>OX463772.1:9443641-9708354 GCA_949825005.1 Gasteruption jaculator | reverse complement strand
GGGTCTATCTTCTTGCCGTCCAACGTGTGGATCGGGCACTTTCAGCACTTTGTCCACGCTACCCGGCTCCGCGAACGTGATGAACCCGAACCCGCGACTTCGCTGCAAACAGGTCAAGCAAACAGAGACGCATTGGCTTACGTGTTCTTGGAGAGATTCGATGAAGAAAAATGGAAGCATGAATTCGTCTGGGATCGGCTCTTTTCCGGTTCTTTCGAATTAGCCGTGCGGTTTTTTTTCTTTAACACGTTCACGCCGGCGCGACCCACCGGTGGGTCGCACTCGACTGTCCCGTGGGGCGGCGCGACCCACCGATGGGTCGCACTTGACTGTCCCGTGGGGCGGCGCGACCCACCGGTGGGTCGCACTCGACTGTCCCGTGGGGCGGCGTGACCCACCGGTGGGTCACATTTGACTGTTCTGTGGGCGGTCCCGCCCCACGCGGAAAAACGTAAATATTTCGCCCCGGCGTGAACGTGTTAAATATCACCAAACGGCGCGATCGCGCTTCTTTCGTTCCATGTCCAGGAATACCAGCATTTTTGAAACGCGAAACGAAAAGAGCGCTATCGCGCCGCTTGGCAATTTTCGATTTGGAAGCGACAAAGGCGCGGGCCATTCAAACGTTTGAAGAAGGAATCATAGAAAATCATAGGAATTGCTAGGGCAAATAATTGATATGCATTGGATTGAACCGATTACAACATTTTTTAAAAATTGCTCGGTTAGAAAAACCTTATAACAAAATCCGTCTTTTTTCCAGAAAAATAATTTCGAAAATTTGTCATTTTTTTCTATAAGAAAAATTATAGCAATTGCAATTTCGATTTATTTTACCGAATATTAACAGTTTAATTAACGATGAAGGGCGAAATTGGGACGAAATCGAAGCATTTATAAAAATAAAAATAATAATAATAATAATAATATATAAATATATGTATATTAGAATTCTCCATTTTTTTTTATTTCTTTCCGTTTCGCCAATCGTTCAGATCTCGTCCTTTCGTCAATAAAAAAAAATAATAAATGAATAAATGTGTAGTAGGTATACAATTTTCAATTTTTTTGTTTTTATATTTCGCATTTCAATATGTATGCACTGGAAAAATAGGGTGTGTTTTCCAAGGGAACGATGGCGCTTCGAGATTAATTACTGGATAACGTAAATTGACGTTAATTCCATTTCACTAATTAAAACAGGCAAGATCATCTCCCTGTTGGGGCTTTCCTATAGAACGTTACATTAGTGCTACTTGTTACTAATTGAAGACGGGGACAAAAGAAAGGCCAGTAGTTAGTATCGACTGCCCTTTGGCTTATACAATATTTATACCAACTGTCCCTTTTCTTTTTCTTATTTTTCTTTTCGCTTTTGGAATTCGATCGATACGGAGGGGTTTGACTTTTTTTTGTTTTATATTTAATTGATACACGTTGGAAAATCAAAAAGCAAATATAACCCCCTTTTTCCGTCAACCCTTTCAGGGGCAGTGGGACGTATACGCCCCACGTACTTGTTTTCCGTTTTTTTTTCCTCCATATTTTTTGGAATATTTTACGGTTTTTAAGCGCATGTACGCGTTTTGTGACTTATCGGAGCTTCAATTTATGCAAAATTTTACTCTTTTATTCATATTTTTCGAAAACTTATTCGATGCTATTTTTGTAAAATTACTTCTGTACAAAATTGCACTATTTTAATTTCTGCGATTGCATCAAAGTTTTAATGCGAAAAAATTGGAATTTTCTCTGAAAAAAATTCGTTCCATTTCAAAATTCAAACTGTTACAGGATTAAAATTTTTTTAATTTTATATGAAAATATATTTATTCCCATACAAATATTTTACGCTATTAGACGATTACACTAATATTATATAAAATTTACAATTACAATTATATTCGCATTTTTAGAATTTCAGTTTTCGTCATAAAAAAAATGAAAATGTGGATTAGCATCAATTTATTGGAGCTTTAATTTTCGTGAAATTACTTTTATTCATATTTTTCGAAAACTTATTCGATGCTATTTTTGTAAAATTACTTCTGTACAAAATTGCACTATTTTAATTTCTGCGGTTGCGTCAAAGTTTTAATGCGAAAAAATTGGAATTTTCTCTGAAAAAAATTTGTCCCATTTCAAAATTTAAACTGTTACAGGATTAAAAATTTTTTTAATTTTATATGAAAATATATTTATTCCCATACAAATATTTTACACTATAAGAAAGATGATTATACTAATATTATTTAAAATTTACAATTACAATTATATTCGCATTTTAAGAATTTCAGTTTTCATCATAAAAAAAAATGAAAATGTGGATTAACATTAATTTTCCACACGTACAATGTTACGTTAATTATATTCGAAAATTTTACTACCTGTTGATTTATCCTTTTTCTCACGAAATCAACTTTAAACAATTAACTGAGGAGGATCCGCGTCAAATATTTATTTAATTCATTGCAAAAAGGGAATCGGCGTGATGTGACAGGGAATGGCCGGAATTGGTTCAGGGAATGGACGATTGGCGAACTTCCGTGAAGGCGCTAATGCGCTTTCGAGCTCCTACCGCCACTGATTTAGAATAAAGTTTAATCAAAAACAAGCTTTGAGCTTTTAAACAAACCTGTGTGACCGGATCTTTCATTATAAGAACATCTGTGACAGTACCAAACATCCCGAAATATTCCCTGAGCTTCTCGCTACTGGTTTGCCATGAGAGTCCGCCGACGAAGAGTTTGCCGGGTGCCGGGTCACCGCCGTTCGGCGTACTTCTGCCGGAACTTCCGGAGTGACTGCCGTTTATCGGTACCAGGGCGTTGTGGAAATCGTGTTCGCTTATCGTTCCATTTGCAGCTTCCATCCCGGCGCTATAACAAATCAAAATTTCCGAGTTTCAATTATTTTCGAAACCCGATTTGTCCCTGGGTTTCAGGAAAGTAAGGCTACTCGTGTATGGCTAAAGTCCGAAAATCGGCTCCACTCGGAGACTATCCGATAAAAATGTAACGGAAGAGGAATCATTTAACCCATTCGAGACGGCGATTTTTTTTTTTTTTTGGACACGGTCCCGAAGAGCGACATTATTTTTTTTCTTTTTTCTTGGCGAGGATCTAAGACCGGTTGCACACCGGGTGTGCAACCTCGGAAATCAATCGCACGCACGACGTGCGATCGGTCTCGAATGGGTTAAATTGGGTCAGAAGTTACTGAATTTTAGCGGATCAAGAGTCAATCAACGATTTTTCGTTAATTGTCCTTTGACGTGCAACAAAAATTTGTTTTTATTTGTTTTATTAGCAACTTTTTTTATTAATTGACTGTTTTAATATTATATAATTTTATATAATCTTTGGTTATTCTTTTAATCCTTTATTTTCTTAAATTAAAAAATTATTAGTAAAATTTTTTCAACTATTAGTAATTAGGGACTAATATTTTTCAAATATTAGTCCCTTTTTTCGGTAATTGAATTTCCGATCTGAATTTCCGGTATATAGTTAATTGATACACCAGGACATCAGACAGTTCCCTCTTCCACCGATAAGGGTGAAACGCAAAAATGACAAATCGGCAAAATACCCTAAAAAAAAAAAAAATCGTTGCATTTATTTGAAATTAAATATTCTCGTGAAGGAGAAAAGAAGGAATCGGGGAAAAGTCTTGCGGCCATGAAATTTCTTCGGTATCGTAGCGCGTAAATTTCGCCAGGGTTTTCCCAGCAACCCCTATGCCGAGGGTGAAATTATTGAGAAAAATAGTTGCAGTACCCGCAGAGTTCGGTTCGGAATGGGATGAATAAACCACATAAATAAATAAATAAATAAATAAATCGGCAAATAAACGAGTTTCAGCAACAGGGAATACTTATGGTGGTTTTTGCCGATTTAGAAAGAAATTTTAGGAAATTTTAAGAAAATTATTATATTTTTCCCTACGATTCTATTTCAATTATTTCGTTATATTTTAATTATTCTATTATTTCATTTCTATTTTTTTTTTTTTTTTAGGTAATTCCTCTGATAGCACTGGACTTTGTCGTCATAGTGAACTTGGCTGTCTTTATCTGGCACAGAGCATTCGTGTCAACGATCGACGTGAGGTAAGATCAATCAATGGGGATTTCTTTCGTTATTATCAACTCGTTTATGGAGTTTCCGTTGAATTTTATGTTGTTTCGAATTTTGTAACAGGGAATTCTATGATATCATGTGGAATTCACTTCGAATTCTACGTCATTTTTAACCCTTAATGGCCACACGTTCTAAAAAGTAACGTATTGGTCACACGGGGTCAGAATGACCCCAGCCATGTTTAAACAATTACCACGTTGCCAATATCGTTCCGAGCGACTCATAAAAATTCAGGATATTAGTTTGAACCTTTTAGAATGAGAACATCATCGCTTCAAATTTTTATCAAATTTTCAAAATGGCGAAAAAAAATCGGGAAGGAGGCAATCCGTAAAAAATACCATTTTTTACTAAAAAAAATCATAACTCTGGCAATTTTTAATATTTTTTCGTAAAATTTTAGGGCGATATTTTTGAGATATCAGAGTGTATAAAAAAAATAACTTCAAAGTGGGCGTTTCAAAAAAGGTATTTATTTTGACATTCGAAGAGGGTTTTCCCGACGTTGAATCTTATCTTACAAAGGAAATCCCAAAGCGCTATTAGAGGGAAGACTAGGACCAATCGGGCGCCAATAATTTATAGTAATTCTAGTTAAAGTTTCGGTTGGGGTCATTTTGACCCCGGGTGACCATTAAGGGTCAATGTAACATTTTATAGAATATTTTAATCCGAATCGGGTTTTACCAAATTCGACAATTATTCGATCAGAATTCTGTTATACAGTATTCGAACATATATATATATATATGAACATTCGTCCGGAATTGTATAACAATCTAAATTTTATTATCGACTCGAAATCTATTTATATTCTTGTGCATATAATTATAAGATAGAATTCAATTCAAGAATTTTCTAATAATTCGAATTTTATCAATTAACACGTTCAACCCGGCGCATTTTTTAAGCCATTTAAAAAGCATTGGCCTGTGAACCACCGGTGGTTCACGCCAGGTCGAACGTGTTAAGTTTAATTCGAATTCCGTTACCCAAAATTCAAAGAAACGTAAAACATTTGTCGAATTTGTTGCGAATTACATTTCAATTCGAATTTTATAATTATATAAATATATAATATATATATAAATTTTATAATAACATAGAATTACTGCGACGAATTGTCAATTTATCCAAATTTCGTCACGCAAAATTCTGCAGTTATTGGATTCGAAATTCTCGTCACAGAAAATTGAAAAATATGTAACATTCGTCGCCAGTTGCACCTTAACCCTAATTTTATAAAATAAAAAATTCGAGTATCAAATTTTACCCAAATGCGATACCACAAAATTCTATATTATTCGATATTACAATAATTCCGTATTATAAAATTCGAATTAAAATAGGATCCGGGAGGAATCCTGCAAATAATTCCTTCCAGATGTAAGTAAGTAACTTTGTCGCAATTTCCGCCAGAGGCCAGTTCCCCCAGTGTCTCTTGGCGTACGACGATCCTACAAGACCTTATTCTTCATCTTCTTCATCTTCTTCTTCCTCCTCCGCAGCTTCAGCGACTGCAAACGTTTCGAGATGCCGTCAGAGCCGAGATTCTTTGATCTCAGGAACCCGAGGCACTTAAAGGTAAGTTCATTTGTTCTTCCCGCAGAAGGAACTCATTGCGCTCTTCTCATCCACACTGAGATGAATTTATAACGAAAAGGAAGGCAAAGGACGGCAAAAGCACGCGGTAAAAAGGTGATCGCGAACCCACGCTATGGGGCAATTTGCGATATCCCACGGAAAATGAGTGATCCCCCCCATCCCGTACCAGCAAAATTTACTTGGCAGTGAAAAAAAAAAAAATCCGATTGCCTAAAGATAGAAATAAAATAAAAAATTGGAAAATCAGAAAAAAAAGCAACTCAACCACTTTCGGTGTCCCCAAAATTCTAAAAAAAAGTACGAAATTGCAATGGACCCACGGGCCTTGGGAACGAAAATAATCGGTTCCGGGCCAGAAATGGACCAGATGTTGCCAACTTCCAACCGCGAACCTGAACGAGAAACGAGAGAAAAGGATAGAAATGCCTGCCGGTTGGCTAAAAATCGGGAAAACGCGGGGAATTTTTCGGTCGATCTTAGGGAGATCCACGATCCGTCGTGAAGGATCGCCAAGCGGAGAGTCATATTTTTTTCCCTTTGGAGCCGGTAGCGGTGGTACGAAAAAAGGAGCACCGACCCAACCCTCTTCCGCAAAAGCGTTCCATCTCGCTTCCGTATTTTGCTTTGGCGTGTATCCGTTTCTCTCTTTCCGTGCCTCCTTCGGCGGCATTTTTCCCTTTTTTTTTTTTTGAAACGAAGGGAAAAAGCGAAAAGAGGCAGAAGCGGTAAAAGGTTCGGCCGCGCGATGGCGGGGAAGCGCAGAAAAGCAAAGGAAAGCGGAGGAAAGGAAAGAAACGCCGGTCGAGAGATAAAGAGACGGAATATGAAAAATCCAACACAGCGAGAGAAGCGAGCGAGGGAAGAAAGAGGGTGAAGTCTAGTTGGGATGAAGTCGGAGAGAGACGGTGCTATTAGTAGGAAAGTCAGCGGAGAGCGAGTAAGAAAACACGGGGAGAACAAGGTTGGTTATGTGGAATATAAAGGGTGAGAGAGCGCGCAGCTGGTGGATCAATACCACCCCTCCATAAGGGATGGCTTTAGCTAGTAACGTTACCCGGGGTTGTCGCGTCTCTCTTCTCCGACGAACCCCCGACGTGGGGGTTCTGCCGTTCTATCCGACTCCCTCTAAAACTCGGCAACGCCGACTATTCGCGGACGTATCAAGGGGATAGAGAGTCAGGGTGCGGAAGCTTTTCCAGCAGCGAGAGCGACGCAGTGCCGTCGGGACTCTCGACCGAGTAGCTCAAAAGCAAAAACCTCGAAGCAGAAGCTCGAACCCTTCTCGCAAGCGAAATAGCTGGGGCCCGACTCTCGCCTAACTCATTCTCGTTGTGCTCGTCCACGAAGAAACCTCATCGCCACCATCGCCATCTTCTTCTTCTCCAGACGTACACCGTCACCATCGCCATCATCGTCATCACCCTCAGTAGCATCATCGTCATCGTCATCGTCATCATCATCTGGAGCATCAGCACGATGTGCAGGGATATTGTCCTGTCACAGCAGTACGTCCTACAGAGTTACTGGTGTGATGGGACATTGTCCTTGAGTCGTAGCGATTTCATCAGGAGCAACCGCTCGATCGCTTGGAGGAGAGACTCGGAGAGTGTCGATTGATTACTATCAGTGTTGGTGATTAACCCCAAAACGTGAACAACAGCCTTTCCTTTTCCAAATTTCCCATTTTCTATCTCTCTCTCTCTCTATTTCTTTTTTTTTGGATTTTGAGGGTGAACAAGGAACGAACGGGATGGGACGGGATCCTTTTTTTTCTCGCCATCTCTTTCTCTCGATGCTCGCTTCCGGTCGATAAGGCAGCTTCCGGATAAGAGAGGCGCGGCTGGTTTCTAGGTGGTCGATCAACCCTCTGCCCGCGGCAGACGTACTCCTTGGCTCCTTTCCTCTCCCTCGAATTCATCAATCACCATTCCTCGAATTCGATCTTTTACCTGTATTCGGGAAACGGAAAGAGAGAGAGAGACTAGAGGACCAAGCCTAGGGAGAGTCCGGGGAGCCTGGGGAGCCTGGGACTTGAACCCCGAGTGTGTGATTTTCCAAGAGGGAAGCGACTTTGCATCTGCGGGAAGAAAAGGCACAAGGAGAAGCGGAAGGAGAAGAAAAGGAAATGGAAAAATAGGGGGTGGAGGACACGCACGTGCGCATCCGTAATTATTGGGAACGATGCACGCGACGACCGCACCAACCCCTTGTTATATCGATGGGGGTTTTGCTCGTTATGGCTGCTTCATTCATTGCACGTGAAAAAGAAAGGAAGTTACACGTCGAGTTGAGTTGAGTTCAGTTGGGTTGGGTTGGATTGGATTGGATTGGATTGGACTGGGTTGGGTTGGGTTGGGTTGCACTCGATCGAAAGCAGAAGAAGAGAAAGATGGAGGAGGAGGGTGGATTCCTCCGAATTTATCGCGAGTTTTTCAAAGAATTGATTAGCTTCGGGTTAACCGGGTGTGTCTGGCCGAGAGAGAGAGAGAGAGAGAGAAGGTGGCTCGCTATAGCGATTTCAAAAGAGAGAGAAGGAAAAGCTGAGCTTTTAGGGAGGAAACGCAAAGGGAGAGAAGATGATGAAGAGAGAGAGAGAGAGATGGAGGGTGGAAAGTAACAGCACAACCCCCAGTGTGACGTTCGGTTGAGGGCACGACCGGCAGGCGGCGTTTACAAACGTTCTTCGACATCGTCCCCGTATTCCAGCAGAAATGGATGATGATGATGATGATGATGTGCTTTTTTTTTTTGCTCCCCGTCATGGATGCTGACGACGAGGATGACGATGACGATGACGACGATGGTGCTGGTGTTCGGGGAGAGCGAGGGGGAAAGACTGTTACGAGAATATATATGGCTCTGGGCGTGATAAGGACGCGAACTCTTGAAAGAATGATATATATATATATATATATACAAATTTGATGGGTTTTGGGTGTGAATCTAATGGAGACTGAAACGAATGATTCGGTCCGCGAGAGAGAATTTGAAAGAAACGTGAGATTTTTCTATCAGACCTTCAGTTCTATCAGACGTAGATGTTTAGAAATTACGTAGTTGTCGCGGCAGTCCACTCAGACGGACGGAGAGTGCGTTTCCAGCTTTTTCAACACCATTTCTGCCAAAGGTGTCAAAAAAAAAAAGGAGGCACCTTTTACAATTATTATTTTCGAGGTTGGATTGAACCTTTTTATCGAAATCCACAAACGGGAGGTGCTCGGTAGCGCAATTATGGCGTCTGTCGAAAATTCGCCATTAACGCGTTAACTGCCGCGTCAAATTGACGTGAATCCGTATTCACGCCGCGTGGGTCGCAGGGGTACACGCTATCGCATTTGTCACAACCAGCGCGGCCTGAACGGAAAGTTTAGCGTTATGGCAGTTAACGTGTTAATTTTTTTTTAAAAATCTACCTTCATTCAAACCAAATTTTTTTGGTTTTGAATTTTTGACTACGTGTAAGTAAGTAGCGCGGTGGAAATGGTGTTTCAAGAAAAAAGAAAAGTAAATTGATGGGGGTTTTCCGGAAAATAGTAACCAACTGGAATTCGTCCACCTGAATGGGCTCCGGGTTCACGTTTAGGAGGTTTGATGGTTGTTTGTTAGGAGAACGGAGAGGCGAAGGTGAAGCTGAAGCTGAAGCTGAAGATGAATATTGCTCGATTTTGGGGTTTTGTTAATTAATCGGGGACTTGTTTCTCAAAATTGATGAATTTTTTGCTTCGGGAATTCGCGATGGGACAAATTTCGGTGTTATTTCGAATTTGCAGGGAACCGCGCACCAACGTAATTTTTTCAATTTTCTGTTTTTTCTGAAATGTTGGAAAAAGAAACGCGAGAAAATGAAAGAATTTTGCGGCGAAACGGTATAATTAAAATCAGAAAATTAGTAAACTATTGAGTGTGCAAAATTTAATGGTTATTAATTTTTTGAATAATTATTGCCTGTATTCGAATAAGTCTTCCAAATTCCGACAATTTCCTAATCGAGATAGAAATGATTAAATTTCTTGCGATTCCGAAATAGTTCCGTAAATAATTGGGGGCATAAAAAATTCGAATTTGTTGGAAATTATTATTATTATTATTATTATTATTATTATTATTATTATTATTATTATTATTATTATTATTATTATTATTATTATTATTATTATTATTATTATTATTATTATTATTATTCTGATAGCGATTATTAGTTTCTTGGTAATTATTGCCTGAATTATTAAGTTTATTGCACTTTTGGAGTATGAAAAAAGTTTTGTTGAAATCGGTATTCAAATTAATTGACTAATTTTCCTTTTTTTTTCCCGGGGAATGTTTGACAAAGTCACAGGAATTTAAAGAATTTCGATTCCCGGTGAAATTGGTAAATAATTGGAGATAGGTGAAATTTTTCTGTAATTTCCAATTTTTGGGAATAATTATTATTATGATTATTACGATGGTCTTGGTAATTATTACCTGTATTTTGAATTATGGTTTTCAGATTTCAACAATTTTTCTAATTAACGTAGAATTCTTTTAATTTTCCTCGCACATTCGCAGTAAAAAAAAAAGAAGGAATTAGTAAAAATCGGTAATAAAATCGATGGGCCAATTCCCCTTCCCCTTCCAAGACTGTGCCAAGTTTCTGGAGAAATATTGATTTCAGCGACGGTTCGTCGCTTCAGCATCAGCTTCGACTTCATTTCTAGTACAAATTAGTAGGTGAACGTGCGTAGAAAGTGTTCATAGCCACCATCTTTGTATAGTTGTGTATAGCCATCGATTAGCGTATTAGCCACGAACAATACCAATTGGCGTGTTAGCACCCATCAGTCAATTGCTGGTGTTTTGGAAATTGCTGCTCTAAATTAGTACTACTAAATTTGTTTAGCCTGTACTTACCATGTATTACCATCCCCCAAAAAAATATACGATATCAATAGTCAATTGCTAATTCGATATTAATCATCAATTATTTTCCAATTACTGAATTAGTGTATATTAATTATAATTAATCTATACCCAATTCGATACACGAACAGTCAAATATTGTCCGAGCTCTGATCAATTAATTGCTGCTCGCGGAATTAATATTTACTAATTCGTAATAATATCTAATACCTCTGTTACCAATTGAACATTAATTGCTAGTCAGTTGCTAATTGTTTAATTAATTCGCATTGGCTGGTATCAATATTTTATTTAACGACTAATTATACGCGAATTGACGAATTAGTATGAAAAAAAATATGGATTGATATTTGAAACACTAATTCCCAATTTAAGACCAATTGGAGAATCGTTAATTGCTAATTTATGCACCGATTGAATGACGTTAGGAAATTAATATTTAATTAATTAGTATGTACCTTACCGAAATATTAACGGTGAATTGCTAATTCTATACCAATCGCCGGTCACCGAATTGGTATAATGTATTATTTCGTAGCGATAAATATTAGTATGTCTATTGATAAGTATTCATTTAAACAAATAAAAACAAAAATATTAGTATACTTTGGTTATACAATTAGTATACTAATCGCATAAGTACCAAAGTATTGGAGGACAATTAGTGTGTTAATACGCAATGCGTTAATTACTGACCGTTCACGAGCTTTTTACCGCCAATAATGGACCGAGAAAATAAAGTCCGAGTCGCTAAAAATTCGTGTTTTGGATATAATTTATTTTTTTATTTATTTATTTATTTTTTCTAATTAAATTAAATCCCAAATTCAGGGCGGGTGTTAAATTCTGTCTGTCCGAAATTCCTTACATTCCTGAACGGTGGTTTCTTTTGAAACATCATGTGGTAAAAAAAAAAAAAAACAGTAATTGGACGCTTCGTCTTAATTAAGCACCAATTATGGACCAGTTTTGTGGCTTTCACACTTTTCTGCAGTCCCTTGTTGCATTTTCTTTTCAATAAATTTCAGAAAGACGAAGATGGTTCCTTTTTATTTTCATAAAAAAAGAATTTGAATGTCCCGTCTCTTTTTTTTCTCCACTTTCAAAGGTTATTTCGGAAACTGGTAGTTAATTGGAAAGAAGTGGTTTTACAAATTGTAAAAAAAAAAAAACAGAAATAAAAGAAACTCATCAAACTGACAAATTCGTTTAATAATTAAATGCAATGATAATTCTAATTTTAATTGATCATTAATTAACTAAAAAATCACTAGTAGTCCACTTGCGTGCTGATTGGGTTTAGATGCACGAGTGCACCTGCGTATAAAATTGTTTTAACACCGATTCCTTGAGGTGTTAAAAATATACTGCAGCTATTTTCCGTTCGATTTAATAAATGCAATAGTTATTAGATTTTATAACAAGGATCGGAATATTTTGAGTCCCACTAATTAATCAGTATGACGATTTAACGCCACTTTTGAAAACGCCAATTAAATTCATTCGGATGAAAACGAAATATATTATTAACCCTCGGGGTGAAAAAAGTTACGAAAATTACAGACAAATTATTTTAAAAAAATAATATCAATATTATTTTTAAAAATTACTATTTCTTTTTACAAAATTCCTGGAGTGGAAAGGGTTAATGGTGTTAAAAGCGGTGTTATCGATAAGCGAATATATGACGTTTTTGGTACAGGTGTTAATTTCGAAGGTCACGCACGAGTGTGAATTTAATTAACACTAACCCCTTTTCCGCCCTTACGCTCTTGGTGGTTGTTACACATTTTTTTCTCAGAATTATAACGTCGTTATTTTCGTGCCGGTGTTTTGAAAAATGGACGGGGTTAAATTTTGAAAATGATCGAAATTGAAATTACGTCTATTTTTATTTAATTTTATTTTTATTTTTTATTTTTTATTTTTTTCATGAAATTGAAATTATCTCTAAATTTATCTCCATTTTCCAACAGAAGGATGGACCGAAAGAATTCGCGAAAAATTTCTGTACCGATTGATGTCGAATTAAATAACGATTTGCGTGGCTTCTAAAAATGAAACTCGGTAATCGCAATTTAAAGTTCAGCAAAGCAAAAGTTACGATGGGGCGTGACCATAAATTAATTGTTATTTGCACAATTCCGAGAAATTAGGGATACCGATAAACGAATACTCGCGTGTCCCAAACGTGGTCACGAACGAGGAATCCTTCGAGTCGTTCCCGTATAGATTTGAAAGGTATTAAAAAAATATGTCAATGGTAATTCGCCACTGATTAATAATTCCAGTAATTGCGTATTTTTCCCAAAAATTAATAAATTACCGATTGACGATTACCAGTAATCGGTTATTTATCCCCGAAGCTAAGAAGTCGCCGATTAATAATTGCCAGTAATTGGTTATTTTTCCGGAAAATTGATAAGTCACCGGTTAACAATTGCCGGTAATTGACTATTTTTTGCACAAAAATAATTCGCCACTGATTAATAATTACCAGTAATTGATTATTTTTCCCGAAAATTAATAAGTCACCGGTTAATAAATTCCGGCAAACGCATTAATTCATCTAATTTAGTTCAACATTACACTGCAATGGTCATCAACTTTGGTCACAATTGTCACAATGGTCACAATTGGCAAAATTGTCACAATGAGCAGAATTGTGACAATGGCCACAATTGTCACAATGGCCGCAATTGTTACAAAGGCCACAATTGTCTCAAATATCACAATGGTAACAATTGTCACAAATATCACAATTGTCACAAATATTATAATTGTCACAAATATCATAATTGTCACAAATATCACAATTGTCACAAATATCACAATTGTCACAAATATCACAATTGTCACAAATATCACAATGGTAACAAATATCACAATTGTCACAAATATCACAATGGTAACAATTGTCACAAATATCACAATTGTCACAAATATCACAATTGTCACAAATATCACAATTGTCACAAATATCACAATTGTCGCAATTGTCATTAACTACGCGAAAAATCGTGACGGCATGGTAAAAATTACCATCCAACGATTTCTGCAATTCCGGAGACGCAGGGGACGAGTCAAGAAAAAAAAAAAATTGGATTTCGCTAAAGCTCATATTTTTCGCGCGGATAAGCTCTCGGCAATAAGTTATTCCTTTGTCGTAAAACATGTCGATGAATGTAGTAATGTTTTATTGCCGTATTTATTGAGGATCGATATTCAGGTCAGACTCGGCACGTGGTTTGTCGCAGGATCGATGTGAAATATTGGCCTCCCTCCTGTTCCTGCAATATTCATACATACTTTGACCTATTGATAGACAAGCGAGTGAGAAAGAAAAACACGGTAGACGCGTCGCGTCGCGTCGCGTCGCGACGCATCGCAATTGCATCGCAATTGCATCGCAATTGCATCGCATCGCAAAGGCGGACGGCGTAAACGCGGAATTCGTGAAATAGAGCGGAAACCGTCAAAGTGGGTAGAAGGAAGGAAGCAAAAAAGGGCCTTTGAAAGTTTTCGGGGTAAAAATGCCACGGGTAATTTTTACCCTGTCGCAGGAATTCCCATGTTTGGAACGTGGCACAACCGGAATTTCGCCGATTTGTGGGAAATTTTATTTTTTTTTTATTTGTTTATTTAATTTTTAGATTTTTATATTATTTATATTTTACGGCTTTTCGGAGGCGAAATAAAAAAAAATGAAAGTTCGACCCCCAAGAAAAAGAAAAAGATACTTTCTTTCTCTCTCGAGGGAAGGAGGGAAATTTGTAAATTCTATCCGCGTCTCGAAAAGTTTGCGAGTAGCGAAGGGTGGAATTGAAGAATTAAGGGATTACGAAGGAGGGAAAAAAAGGGGTGAAGGAGGACCTTGTCAGAAACAATATCAGTTTATTTTAATTTGAAAGATTAGACTGTTAATTAAGACTCGCAATTAAAGCCGGACACGTACTTAAACTTTCGAAAGTGGGGTAGGTAGTAAAGGATATTGTTGAGGGCAATTATTCCAGCGGGCGACAGACGACTGACGGTTCGACTCCAGGATTCTCTTTTTAAGGAAATCTCGAGTTCCTTTCTTTGCGCTTCGAAAGAGCGGTAATGGGATATTTTCTCGAGGTCTCCTTCTTTTCATCCGAAGTAGCCGAGTCTCGCAACTCTTCCCGACACCAGAGTAGAAAGAATAAATAATGTTGCGCTTTATTTATTTCCCTTATTTATTTATTTATTTATTTATTTATTTAAGGTAAAAGTCTGGACGAGTCGGTGTAAATAAAATATTTTCCCGATTGGATCTATTTTAAAATACATTTCCAAAGTAGAGATTTCGAATATTCTTGGATTTTATTGGAAGAAGATTTATATGGAATTGGGGGGGGGGGGGGGGGGAGATTTAACAATTATTTGAGAGTTCTCATAAATTAATTTTTTTTTAAATTTTCATAAATGTTCACGATTTCCAGAAGAAAATATAGACTCGAAATTTCGAAGTGAGATGAAAGGGAAAGGTTCCTGTGATTTTCTAAAACATTTATTGGCAATTTTCAAAAATCGCTCATTTTCGAGAAAAAAAGAAAAAAATTCGCCCACTATCTAATTCCCGTTTACACACACATTTTGAAATAACGTCCGATGCCTTAGCGGTTTGATTACAAAAACTTCGACGTTCCCACGGGGTTGTCGATAAACTGATAATTCCCCGGCTTATTGAACTCAGCGTCAATAGTTCGAAATCCCGTTTCGTTTTCATTTTCGTTTCCACCCCCGACATTTTTTCCTTTCCCCCCCATCGACATGATTTAACGCTTCTGATGTTTTGGTTTCTATATTTTGTTTGGTAATTAATTGTACCATTATTACCATCATTCTTGCCTTCCTCTCGCTCCCCATTCTCATTCTTCCCCTCTCTCTCTCTCCCTTTCTGTCTTTTTTTACGCCCCTTTTCTCTGTTAAAGAGATCATCCCCCTTCGGCGCAACCTTCCTTTTCTTTCCGTCTCTATCCCACAACGTTATTGGATCAATACACGGGGCTCCAATTAATCCACGGGGGGCACCCTCGACAGATGGCTAACGGAAAACACCATACCCCTTATGTACGTCTTATACATACATACATAGTCACCCACACACACACATATATATACACGCTACATCACATACGTCTCCATATATTTATACATAAACACGCAAACAACCACCGTCACCACCCGCGCATGTGTGTAAAAGTGCGTGGGTACGAGGGGGGGTGTGGGTGGGTGGGTGCGTGAGTACGAGGGGGTGCGAGCGAGTGTACGTTTCTGCGGGGGTGAATGCGGCTGTAGATGTGTTGTACAAATATTGAATGTTTCCATGTACCGGGTGTTTGTTTAGTCGCACACACACACATACACACACGCGCGCGCGCGCACACACACACACACATGAACGCGCTCCACAGCAATGGGAGAAAGAGCCAGTAACAAAATTTCCCATACGTGTGCGCAAACGTGTAATCTCTCGTATTATTATTATTATTATTATTATTGTTATTATTATTATTATTGTTATTGTATTGTTATTATGATTATTATTATTATTATTATTATTATTATTATTATCATTATTTTTATCATCATCATCATCATCATTATTATTATGATTATCATTAATACTATTGTTGTTGTTGTTGTTGTTAATATTATTATCATTGTTATTACTGTTAGTACTGGTATTTTCATTGTTATTGTTATTGTTATTGTTGTTCCGATATGGATGCAGGCAATAGACGGGGTAGTTGGGGGGGGGGGGGGGATTCTTATCCGCAAAGAGGGAAATTATCCGCGGTCTCTGCTATTAGACGCTTCATTGATGATAACCAATGCATACATACAATATAGATCCATTCATGCATTCAATGAGTGATTGATTGATTGATTGATTGATTCATTCATTCACTTATTCATTCATGCATTCATTCATTCAATTATTTATTTATTAGGAAATTCTCGTAACGAAAATTCAATGTTATTAACGGCATGGTGTTTGTAACTATGCCAATATTGCGTGTATATATATAGACACGAGTTTATGGAGGCTTATTGACACGGTGTCGTGTATTGTTTGGGTCCACTATTAGGTAGGACTATATTACCCGAGGGTTGGGGTGTATTGGTTTTCGGTTCAAAAGCGAGGAAGGGCGTATTAATATTTGACACTGGCGCTGTGTACGGTGTACGGTATATATAGGTACTATGCGTTGTTTAATATTATAATAATAATAATAATAGTATAATAATAATAATTTTATTATTATTATTATTATTATTATTATTATTATTATTATTATTATTATCATTATCATTATCATTATTATACCATACAAGTCCGTGCCTATTATGTTATTATATTTATAACATTATATTAACATTTTTGTAGTGACGTAATATAATAAATACGTTACTTAATATGTATTTATAACCCACTCGAAAAATTATTTTCGTTCCTTCGCTTATTGAGACTTCAAATTGCACATTTTGAAAAGCCCGCTTCGGTCCGCGTTCGGCATTAAAACGCAATCCATTAATATTTGAAAGACTGCAATGGATTAATTTTAATTTAAAATCACCCCCCCCCCCCCCCCCCCAAGTAAACACGATTTTAACGTTGTAAATGCTTGGGTTTCTCTTTTCGCTTCGTTTCGAGTTACAATTACGTACCGCTCTTTCGAATTTAATTGATCGTGAAATATACAGAGTCGCGCATTTATCCGTATACATTCGTACGATAACGTAAATGATATACATTATGCATAATATTTTATGTATTTAATTTTCAAAAAATTACGCATTTACGCGATCTCCGCTAGGGATTCAAAATCAACTCGTAATTTCATTTAATTTTGTTTTATTTTTATTGAAATAAGTTGCTTGTTTACGTACATGCATATGTAATATGTATACGCATGCACATTTTTCCATCATTATTTCATAATAATTTGTTTTTGATTGTTCATGTTTGTAATATACAATAATAATGATAATGATAATAATAATAATAATAATAATAATAATAATAATAATAATAATAATAATAATAATAACACCAATAAAGATAATGATAATAATAATGATGACATTAATAATAATAATAATAATAATAATAAACAATGCAATGAAATAATAAATGTATATGTATTTATTATTATTTTATGAAATCCACGGGTCAATGCTCCTCTTGTATTAATTTTGTAAATTTTTTATATATTTATAGTATTTCCGCTTTGGGGGATTTGCCTTGGAGCGCTTTTATAAAATTATTATAATATTACTATTATTATTATTATTATTATTACTATTATTATTATTCTACATACTATATCTTTCCATTTTTCACTTTTGTCACAAGCTTTCTCTTCTTTCTTTCCGTATACTTCACACACCCAGTACCCGTATCAACTTTTTGTGTAAAAAAGAAAAAGGTAAAATCGAAATGAGAATTTTTGAAAAATTGAAATTCTTTCAAAAATTTAACTTTTAGGAAAATATAAATTCCAAGATACAGAGGAATTCCAGAAAAATTGGAAGTTCAAGAAAATTAGATTTTCAGGCAATTGGAAATTATAAACAAAACAAAAAAAAATAGAAATTATAAAAACGCGAAAAAGCGGAAACATAAAAATTCGTAGAAACTTGAAATTCTAAAAAAAAAAATGGAAATTTCAAAATTGGACCCACGTCACTTTTCAATGTGACACCCCACGCGTAAACACCTTAAAAAATATTTAAAAAAAAGAAGAAAAAAAAGAGAGAAGTCCATGAAAAATCAGGGTAGCAGGTGCGGACAAACTCGACGCTATACCCCTTTCCCATTAAACCATCGTTTGTTTGTATTAAAGCGACATAGTACAACGCTGTCAACAACCCAGCTTTTCACACCTGAGTGCTCCTTTCATATCTGAAATTCTCCCAGTACGTAACTGTATATCTATATCTACGCTTCGACCGACCGACCGACCGACCGACCGATAGTCATGCCTCCTCCTCCTCCACCGTTTCTCTCGCTCCTGTGATACCACTTTTTACTTTGACCATGGTTACACCGTCTGGCGGTCAATTAGGTTTCTGACGGATGGTAAAACTATAATGAACCGAAAATGCCCTGGATGACTCCAGCGATAAAATGACAAGGAAAAAAAAAAAAAAGATACGTGGAAATCTAGTGCTGGAAAAATCTCGGGATTGAATAGAAAAAAAAAAAGAAGAATCAATGGAAATTCCAATTCATGGGGTTTTTCGAGGACGGGGTGGGGTCTCATAAACCTTGTGGTGAACCATGGAAGTTCATTACTGGAGGTTCAAGTGTTCGTTGCTGGAACACATTTCGCGGTTAACCACTAAAGGACGGTGGTTTGGTAGCTTCGCTGTGTTGTGCTTTGCTTTGTTTTGTTTTGTTTTGCTTCGGGTTCTGGAATTATGGAGAAAAATGCTGCAATAGCAGCAGTATCGAACAGGACGTATCCTCCGTCGGTAAAAAGGGAGGTTCGAGTGTCAGTGTAACTGCAGTTGCTTCTACTGCCATTGCTATTGTTCGTTGGAAGGGAGCCGGTTTTCCTTCCTTACCCGTACGGTAAAGTTTTTTTACGTTCCGGAATCGCACGTACCGTGCAAGCCTTTCTACTTCACCGACGGAGGTTTTTAGAACCTTCGCAGGATATTTATTCGTTTGGAATTCCAGGAAAATGTGATTTCCGGATGAATGGAAATTATGGGAAAATTGTACAAATTCGAAAAATACAAAACGTATGGGAAAATGGATGTTCTTAGAAAATTGAAATTTTGGGTAAATGAGTTTGGGAGAAAATGAGATTTTTGAAAATTTCGAGTTCTGCAAAAATTGGAATCATAAGGAAATTGGAAGTTTTTGGGAAATGGAGGAGGAAGAAATTTGGAAAATAAAAAAAAGATTTTGGGATTTCCATAAATATCTCCATCCATTTTTGACTGAATTGACAAAATACTCAATTTTTTTTTTACTAATTTGGGATTTTAGATTCCAGATTTTTGAAAAATTGGTGCTCTGCAAGAAACTGGAATCTTGGGGAAATGGTAGTTTTCGAGAGATTTTCGAAAATTTTCCTTTCTAGGAAAATTATATTTCTGCATAAACGGAAATTTCAAAGAAATGAGAATATTTGGGTACCTCGAGCTTCAGGAAACTGGAAATTTTGGAGAAAAGGAGATTTTATGGAAAATTGGAGGTCTCCATAAATTGGAATCACAGGGAAATGGAAGTTTTGGAGAAATTTTTCGAAAATTCTGATTCTAGAAAACTTGTACCTATAATTGTTAATAATGAATCCAATTCCATTAAAAACAAATACCCTCGTTTAGAAATTTCTTTTGCATCAAGAAATCCCTGGAATTAAAAAAAAATATATTTTCGCCACAAGATTTCCGGAATTCCCAAAAATATTATCACAGGCTTCCAATTGGAAAAATAAAATATTTCGTCTTTCCACTCGATTCCTAAAATTTCACAATCAGTCTCGTTTTTGGTAATAAACCACTTTCCCAAAACTACCCCTAAACTTCCTATTTTTTTCCGCTGAACCTAATAAACAACCGAAAAACTCCCCCCCCCCCCCCCTCCCCCCCCGATGAAAAAAGGGGTACGAGGTGGATGAGGAGAAAAAAGAAAATCTCGTTAAATTGTGCATAATTGAAAACCTCCCCGGGGGGTCGCAGCATCCACTTCCTCGGCACCCTTCCGCCGATTATCAATAGAACTATTGGCGTTCAAAACGTGCGAACGATAAAAGAAGATGCGAAGGTCTGACTAATCAGGAATCTCGTAGGAATCTGCCACGATTTCTAAGGGGTTCGAATTTGAAATTCAAGACCCTGTCATGGCTTATCAACCCGATCGAACCAATTGCCCCTTTCTCTCTTTTCCTCTTTTCCTCTTTTTCCCTGAATCTCGTAACAGTCGTTATCCCCAAGTATCCCCGAACGCTCCGATAGGAACGACATCTATTTTATCTCACGATTCCCAAACGTCTTGCCCGCGGGGGGGCAGAGTCTAGACGACGATTTAATTTATTAAAATTCGCGTTTTATCTTTCATGCAAAATTCATTCTATCTTCCTCTAGCTTCCGAGACGGTGGAGAGGAAACGGAGAGAAAAAAAAAAGAGAAAGAGGAAGAAGGTTCGTACGGAAAAACCTGTTTTTGTGCGATTTTATTTTCTTGCCATTTGATTTTTGTGCGATTTGATTTTTTGTGCGATTTTCTTTTTTTGCGATTTTATTTTCCTGCGATTATATTTTTGTGCGTCTTTTTTTATGCTTTTTTCTTTTGCGCGATTTTATTTTCGTGCGATTTTCTTTTTTTGCGATTTGATTTTCGTGCGATTTGATTTTCGTGCGATTTGATTTTCGTGCGATTTGATTTTTGTGCGATTTGATTTCTTTGCGATTTTATTTTTGTGCAATATTTTTTTTGTGCGTCTTTTTTTATGCTTTTTTCTTTTGCGCGATTTGATTTTCGTGCGATTTGATTTTTGTGCGATTTGATTTCTTTGCGATTTTATTTTTGTGCGATTATATTTTTGTGCAATATTTTTTTTTGTGCGTCTTGTTTTATGCTTCTTTTTTTTGCGCGATTTGATTTTTATGCGATTTTATTTCTGTGCAATATTTTTTTTGTGCGGTACGTGAATATTGAGAAAAGAAAAAAAAAATCGCAAAAAAGAAAAAAGCATAAAAAAAGGTTTGACCGTACTGACAAAGGAGGAAAATGGAATATTTGGAATTATTATTCGCATTTTTCCCGAGGAAAATCCTGTCGCGAAAGTGTAAATGTGGCGGCTAAAAAAAAAAATACTTGCACAGCGAAAACGCAAGAAGAATTTCCAAAAAAGAAATTTAGAAGCCGGACCTAAAATTTTATTTTCAAAAAAATTGCATTAGTTGAGGCGTTTCTTTTGATAATGGGTCGAGTGCAAACATATGTATATGTACACTCGAGCGAGAACAGCCTTATATCAGCTCGACCCGATACTGGACCGTTGCAAATTCTCAGCTGAATGGATAAGAGATAGACGGACAATGCACATGACTTGACGGCATTTCTCTAGAAATCAACTTCGTCCCATTCCCTTTTGCTGCCTTGCATAGAGAAAAATGAATTTTTCTTTCTTCTTTTTTTTGGAAAATTCGATAAGAAAAAAATTACAAATACGTGCCCGTTACGAAAAATAGAAAATCCAACCAAGATAAAAAAAAATGCTACCAGAAAATATCTGAGGTATTGAAATATTTGGACAGAAGTAATCCATGAAATAATAAATTCGCGCGATTATGGTAAAATTCGAATTTCCATAAATATTTTTTTATATTTCTCCGGTTAATTAAAGCACGAAACGATAAATCGTAAAATTATTTCCGAAAATTTGAATTTAAAAAAAAAACGAAGCTTCACTTGAAAAACGTGATTATTGGAATTTTTACATAAAAACTTGTTTCACAATTTTTATCTTTTATTTTTAAATTCTTGAATTACAACATTTGCACCAAAAAAGTTTTTCAATATTTCAATACAACGGAAAAACCCCTAAATTTGTCATTTTTGTTGGGAAAGTTATCTTCAATTGATCTCTCGAATTTGATTGTCACTGAAAAATGTTTTCAAAATTGAAATATTCGTTGAGAAAATCCACTACAATTAATTTTTTTACTAAAAAAACAATCTCTAAAAAAATGCAACTTTATGCATTCACATTAATTGCATATGAATTTTTTAAATATATTCTCAACTAATTGCCGACGATATTTTAATGCATAATAAAAATAATAATGATGCTGCTAATAATAATAATAATAATAATAATAATAATAATAATAATAATAATAATAATAATAATAATAATAATAATCAACTAAGAATTGAACCGAGAAAAAATTGGTTTTTTTTTTACTTTTACAAAATATTTAAATCAACACAATATGCTCCCAGTTTTTTTGTTGTTGTTGAACTTGTAAAATTAAATTGAACACAAAAAAAAAAAAACAAGAACCTGCTGCACCGATTTTCGTACCTGATTAGATCAAAATTTTTTTTCGCGGGTCAACCCTAATCTAATTTAACTGGACCAATCAGTATTGATCCGGATTTGAATCAACCCCGGCAATATATTTGACATTGTTCCCCCATTCCTTTTTTTCTCCGTGTAACTTTTGCTCTTGTTTCTCCGTATAACGTTTACCTGAAGTGTTAAGGTCTGAAGGGTTAAGAAGGAAGAGACAAGATTTGAAAAGACTCTTCATGTGTGTCACCGTTGGTCCACCGTTCGAGCTCGTGCTTGGTGATCAACCGCCACTTTACCGGGACGTTCAACAACCGGGATTCGAACCTGCATCCTTGAAAAGAGACAACAGGGATTCTCAATTTGCGATTTTCTCTCGTCTTCCATTTGTCTCTTCTCCGTTTCGCTACCAAATAGACACTAGATGCCACATTCGGGTTATTATTTATATGTTATTAACAATACTTTTTTTTTTAATATTTCGATAGGTCTATGTATGTGTATGTATGTATGTATGTATGTATGTATGTATGTATGTATGTGTGTATGTATGCATGTATGTATGTATGTATGTATATATGGATGTATCTATATATATATATGTGTGCATGTGTGTGTGTGAATTGGGCGCTTTCTATGTGTTTCTACACGGAGAAAAATGAAGTTCGAAATTTATGGATTTTTCTTTTTGGTTTATATAACTCCGACTTGGAATTTATTATTATTGAATGTTAATCTCGAAACAGGGCGACAATTATTTACAAACTGGTATCCATGTTCCGTGAAAGTTGGGTGACGCGGAAACAAAAAATTGGTAATGATACACGGCAAAAATTATTAAATTTATGTTAAACCAGTTTTTTTTTTAATATACCAATTTTTCAATTAATGTATTGGGTTGGTGCATAATCGTCAGGCGTTTTTAGGATATTAGCACGTCGAAGAAACGCCTGATAATTATGCACCAACCCAATTGATTGTACGTTGGAAAGCCTCCACAAGGGAATGCCATCGATTTCCATATATTCACAAAACAATTGAACAATTGCTGGAATTAATATTAATAAATCATACTTTTTACCATTTTATTTTCGCAATAATTGATAATTCAAAAAAATCAATACCCCGATTTGTGTTAAATCAATCTTAATTCTAAAAAAAAATATATATATATAGGTATAAAAAATATTACTATTATATTGATATTAATAAAATATATTGAAATTCTGAGGTTGATAAAAAAATATATCGATAATTTTTAAAAAATGTATATTTTTGAGATCTTCTGGAAATTTTCATAATTTTTCGGCCCCGTTTTTCTCCGTGTAAGTGTGAAAATGGATAGGTGGTAGTAGTAGTGTGGTAGTGTCCGTGTCAATGTATTGTTAAAATTCTGCATATAATACCGGATCCAACTTTTACAAAAATAGGTATGATACTTTTACGGATACAAGTTTAGTTCTGGTAGAAAAAATACGAAATATTAAATAGAGAAATTCACATATATGTATGTATGTATACGTATGCATAGAGAAAAGGGACCTCGCGTATAGGATTTATAACAATTTATAACAATTTCGTTTTTTTTTAAACAGGGAAATTTCTGGAATTTATAGAACCTGTGAAATTGGTCCCAGAAGTGATTTTTTTTTCTCCAAAATCTTCCATTTGACGATTTTGGGAACTCGAGATTTGGATCAAATTATTTTCGGATTTACCAAAAAAAGAATTAAAGGCCCGAATATATTTTCAGGATAAACGGAGAATCGTAATTTCCAACAATTTCGTAATTTCAATAACTTTGAATATTTTTTTCAAAAGGGTTTCATAGTTTTTGACGATAAATTGCTTGCAATTGAATCGAAAATTGAATGAACCAAAATTTTTAGATTCGCAAAGAAAAATTTCCACCGAAATTCTGTCAAAAAAGAAAAATTTCCAAAATTTGAGAATTCCCGTCATGCCTACAAATTTTCGAAATGATGAAGCAATTTAGAAAAATTTTTAATTTCTCCAAAATCTGAATTTTGAAGTACCAGGTTTTTTTTTGTAACAATCCCGTACCGGGAAATTTTTAGAAATTCAAAATTTCACGGAATTGCAGTAAAAAACTAGTGAAAATTCCGCCTAGTCCAATTTTGAAAATTGTAAGATTCGAAATTATTTTCTTTGCCATTTTTCTGCGAATTTTGAAAAATTCATGAAACAATTTTCAGTATCGTTATTGATAATATTGAAATCGAGATTCTATACTCGAGTCCCTTTCATACTTACTTCTGAATACATATATACATAGTAATAAATATATATAGATAAAAACTAGGTATATGTATATAATAGAGAAAATAGGAGAAAAAGAGGGAAGTTTAGTGAAGACATTTCTACCCATTTCTACTTAAATCGAACTTACTCTTAGAGATAATTAAGTAAGTTTACGTGAAATGATACATCGATCAATCGCTAAAGTTATTTCTACGGTTAAACAAACAAACTGACAGAATTTCAATTGTTAAGTTATTTATGTTATTCAACAAGAAGGAAAACCAATTATAGAGAATAGTAGTCCTAGTCCTACCCATACCTATACGCCTACTTCCTAACTTCTAAAATAACCATAAGTTACTAGAATCGCGCACCCAGTTTCACATTCGACAGAAATTTCCAGTCCTGGAAATTTCTTTCTTTCCAGTCCTGGAACCTTCCCTCCCTTTCCCGTGCGTGGGTAGAAACGCGTCCCCGATCCACAAATCGCGGGAAACGATCGAGCGATTTTTTCGAAAGAATTCTCTAACGGTCCAGTACTGGTCCAGATCTACAAGAACCGGTTCGTGTTAAACTCATTTCGACCAGTACTGGTCCGGATGTCGCTTACAGTTAAACCTGTTTTTCTGCGTTTTTTTTTGTGCGGTAGGTACGTGAATATCAATAAATAAATAAATAAACAAATATCGAAGAAATAAAAAAATCGCACAAAAGAAAAACGCTAAAAAAAAGACCGCATAAAAACAAGTTTGACTGTATTTCTCAGCAGTATTAATCCTGGTTTCAATAATCATGGTCAATATTCGCCAGATTTCAATTAACTCCCTAATAGATCTGAATCTTGATTAACTTGGCCAATACTGGTCCAGATTTTGATTAATTTGGCCAGTACTGATCCAAGTCTTGGTTCACTTGATCAATAGTAATCCAGATTTTTGTTAATTTGGCAAGTGGTGGTCCAGCTTTTGGATAATTTGGCCAGTACTGGTCCAGATTTTGGATAATTTGACCAGTACTGGTCCAGATTTTGGATAACTTGGCCAGTACTGGTCCAAGTCTCGCTTAATTTCGCCAATACGGCCCAGATCTTGGTGTAATTGATCAATAGTAATCCAGATTTTTGTTAATTTGACCGGCACTGGTCTCGATTCTGGTTAATTTGGCCAGTATTGGTCCTGATTTTTATTAATTTGGCAAGTGGTGGTCCAGCTTTGGGATAATTTGGCCAGTACTGGTCCAGGTTTTGGATAATTTGACCAGTACTGGTCCAGATTTTGGATAATTTGGCCAGTACTGGTCCAGATTTTGGATAATTTGGCCAGTACTGGTCCAAGACTTGGTTTTATTTCGTCAATACTGCCCAGATCTTGGTTCACTTGATCAATAGTGGTCCAGATTTTTGTTAATTTGGCCGGCACTGGTCTCGATTCTGGTTAATTTGGCCAGTATTGGTCCTGATTTTTATTAATTTGGCAAGTGGTGGTCCAGTTTTGGGATAATTTGGCCAGTACTGGTCCAGGTTTTGGATAATTTGGCCAGTACTGGTCCAGATTTTGGATAATTTGGCCAGTATTGGTCCAAGTCTCGCTTAATTTCGCCAATACTGCCCAGATCTTGGTGTAATTGATTAATAGTGGTCCAGATTTTTGTTAATTTGGCCGGCACTGGTCTCGGTTCTGGTTAATTTGGCCAGTATTGGTCCTGATTTTTGTTAATTTGGCAAGTGGTGGTCCAGTTTTTGGATAATTTGGCCAATACTGGTCCAGGTCTTGGTTCATTTGGCCAATACTGGTCCAGATTGAATTTAACTCGCTTGGCATCTGTCCAGATCTTAATTAATTCAGGTACTAACGATCCAGATCTTAATTAGCTTGGCCAAATTAATTGAGACTCCATGAAATCTTTCGCAATTTTCCTAATTTAAATGAAAAAAAAAGGAAATTGGAAAAAATCGACGATGAAAAAATTAATAGAAAAAATAGAAAGAGAGAGAGAGAGGGAGAGAAAAAGAAAGGAAAAAAAAGGGAGAAGACATCCTTTTCCTTCGAGTCTCGAAACACTCCTTCCATCGTATCCTGCCTCTCTATCTCCGTCTCTGCCTCCCTAATTCTTCCGATCGAATGAAAGGAAACCGCTACAAAATCTCGGATTTCTTTGATCTTCCTTTTTTTTCGTGTTTCCTAACACGCATCTCTATTTCACGTAATAAACATAGCAAGAGATTTGAATTTTACGGTTAGTTAATGAAAAGAAGAGCCTGTTGCGCTCCCGAGTACCTTCCAAGTGGTTGTGGTGTACGTACATAAAAAAAAAGGAGAGAGAGAGAGAGAGAGAAAAAAGAGGCCAAGTACATGCAGCACATACCACCTTTTAACGAGCCTCTTACGCCATTTAAAAACGAGGAGATAGAATTTCCCTTCTTTTGCGTAAACATTTTAGAAAAAAAAAGAAAAAAAAGACAAAAAAAAAGGGAAATCAGAGGCCGAGAGAGACAACAAACAACTTTTCTTCCGTCACGCGAAACGATATTTTGTAGACACCAAAAACACGAAATGACACAAATCCGCGCGAGTGTCGAGAATATGAGCAACTGCGAAAAGTCTATAGTCGCAAAAATGAGCATCGGCGTTGCTCGGTAGAAATTACCATCGCGTCTCGGCACCGTGGAGAAACTTCCCCGTGCCGTAAAACCATGGAAAACTTTCGGGCAAATTGAGCCGTTTATTTTGAGAGCGGCCTATATCCAGTTTTTTTTTTTCAATTTTCCAAAATGTTTTTTTTTTTTTATAAAAACTAACATCAAGTGGCACATGTTAGTACCGGTAACGACAAAAAACTAAAAAATCGACTTAGGCCACTTTCAAAATGAACGGCTCAATTGGATCTTAAGGGGTTGTACCTAGTGAGGAGGCCGAAAAAAACGTTTTTTTTTTTAAAGATTTTTCTCGAAGAGAGTTTTTCGTATATTCAATTGAAGTTTTTTGTGCTTATAATCCGAGTATTGAAGATTATAAAAAAATTTGTTATTTATAAAAATATTCGTGACAAGGGCCGTAGCAGGCGATCTTCGGGCCCTCCTCCAAAAAAAGATGTTTTGCGGTGTACACTGTAACTCAAGTCTGGATTATCTTAAACCAAAAAACCAAACAGATTTCGTTAACACGATAGATTATCTGGTAATTGATCGAAGGAATAATAAAAATATTGATTTTTGACAAAATGGCGGCATCTCAAAGAAAATTTTTCTATTTTTCATCAAAATTTCGGCCTTTATTTATTTATAAAATGAGGAAAAAAAATCCAAACGATAAATCCTTCGATCGATTACTGAAAAATATATTAAAAAAGATTGTATAAAAATTTCAGACCGATCGACGAAGCCGTTTTTGAGATGGCGCGTACACCGACTTTAAAAACGTGGTTTTGAGAAAAATACGCGTTCAAAGTTTTAAACCTACTTTCGAACGCACCGAGGCGTCCTTACAAACATGCCCGTAACTCCGAAAGTATCGGTCGGATCGACTTGAAATTTTATGTGTACGCTTTTGAATAGTTGTACATTAAGAAAATATAATTAAAAAAAAAAAAAAAGATTTTTTTTCAAAATCCTGACAAGGTCTAACCCCTTGACACCCTCCTGCTCCACGGCAACTCGAACGTCTCAATTGCGGCACAAACATATACACGCAAGAATGCTTTCCACCCCATTACCCCGGCAATATTTATCCAGCAAACAGCTTAAAGACATAATATCCTTCGAACCGTTCCTCTCCTTTTTCTATCCTCGTCTTATCTCCTCTTCCGTAAACGCAAAAGGAGTCCCTTTTCTCTTTCCCTGCCTTCTCTCCTTTTCCCGCGTTTCCGTCTAATTTTTTTTCCATACCGACCATTTCTTTCTTTATATCCCCCTCCTCCCCCCCCCCCCCCCGTTCGGTTTTTTCTTTTTCTCCTTCGGAGTTATTAAATAGTCTCGCGATTCCATATTTCATTTCCATCCATTTGCATTCCCCACCCTCACGGCCAGCAGCCTCCCAGCTCCGATTTTTCCCTTTTACTCGATCGCGAAGTTTTCCAAAGTACGTAAATAATTGTAGAAAATTTATTACATCAAGTTTAAGAGGGAGGTTTGTTAACAAAGAAAACTTTCCAAGAATATAAAAACGAGAGGAAACGAGAGGGGAGATATATTGTGTGTGAAAAAGAGAGAGAGAGAGACGCGAGGTTCCGTTTTCTTCGTCGTTTTTCGCTAAGTGTAGTTACGCTTTTACACAAATTATTATTATTCAAATATTGTATGACATTTTTTGTGTCAATACTTTTTGCATTTTTAACACAAGTGACTCGAATAATCTTACTTAGGGAATTACTCGATTTTTCGATTTTTTGGTTTCTTATTATTACTGTTATTATTATTACTGTTATTATTATTATTGTTATTATTATTATTGTGATTATTGTGATTATTGTTATTATTATTATTGTTATTATTGTGATTATTGTTATTATTATTATTGTTATTATTGTTATTATTATTGTTATTGTTATTGTTATTATTATTATTATTATTATAATAATAATAATAAAAATATAAAAATATCGACCACCCTTCTTTGTCTCAATAGAAATTCCATCAATTTTCGAACGTTAGAAAAATTTCGAAATTCCTTTCAAATTTTCTCCTATTTTTTAACCCTTAAAAACCTAGGGTATCAAATTTTGAACCAGACTTTTAAATAAAATTACACATTTGATGAATTTCATACCTTTGGGGGATAATTTTCCTGCAAAATTTGGAAACACAGTATTTTGCCCAAAAATGAAGATATTCAAAATCAGAAAATCACTCTCTCCACTCGGAAAATTACGACTTGCGGAAAATCTCGACGAATTTCTGTTTTTTAGCGATACTCGTGGGGGAAAAAAGTGAGGAGCCTTGGAAGTTAAACAAAATCCCAAACCTAAAATCTCGAATTCCTCGGTGAATTTTTCTAAATTCCAGTTTTCCGCCAATTTTGGATCAGACGAAAAAAGAATTTGCGAAATTTAGTCCTCCACTTATGGCGAAAAGTTGCACCACCAGGTGTGCAACCGGTCTTATATAGCCTCGCCAGGAAAAAACAATTTTTGGGGACCGTGCTCGGGAAAAAAAAATGTTTGGGGACCGTGCTCGGGAAAAAAAAATGTTTGGGGACCGCGCTCGGGAAAAAAAAAATTTTTGGGGACCGTGCTCGGGAAAAAAAAAATGTTTGGGGACCGCGCTCGGGAAAAAAAAAATTTTTGGGGACCGTGCTCGGGAAAAAAAAAATTTTTGGGGACCGTGCTCGGGAAGAAAAAATTGCCATCTCGAATGGGTTAAGAGCACGAGCAATTAATCCACGCGTGTCTCATAAAACTGAGTAATTACAGGCAACTCTGTACTTAATCAGTACTTGGGTAAAACTCACGACCGGTTACAGGTATTTTCCCCGTTTCGTCTTCTAATATTTATTCCAACCCCTTGTCTTGCGAAGCACAAGCGAGTCCGTAGCGTTCAACCATCGCCGTACATTGCAAGTTACGATAAGAAGGCTTTGACTTAGTTAACATCGTTGATGTGTGTGAGTGTACGTGCGAGATATAAGTAAAGTCACATAACGTAATGCGATAAAACATCGCGATAAAGACATTCCAAGTTTTAATGTTTCTTCGTCCTCCTCCTCCTACTGCTGCTGCTGTTGCCGCTCACCCGCGGGCACTTATTTCATTTTATACCTACAGCGGGGCATGGGGTCCCATGAAATTTTAGACAAATTGTAAAAAGTGGCCTTTCGACGATTTTCACAATCGGTTTACAAAAGGCTGGAAAATCGATACACCCTCCGCTGAGGCGAGAGAAGAGTGAGAAAGTGTGTGAGAGAGAGAGAGAGAGAGAGAGACTGGAAGGATACAGAAAACAACAAGAATAACCGTGATAACGATAAGGGTGATAACAAAATCAGGTGGTCTGAACTTGGATGGTTTTCAATGGTCGTAAAGTGGAGCCATCTATGACTGTTGGCTGGAAGCTGGTCTTAAAAATCATCCTGTAGGATCAATACTCGGACCAGACAGAGCAACAAGGAAGGAAAGACAGAGAGAAAGAGAACAAGAGAGCGAGAGAGAGAGAGAGAGAGGAAGGAATGGAGATAGGGGATGAGAGAGAAACAAAGAGAGAGACAAACCAAGGAGAGCAAGAGAAAGAGAGAGAGAGAGAGGGAGAGAGAGAGAGAAAAGGGATGGTGAAAGAAAGCGACAGAGAAAAAGAGAGAGAGAGAGAGAGAGAGAGAGAAAAGGGATGGTGAAAGAAAGTGACAGAGAAAAAGAGAGAGAGAGAGAGAAGCCTGCGGGTTGGAAGAAAAGACAGAAGGTAGATTTCTACAGCTGCAGATATACGTGACTCTTAATTTTATCTACTATTTACTTCCCCTGTGCGTCCCCGTCTCACCCCGCGCTTCTCTGCACCCTCACTTTTTATTTTACGATTCCATTTTACAGCCAATTCACGCGGCAGGAATCAAATTTCAATTGCCCTCCTGACGAAGTGGCAATTGGAATCCGGGGAAATTTGAATTGGGACCGGCATAAAGTGCCAAGAAGAGAGCACACGTTTGCGGGTTTTGCTCGGAATTCTTCAGTTTGACGCCGGTATAAATGTTTATGTACGACACCAACGTGGTGCCACCGGGGCTTGCCTGAAGTTTTTTTTGTTTTGTTTTGCATGGCACCAACGTGGTGTCACCGGGGCTTGGCCGAAGTTTTTTTTTATTTTTGCATGGCACCAACGTGGTGCCACCGGACCATATCATCGAACGTTAGTTTTATTTTATATCGGGTTGGAAAATAAAATTACATATATATGTTTTATGGAATCCAAAAATGAAAAAGAGAGAATTTTTTGAAATTTGCAATTTTCGGAGTGAGAAATTTTCTAAATTTCGAATAACTCGATTTTTGGGCGTAATGTTGGATTTCCAATTTATACGGAAAAATGAAAAATTAAGAGGAAATTTGAAAACGATTCTAAACATTTTCTGACACTCGAAAATTCATAGAATTTCTATTCAAAACAAAAAGGAGCTCTTAATTTTTATTATAAAAGATCCAATTTCCCTTCTTTTTTTTCACCTAAAATCCCTAAAATTACCCAAAAAAATGAATTTCAAATTTTGGATCCGTACGTATTTTTTAAATTGCAATTTTTCTTTCTAAATAATGTGAGATGACCATAACTTTTTTTTTAATCCTGAAAAAATTCAAAATTTGTGAAAATTTTGAATTTGACAAGTCAAATTTTTTGCTCCAGCACCCACGCCAAATTTACGTCACTCCCCACCAATAAAATTGCGGGCCAAAACTCGAAATTCCAAAATTCGCCCAGGAATTGTTCCTTGAAACCCATTCACGCCGCGTGGGTCGTAGGGGTATAAACTACTGCCTCAATCACGACCAGCGTGGCCTGAACGGAAAGTTCGTCACCAATCGTCGGTATAATTAACGCGTAATCGCCCTTCCGGCAAAGTGGCACTCGGAATTCGGGTAAATTTGAATGGGTCCCGGCGTGAAGCGCCGAGAAGAAGGACAATTAAACGTTATCGGGGAAAGAAGCCTTAGGAGACAACAGAGGGTAGGAGGGTAGGAGGGTGGCAGTGGATCGTGTGTAGGCTGTGTTGATGTACATGTAAAATAGAGTACACGGCTTGCCTTACAAAGAAGACCCACAAAACGGGGTCAGATGATAAGAGGAAAAGAGAGACGGGGGTGGCGGAGAAGCAAGATGGGGCAAAAGCAAGGGAAGCTTTTTTTTTCTTTTTTTTTTTTTCACAAGAAAACCTACAAAGGTTTCCTCGAGCGTCCTCTTTGTGGCTTCTAACGAGATAATTCGATTTCCACCCTTGTTGAAAGTGACTCAATTACGGCAATACTCGGGGAAAAAAAAACAACCCATTACCTTTTTCCCGCATTTTTTCCGCTTTCCGAAAGATAGGGGTGAGTCGGGGGATGATTTTAGCGCTAGGCGATGTGGGAAACCTTGATTTCCTTTCGCGCAACATCCCGTCCAGTGATTGTTTCGGGTTTAGACAAGAGGCAGGGGGGTTTATGGGGTCTTGGAGCTGACACCCCGTACAGTCAAACCTGTTTTTGTGCGGTTTTTTTTTCTCGATATTCTCATGCCGCACCAAAAAAAAAGGAATCGCGCAGAAATAAAATTGTTAAAAAAAGAGGAATCCACTTCCGTTATTAAAATTCTAGAAATCCCACGGGAAAAGCGATTTTTCCTCAAAAAACCTACTTTTTTCCAAATTCCGATGGGATTTCGTCAAATTTGACCTTTGGAATCGATTCTACGGGAAAAATTACCCCTAGAAATGACTTGTCCAACCCCATTTTTAAAACTTTAATTTTCAGCCCATTTTTGGGGGAAGGGGTAGGCATACCCCAAAAAATCGACTTTTGAAAACTTTTTTTGGGAATTTCCGGGAGACCCATATCCGGTGTATTTTTTTACGAGGAATCCAATTTTGTTATTAAAATTCTAGAAATCCCACGGCAAATAGGATTTTTCCTCAAAAAACCTACTTTTTTCCAACTTCCGCTGAGATTTCCTCAAATTTGACCTTTGGAATCGATTCTACGGGAAAAATTACCCCTAGAAATGACTCGTCCAACCCCTTTTTAAAACACAAAACCTGTAGAAAAGTAGAGAAAGAGAAACAGGAAGACACGACTGAAATTCAAAGCCAGCCAGCCAGCCAACTAACCATCCATCCATCCGTCCGTCCATCCAACCAACCAACCAAGCAAGCAGCCCTTTTACGAACTTGAGTATAAGGGAATCGAATTTACCTAAACCGGATTTCCTGAGTTGGTTAAACGTTAATTTACGGCAGTGAGAGTTGCGATGCCACTGCTGTCACTACCGCTACACGTATATGTCATCTTTGGAGATGTAAATCCGATTGGGTAATACCCGAGAAGCTTGAAATAAGGGTGCTTAAGTGCGGCTAAGGCAAAAGCTGCAGCTTAAGTTTCCCCATGCTACTTATATTACTACTTAGGAAAGAGTGACCCCTTACTTTAATGTTTCACGGGTGCACGTAAGAAGTCCGCGGAGAAGCTGACAGGTACGAGAAGCTACAGCTTCTTTTTGTCGACGGCAATTCCAGGGAAAATGGGAAAAATGATGCAACGACCAAAAACCAATACACCGGTTCTAGTTACACTGGAGCTTTTAAATCTTTTGCCTTCAACCCCTTCGATGCCTCAAATCCCTTGACGCTTTTGCTGCAAGTCCTTTGACAAAGGCAGCGCCCAGCCGATGACAGCGACCCCTGGGCGTGGTTTATTTTCTCGAAAGAATTTCAATCTCCCGGTCCCAGATTGTCAAAAGATTCGAGTCTCGAGTGTGTTTCCTTCAAAATATACAAAATTTTGATTCTAAAAAAAAATACCATTTCGAGGGTAGAGTGAAATTTACCATTTTTGGGTATTGCGCCATCTTGCGGATTCTCATATTTCACGGCCACAACCAAAAATCGAGTTCTCGCCCTTCCCCTGTTCGGGGATTTTGCAAAAATCAGCATATTTTCCGCCGGGCCGTTCTTCCATTATCTAAACACCCCTTTGAGTTCCACCCACGCAAACGCTTAACTGACTCGTACGGTAAATAGACCGGACCGTCTGTCTTTTTGCGACACGTTAGCGGTGGAACCCTTCTGCCACCATTAGGGGTAGAGCATTTGCTGATCGTACCGTAAGAAGCGAAAAAAAGGACCGGGTCTCCTACGGAAAATGAACGTTCCAGTTACACTGAAAACGAAGTGGCTAATTTCTGACGGACGTAACGATGGAAACGGTTGGACGGGTAATAACTAATGCGGTTGGAGTTACGACAAACGTATGGTTGTTGCCCTAATTAACCGTAGTTATGGTTGCGATTATTATACTTGTTTAGTGCCGCCGGTTACGTTTGCGTTATGTACGTGTATGGTCAAGTGATAAAAAAATAAGGCGATGTCGATATCTTTCTCGCCCTTCCTCTCTTTCTATCCTTCAGTCAATGAATGAATGAATGAATCAATCAATCAATCAACTGATGGATCAATGGAACAAAATGAAAAGAATTAGCAAAGGATCAATGAATGAAGGATTGAATCCATTGATAGATTAATCAATGAAGTGATGAATGAATGAAATAATGAAAGAATGGGGGAATGCATAAATGAAGGAATCGATTTATTAATCAATCAATCAATCAATCAATCAATCAATCAATCTATCAATCAACCAAACAACGGAACAGAATGAAAAACATTAGCAAAGAATCAATGAATGAAGAATTACATTCATTGAAAAATTAATCAATGAATCGATTTAACAATCAATCAATCAATGGATTGATTGAAACAACGGAACAAAAATTAAATGATTTGATAAAAAATTAATAAATGAAGAATTAAATTCACCAATGAATTATTGAATGAACGGAATGATAATCAATGAATGGAATGACAAACAACGAATTAGTGCAAAAAGGCACGAATCCATAAATGAATGAATGAATGAATGAATGAATCAACGAATCAATCCATCAATCACTCACTCATTCACTCTGTACTTCAAAGAACGAAGGAATCACAAGGAATGAATGAATGAATCCATCAATCAATCAATCGTTCGCTCACTTTGTACTTCAGAGAACGAATGAATCACAAGGAATGAATGAATGAATCCACCGATCAATCAATCCCTCACTCGCTCTATACCCCAGAGAACGAATGAATCAGAATGAATGAATCAGAATGAATGAATGAATGGATGAAGGAATGAATCAATCCATCAATCACTCACTCATTCACTCTGTACTTCAAAGAACGAAGGAATCACAAGGAATGACTGAATGAATCCATCAATCAATCAATCGTTCGCTCACTCTGTACTTCAGAGAACGAATGAATCACAAGGAATGAATGAATGAATCCACCAATCAATCAATCCCTCACTCGCTCTATACTTCAGAGAACGAATGAATCAGAATGAATGAATCAGAATGAATGAATCAGAATGAATGAATGAATGAATGAATGAAACCATCAATCAATCACTCTGTACTGAGGAAAACAGGGATCGTAAGCCACTACAATAAACAATCGCATACTACTCCTGCATAAGCATAAGCCGAAAATATTTAAGACCAGAGTGCGCACAGGGGACACCTATACCTTCGTCAAAAAAGGGATTGGACTGATCTCTGCGCTTATTTCACTATCCAACATTGCAAGGACGCTTCCCGTTGGAACACGGTTACAAAACTCATAGGTGTCCGATAATCGGTTCACCTGTGTGACGTCGGAAGAGGTCAAATATAAAGTCTCGCCACGTAAACTGCAAAAAAAAAAAGATCCCCAAAGTTGCAGTCGGTGCAACGTCACGTTCGCTAAAAGTCATTGCGAGAGCTTCCCTCCCTTTCCCGCTGCAGCGATAGGTCGACTGAAAAGTGAGTGACGCAAACGGGAGACATTAATACGAACCTTGACATGAGAATTTAAAGGAGGATTACCGCTGCGAGTAGCTGCATAACTACTTTGCCATAGCGGAGCCTGAAATAAATAGGCATTGGCTCGAGAGGGAGGGAGAGAGAGAGAGAGAGAGAGGGTAAGTAGGTAGCCGAGATGGGCGCAGTACCTACGGTAAGACGTTTCGGCAGACGGATGGTACGGCGAAAACGTAAATATTCAAAAAGATAATGGACGCGAGAAGACAAATACTCACGACAAGGATACACATAGACGTATCAAAGTAGCGGAAAGGTGCAGCGGAGGTGTTTGTGTGGTGGAGGTGTAAGTAGCTTACACAGAAGGAAGCGGATGAAGATGTGAAGATGCGAACGTGTACGTGTAGGAGAATATGTGTGTGTGTGTGTGTGTGTGTGTGTGTGTGTGTGTGTGTGTGTGTGTGTGTGTGAAGTCCCTCTTGCTTGCTATATCAAGAGCGACGACCAGCGTCGTTTGCCTTCCTTTACCGTAAAGACCCATCTTTTAAAGATACCCTCGAACCGAGCTACCCTTCCTCGCTGCTTTGCTTCACTGTACTCTGCTTTACTTTACCTTACTTTGGTTACTTTACTACTTCCCTCGCTATGTTATACTTTGACGTTTACTTTGTCTACACGCTTAACAACAATGTCATGAAATTAAACATCTTCAAAGCTGCCTATGGCCACCCATTCCTGCTGGAAATTCATCGACAACCACGATTCATGCTTGGGTCCAGACTGGTCGAGACTGCTCTCTCTCCCCCGGCACTTATTTGAGTCCCACGCGACGCTTTCGCGCTCTTCGGGTTTTCATCTCGAAAAAACCCAGCACGTTTGACCGATACGGGCAACTTGTTGCTTCGTCGAATAATTTTGATAAGCGCGGTTATCAGCAGTAATAGGCAAATTTTGCGATTATCGACGTAAGAAAACGCGAGGAGCGCGGTCTCGTTTCTTCAGTGCCATCGAAGCCCGCCATAGCGGTGATTGGGTTTTTAAAAGATAAATCGAAAACAAGCGCTATGGCGGCTCTTGGGTCTTTTCGATCGGATTTTTTTGAAGATCTCGGGGGCCCAAACGGTTAATATACTTTTTCGGGCTCTGTTACTAATTGTAACTGTATGTAATTTCGACTTTCAGTTGGTGAAAACGTGCGAATTGAAACCAGCCATTCACTTGGACAACCGGTACCGGCTGATGCGGCACGAGCCGATGTTGGACGCGGACGGAAACGTAACCGACGAAATCGGGGAGGACGATACCGGGGGACACTTCTCGATCCCGGAGGAAGATTTAAACGATTGAAGAATAATGATACTTCATGTTTAATGGCCCAATTATTTTTTTCTTTGAGTCCCAACTTTGCCAATCAAATTACAATATTTTCAAATAATGATTACTTAATTTTCTTTGATGACGTCATTTGTACCTGAGAAGATCGAAAAGTCTCGCCAGTAAATAACAGGTCAAATGAAAAGGAAACTTTGGTGGGCGCGGAAAAAAATTGCAGTTGGTTCCCGAGTGGTAAGAAAATACTCGGTGCGACTTCCTTGCGGCAAAAAGAGCGCGTTAGCGTCACGTAAATCCCAGCCTCGTTGCGCCCCGAACCGCGATACGATAACGCAGCGAAACTAATGACACCGATAAGGTGAAGTTTAGTGCGTTTGGCGGCGATTAACACCGACCGAGCCGGCGTAATATCGCGTGGAAAACATACTTGTTCTTCGACACGAGCAGCTGTTGCTCATCCTCGTCGTTATAGCAGTCATCTACATCGACGATGAAACTCCATGTCTCCTCTCTCTACATGCCGTTTAGTAGTTGGTTAAACGTTAGAAGGGAAATCCTTTCCTTCCATTACCGCTACAACCACCCGACACACGTAATACATTCACGTGTGGGTGCGTGGGTGCGCGTGTGGAGAAATTTTCGTGTGTGTATGGATGTACAGGACGAGTCGCCTTAAATCGCCCCTAAATCGTTTGTCGTGGAAAAAGGGCGGTATTTTTGGAATCGAGGGGTGGAGGTTCCAAAGTTTGAACCACGGTTCGAATTTTGGTTCGAACTTTGGTTTGAACTATGGTTTGAACCATGGTTTGAATTATGGTTTGAACCATGGTTCAAACTTTGGTTTTGCAATTTTTTTATGCAATTATGGTTTTGTTACTATTTTTAGTCGAAGGCCGTCAAGAATAGAAGATGGTCGAGTTAGGCGACTCGTCCTGTATAAATGCGAACCATGGAGTCTCTCCGCTGATCTTTCTCCTCTACCATTATAGGGTTTCCTTAAAACCATGGGATATTTGAAAGTGTGGGTTACGGAACACCGTCGACAACGTGTACCAGGTGTTCCCTTACGAATTTGAAACCTCGTATATGCGTTTGTGTGTGTGTGTATGTGTGTGTTGAATGGAACAGACTACATACACGTGAGTTACTACACGTTGTAAGCTTGTAAAGCAAAGGACATTGGATACATAGGAGATATCGACACACCATATGGTAGATGTAACTATTGTATTTTATGGGGCCCACGAGCCGCTCTCGAAAAATTACGTATACAGCTTTTCAAAGGAGCTATTAATTATTAAGCTACTTGTTGTTAACAAAAAAAAAATTGTAATTCACGTGGAAATGAATTTGACGCTATTTTTACAGGTTTCAAAAAATACCTTTTTTTAAATTTATTTATTAAAATTACTTTCCAAGTGAAAAAAAAAAATTTGTCTATATAATAACTAATAATTAGTTTAATTAGCTTTATGCTGAAGATTCGTTACAAATTCCGCCGTTAGTATTTTTTTCACACGTTTCAGACCCTCTCCAGTGAATTTCTATTTAACCCTTTCAGGGGCAGTGGGACATATACGTCCCACCTATTTTTTACTCGTTTTTTTTATTATTTCTGACACCTTTTGCCCTATCTATAGGTACGAAAGTGTTTTTCAGACTCTTGGGTACCTAATTTACGAAATTTTGGCGTAAAATTGCAATAATTAATTCATTCAAATACTCGTTATAAACAATTAACATAAAAGAAAGCTGTTTTTTTTACTGAAAAATCAGTTTCTCGGTAACGCATATGGCTACAGCTCTGAAAATTTTTTTACGTATTCTCCATACATAGGTTTATAACATATTTTTTTTTCAAAATTTTTCGTAGCTCCGTTTTTCAAGAAAAAAAATCTTAAAATCGTCAAAATCTCAAAATTTTCGAATTTTCGTATTTTTTTTTCGGATTCGTAATCAGCGACCCCAAAAACCCTAGTAGTCACTTTTATCTTTAAAACGAGTGTTAAGGAAAAATGTGCCCCCGAAAGGGTTAACACTTTTTTTTTGGGATCCACGCAAAACTACCCCCTTGGAACGAGCGCGTTATTATCTAAGCGTTCGCGTTAATGAAAACCTACTGATTTTCGGAAACTCAAAGTAAAGGCAAATAATACAAATGTTTTCGAGTATCGGCTAAATTTTTGCGCGCCCTCGCCATGGAAAAGGCCACGTTTAATAATCGCTCCGATTCGCGATTTCGGTGGCGGGCATAAAATGTTGGAAAAGTCGCATGGTCTCGCTACCTCTAATTAAATTTATCGACGCAATATGCGGCGTTAAATATAGACATACGTATGTATCCGAAGCTACACCTACACGGATACCTCTCGAAAGCGCTGCCCGATACAACGACGTTACGAGAGCGTCGATATACACCGATAACGCGCGTAGACGAGGATCTTATAAATATACGACAACCGCATAAATATATATCGATGTCGAGTCGATAGAGCGTCGTAGGAATATATCGAAATCTCGGACTTTCTATCTGCCTATCAAGTTATATTGGTAAAGCGCTCAAATACTGTTAATAATCGCCGCGCAACGGTGCAATGAATCGGAACAACTATTGTGAATAAATAGCCCCTCCCTCCCTCCCTCCTTCCCTCGCCAGCTGTAGCTCTCTTTTTTTTTCTCTCTCTCTCTTCTTTTGTGTATTATTATCACAACAAACTGGTAAAAACGTATATATACATATATATATACAACACACTCGTACACGTACACGTACACTCGACTTGCTCTGACAAATAGTGCGAGCGAGCATTGACTATCTCTCTCTCTCTCTCTCTCTCTCTCGCTCTCGCTTTTTTTATATTAATAAAGAGAAAGGGGCGAAAGAAACGCGACGAGCGACTTCGACTTCGACTACGAAATTCTTATCGGTTGCCGATACGGTTCGTTAATTTCTCGGTCTCGATTTTCCCCGGTCCGGTAGAGAGCGGCTTTGTAACGGCAGTTAACGCGTCGAACTAGGCGACAAATTCGCGCGACTACCTGTTCACGCCGCGTGGGTCGCAATGACAATACGTTATCGCGTTTGTCGTAACCGGAGCGGCCCGAACGGAAAGTTTAGAGTAGTCGGTCACAGGTCAACCACCACGTGGCGCTTGATGCGTTAAACGAGGGGAACGGTACCGAACTACCCCCCCCCCCCCCTTCGAGGGTATTTTGGGTAATTTTTGGGAAACAAAGTATGAGCCTCCTAGGGATTAGCAACTAATTTGTTAAACCGGTTACTAATTTGCTATGTAGTAATAATAATAATAATAATAATAATAATGATAATGATGATAATGATAATGATAATAATAACAATAATAATAATTATAATGATGATAATGATGATGATAATAATAACAATAATTATAATGATGATAATGATAATAATAACAACAATAATAATAATAATAATAATAATAATAATATATCCAAGTAGATATGTAGGGGGACCATAACTGGGTTGATTGATCGAAAACTTGTATTCTTATCTGCCGTTTGCTCAGCAGCGTTTCCAACGCGTTACAAATAAACTAATAAACTTGATAGTTGATAGTTGATAGTTTTGTCGCCAAACTTTGCTGGAAACACGTACATGGTCCCAAGAGAAACTTGCGTCCGTGTGTGTTATGTATGATTATCATACCGGCGTTCCAATGTTAAGGTTTCCAGTCAATTAATCACTGCGAGTTTCGAACTCGCAGTCCGGTCAATTCGTATTTTACTTTACTCCAGAAACTTCGGCTTACTTTTCGAGAATCTATCTAACGGGATGGTGACACGGTTCTTTTTCGGGGACACTCGGGGGTCGCATGTCATCAAACGGTGACACGCGACGCAACTTCGTCGGAATCTTTACTATAAACTATATTCTATTGTGACCCTTTCGGTCACAACGTGTCCCGGAGAGGGAATGCTTCGTTCAAGCGCATGTAAAAGTTGCAATTGAAATGCATTTGGTTTTGAAAGTTGCAATACTGATGTGTGGTTAATTAATAATTATTTTTTAATAATTATTCTATTAAACAAAAATCGCTATTTATAATAATAACAACAAGACTAATGATAATAATGATAATGATAATAATGATGATAATGATAATGATAATGATAATAATGATAATAATAATAATGATAATGATAATAATGATAATAATAATGATGATAATGATAATAATGATAATAATAATGATGATAATGATAATAATGATAATAATAATGATGATAATGATAATAGTAATGATAATGATAATGATGATAATGATAATAGTAATGATAATGATGATAATGATAATAGTAATGATAATGATAATGATGATAATGATAATAGTAATGATAATGATAATAGTAATGATAATGATGATAATGATAATAGTAATGATAATGATGATAATGATAATAGTAATGATAATGATGATAATGATAATAATCATAGGCTTTTGATGCCAAAACAAGTGTGCGCCTGCGTGACGTAAACTCACGGTACAACCAAACACGGTGTGTAACTCCGTGTTAAGGTGCAACACCTGCAATTGGGAAATTGGAAAATTGGGTTAAACTTGTGTATCCGAGTAACGAACTTCATTTGAGTTTTCTTCCAGGACGACGATGCAGCGGCACGTGTCCAAAATCTAATCACACGAAATACGAAGCTGGAGTTTCAAACGTTTCCGCATTAGATTCCAAGTCCCAAAGTGTTTGGGGAATTCTTCGACCCCTAATTTCTACGTACGATTGCGGAACTTTTTTTTGCCGCTTCGAAAAAAAAAAGAAGAAAAAAAAAGGGAAACGTATAAAAAATTTGGAAGCCGAAACCTTTGATTTTAAATAAATTAATAAATAAATTAATGGATCCATTCAATTTTCTTTTATTAATATTTTGCAATTTTAAAAAAATCTGTTATGGGAGAATTGTTGGACGAGTGTGTGTGTGTGTGTGTGTGTGTGTGTGTGTGTGTGTGTATTTGCTAAATTAAATAATCGCCACATATGTAAATCATTAATTAACCTTCTCTAGAAGACGTACACTTTCTGTAAAAAATATTCTTGTAAATAAACAACAATTTTTTTCTATTGTTGGAGAAAATATATTTGAGTAAACCCCGGCAGTAAATTTCCATTCACGACGGCGCCTTTTTTCATGATTTCTCTCAAGTGTATTCCGAGTGATATATAAATACAACAACGAGAGCTGAGAATGACTTATTCTTGGCCATTGATATATATATACGTGAATGCAAGTATACATATAAAGATATAAACATATAAAAATAAATAGATATGGCGGGATGGGATTATGGATGATCTTCGTATAAATTCCTACCGATCGTAAATGACGAAGCACAGCCAAACAGGCAGAAATCGAGAGAGAGAGAGAGAGAGACAGACAGACATCTATCCATCCATGCACGCAAACAGACACGGATAGGTATCAATTGATTTCAAGTGGCTTTTTGGTTCGTTACTTTTACTTTTGCTACTTCCAGCTGCAATACGGACGGCACCACATTCGTAAATCGTATAATGAGACTGCGGGAGACAAAAGGGATGATAATACCGCCGCTAATTAGCGACAGAATCTCGAATCGGGAGTATTTTTGACTCAATTATACATTTTTTTTACGCGAGAATCAATATTTTTATTATTATTATCATTATTATTACCATTATCATTATCATCATTATCATCATTATTATCATTATCATTATTATCATTATCATCATTATTATCATTATCATCATTATTATCATTATCATCATTATCATCATCATTATCATCATTATCATCATTATTATCATTATCATCATTATCATCATTATTATCATTATTATTATCATTATTATCATTATTATCATATATTATCATTATCATTATCAGTATCATTATCATTATCATTATTTAAATATGTCCCCGTTACGGGGACACCGACTTCTTTGTTGTGCACAATTAGACTATTTTTCGTCACGGTCGAATTTTTATTATTTTTTTTTGGCAATTTTTATAAATTGTTTTTCTCACTATACATATATAGATACGAGCCGTTTATTTTAAAAGTGGCCCAAGTCCATTCGTGAATTTTTTGTTGTCAACTGTAGCAACGCGTGTCACTCGAAGTTAGGTGTCATAAAAAACATTTTGTGAAATTTAAAAAAAAAACTGGACATGGGCCACTTTCAAAATAAACGGCTCGTGTATCCTACGCGAAGAATCAAATGAGCCGTTTATTTCGAAAGCGGCCCAAATCCAATTAGACAAAAATTTTCTTCAAAATGTTTTTCGTGAGAGCTAACTTCGAGCGGCACATGCTATTGCAATTAACGTTAAAAAAAACTGAGAAATGGACTTGGGCCACTTTCCTTCCAGATAAACGGCTCAAATATATCCCTTTCTTTGGTACCAACAAAACCGTGGAAAAATGGCACTGCGGATCCGTGAGGCGTAACAGCTGCTCGGCTAAGCTCTGGTCGGCGTGAACATTTAAGTGCCACATCCTCGAATTTACAAGTACCTACCCAAGATGGGTAATTCCGCTACACGTCTAAGGTCTAACAAACCGCTGCCTCTCGCCGATAATAATAGTTCTTACAAATAACTCCGACGTGTACGTAAAGTTTAAGGAGAAAGCCGAGGCGGATGGAGAGAGAGAGACAAAGACGGCGAATGGAACAGATCCTATGCCGGCTCTTAACGGCCAAGAATAGTACGGATAAAGGGAATGATTATGGTGTCATAAATAACGTGATAGGTTTCTAAAGTTACCTATTACACATATTATTATATTATCATTATTATTATTATTGTCATTATTGCCGTAACCTTCTTCTCCTTCATTTCCCTCTAAAACCAACATAACAGAAGTAACATAATCTCGTTGTTACACATATTAAGTATCCCCGCCACAATTTGTATTATGCTCCTGCAGTTATAGTTGCACGCATTGACCTGAATTCGAACATTTTGCAATCCATCGATCATCGTTTGCTCCGATCGCTCACGCTGCGGACCCAATCGGCCGGAACTCGAACGACTCTGGTCCGAACTACCTCCGAATCTACCAAATTACATTTGCGGCCCAGAAAGGATTTTCGAATTCCGCTCCATACCCTCTTGGAATCCGCGTGAATCCGCTTGATCTGAATTCGAACCTTTTGCGATCCATGGATCATCGTTTGCTCCGATCGCTCAGGCTGCGGACCCGATCGGCCGGAACTCGAACGACTCTGGTCCGAACTACCTCCGAATCTACCAAATTACATTTGCGGCCTAAAAAAAGGATTTTCGAATTCCGCTCCATACCGTCTTTGAATCCGCCTGAATCCGCTCGTACCCGTTGTTATGGGGTTGAAAACTTGACGAGGACGATTGGAGCCTGACTTGAAGAATTTTGCTCTGTACCATTAGGGTGTCCCATAAGTTTTTTCCGCGCCAGGCTATGCACGACCTCGAGCCGGAAAGGAAGAAACTTATGGGACAACCTAATATTTTAAAAAAAAAAAAAAAACCCTAAAATCGAGCCCAATAATGATTGATACCCAATAGACGCGGTTTGGAGTGTATCCAAAGCGTATATTTGAAGATTTCGGTCCGTGCCATCTCCAAAACTGCGCTTCCATAGAAATTTTCCGTGTTACAGATTTTCGGGAAAGATTTTTGGGAAAGTGAGTCACCATTTTTTTTTCCTTTCTCTCTCTCTCTCTCTCTCTTTCTTTTTTTGAAGATTCGACTAATAGGAAAATCGAGGAGGACTTCTGCGACAAACAAGCCGTGGGGCAATTACTTCGTTTTGTTTTACGTCTTGGATTTAATAAAAAAAAAACGAAGCTCCCTCTTCCGACAAAAGTAATATATGCTACTTCGTTCGATGGATGGCAACAGTCAGAGAAACGATAAAAATTTACGAGGACAAATATACAACAGCGAGAGACAAAAGAAATGTGTTTAGCGAAGTTCCATCCGAGTAGGTATAAGAGGCGCGACGAGTAAGAAAATACTCTTGCTCTCCGTTGTTCTAAAAGGATTACCGGCGTCACATAGATCCATAAACTTACAAAGTTTCTGTATTTATTCCCCGCTCCCACGATTCTCGCGTCTTTTCCATTTTACGAGACGACGAAAGAGCTTTGTCTACATTTTTGACATACCGGCAATCGCTGGACCACGATTGCCTGGAAATTGAACCGAAGGGAAATTGACGGAAGCGAACGATTGCAATTTCAACGCATTCTTGGCTAATTTTGAGCCAATGTTTGTTTTCACAATTAGTGTTATTGTAATTATGACCCTTGGAACTACAAAATATATTTTGTAATGTTATTTTATAAAAATATAAATTAAAATATTAATAATAATTATTATTTACTTTTATGAAAATATCAATTTTTCTAAAATTGACCCACCATTGAAAAAAAGAAAAATAAAGATTTCGGTAGAGAAGTCCCCGAATCAAAAACCGGGAAACTTAAATTTCAAGTTCAGTCTCTCTCTCTCAGTCGTTAACTCCAGTAACATCAGTTGCAGCAAATTAAAAAACAAACACCCTAATAAGGAACTTCTTCCGACCTGATCGTTGGATTAAATTCTATCCAACTGGGAGCTGAAGAGGAAAAAGAAGAGCAAAAGGAAAATCAGGGATAAGGAGGAGAAAAGAATGGCAAGCGACAGTTTCTCGAAAAAAAAGTTGTAGAACTTCACGGGAGGCAAGAGATCCAACCTTGGATCGCCTTACCCTTTTGCTGCTAGTGACCAACGCTAAACTTTCCGTTCAGGCCGCGCTGCTCGTGTGACAAATGCAATAGCCTATACCCTTGCGACCCACGCGGCGTGAATAGGGATTCGCGTGAATTTGACGTGGTAATTAACGTGCCTGAAAAATCGATTCGGGCGTTTTTGAAATTTCGAAATTCCAATTCTACCGAAATTCCTACTTGCAAATTACAAAGTTTGGTAATTTTACGTTAAAAAAAAAAAAAAAAGAAAAAAAAAGTTGTTACCATTGATTCAAATCGATTGTAATACTTCCCGAAACATTTCGACGTTCCAATTTTGCTCGACTCCACTTTTACAAATTGCAAGGTTCATTATTTCGATCAAAAAAAAAAGAAGGAAAAAAAGAAAGAAAAAAGAAGAGAGAGTAGATTCAATCGAATCGGTTGGAGCATTTGCTCCGTAGGATAGAACCACACGCGATGGCAATTCAATAAAGTGGAAACTGCGTTTCTGAGAAAACGGGGGAAACCGTACAAGACTCGTAGTCTTGCATTCTCTCACCTGCAATCCCGTAAATAAATGTATCGTTACGATGGTTAACTCTCGTAGGTAAGTTTTCCACAAAAACAACGATTTGTGTTATGTAACTCCTACTCTTCACTTCGCTTCCCTTCCCTTCGCTTCGCTTTGCTTTGCTTTTACGGGGTTGCATATGTGTATTACAATACACGTGTGTGGGTGCATACCCGTAAATATTTTACACGTTCACATATGCGGGTACATACAAATAAAAGTGAGAGTTGTGTAACTGAATTTCCCGCAACACGTGAAAACGTTTCTTTGATATCTACACGGTAACATACATACCATACACATACTTGTGATATACCTGCACCGGTCGCGGCGCGGTACATAAACACATAAACAACGTATACATTTATTACACATACACGCGTGTAGCTATTATTTATATGAAAACTGTGCTAACGACTTTTACATATTTCTGCGGGAGCGTGCGTATGCATGTGTGTGTGCATATGTGTGTGTATGTGTGTATGTGTGCGAATACCCTTGAAATTAATTACCAACTTTTTATTTAATTTTACAAGCCCGTCCCTTTCCAATTAACCCTTTTCCCTACAAGGGATGCCAAACCCTGACATGTTACGTTCTTTTATTGTTATTTTCTTAATTTGTCCCCCCGGCAACGAGGCCGCGTTTCATGAAATACGACTAAATAGGCGCTCGAATAAAAAATAAATAAAACCGCCGCCTTCCGAGGGAAATTCGCAGTTTCCCAAATTACCAATTTTCCTAATTGTTATTTTGGCGTAAGTTAAAATGGACTTACGGGGATTATTTACGTATTTGAAGCGTAAACAAATTTATTATTTAACCCTTATTCGGCACACTTCCCTGGTATTATAACGTGCTCGGTACACTGGGATCAGGTGCACCCCAGTGACAAAAACCTTCATAAAAAATGAACTATCGAATATTTTGACACCATTTTTTTGTAGCCTTTTGAAAGGGCGCTTTTTAATTTGGTATAGGTTATATATGCCACAAATTTAAATTAAGTACATTTAAAAAATTAAAATATCGAAAAAAAAGCGAAAAAAAAGTGACTTTGTGAAAAAATTCATAACTTTTTTAATTTTACATATTAAGCGCTGAACCACCCCCCCCCCCCCCCCCCCCCCCCAATGCTACTTAGGTATTCAAAATTATTATATTATAAGCGTGGGGTGCATATGATCCCAGTGTGCCGAATAAGGGTTAATTGTTGGATCGTGGATCGTTTGGATTTGTGGCATTTTCCGGAACACGTCATTTGACGCGAATAAAATTGCGACATTTTCGAATGAGATTTTGAATTTCCTTTTGAAACTCAAATTTTTGGATTCCGAGATTTTTTATTCCAGATCCCACCCCCCCTTGATGGGGTGAATTTCCTCGTAATTGACCGCAAGAATCAATTTTTTTTTTTAAACGTCGGATGGCAAATAATTTGAAATCGCTGCGATTTTTGTAAAATGTGAATTTCGCGCGAATAAAATTGCCACATTTCGAGACGAGGTTTTATTTGACTTTTTTTGTTTTAAAAACTCTACAATTTTATGGGGGTTTCAATTTTTTTTTTCCAAAATCCCGATTCGTGGTAATAATTGACCGGGAAATCAAATTTGTTTCATCGTTGTACCGCCAATAATTCGAAATTGCCGTAATTAAAAAAAAAAAAAGTCAATTTGACAGGGATAAAAATTGCTACATTTTTAGGCGAAATTTTGTTTTTTTTCCCTCTTTTCTCCAAAATTCAGCCACTTTGTGGGATTTCAATCTTTTTCTTTTTTTTTTTTTTTTCAAAATCCCGATTCATGACCGAATCCGAGAGTGAAACATTCGAAGCATAAAAAACAAATTTTTTCAATCATTGGATTGCAAATAATTTAAAAAATTCCTGCGATTTTTGAAAAAAAACGTCTATTCGACACGAATAAAATTGCCACATTTTTTTTTTTTTTACAAAATTGTAAGTTTTCTTGCAAAACTCGGGCTCTTTGTTGGATTTCAATTTTTTTTCGTTCCAAGAATCAAACCGTGGCCATGAAATTGCCGTGAAACTTCAAAATTTGCTTCCCACGTCGCGGTGGAAGCTCCGATCTACCGAATTTGAAGAAATTGCCGAAATTCCAAAGTCGAATCGTACTTTTTTTTTTCCCCCCATTTCTACGCGAGTAACGGTCGGCGCGTAACTGGACTAGAAAATTCGGTGTAAAATTGACATTTATACTGTGACCGGTGACAAAATATATATATAGGTATAGCGGAGATTGCACGCATCGCAATTGAGACTAAGAATAAGTACAAGCTATTAACCCATTACGAGACGGCGATTTTTTTTCGAACGCGGTCCCCAAAAGCGAATTTTTTTTTTCTTGGCGATGCTTGCGATCCTCCCCCCACCCCCTCCCAAAAAAAAAACATGTAAATTAAAGACTTTCAGAGGCCCTCCAGCGGGCAAAAGTGAAGATCGAGAGAAGGCGGAGGAGAAACGAGGCTCATTAAATTTTCATCCAGCACCTAGTTAAATAATAAAGGAAGCGAAAATGGTTAAAAACCAATCGACGCCGGTTCTGCCGAAGCATAACGCAACAACATTCTAAAATGCTTTCACCGTTCCCGTAATCGTTTTTCTCTTTCGGAGCAATTAATTCGTTTAATGAACTTTCAAATAACTGTAACAATCGAATTCACTTCTCTTAGAAAAAAAAAAAAAAAAAAAAACAAGAGCAAGAGCAAGAACACGAAGTGGAAGAAGAAGAAGAAGAAAGACGCAAAGGAGATAAGGAAGCGAAAGGTGGCAGGAAAATGGACCGCATCGGAAATCGAAACGAGTTTAAATGTATTGTATATATATATAGATATATAGATTGCTGCAACATTAGCATTGGGAGTGGGAAGGGTTACATGAAAGATCGGTAAATATTCCTAACGCTTCATTGAAGCGTTAAGTGAAACCGTAAATATCGATAAGAAAGGGGGCGAATTAAGGCGTAACGACGAAGTTGCGTTAATTCGAGAGCGAGTACCACAGGTGGAAGGAATTACGATGGGGAAAAAGACACCAACTCTCGCGAGAATTGGGAATTCTATTTTGGAATTTCGAAAACTCGATTTGGAATTTCTTCACAACGACATTGTCCTTTATGGATGGCAAATTTTCCGGTGGAAAATAAAAGAGAAATTTGTAAAAACGAAGGCATTTAGAATTGCAACCTATAGTAAAATTATCGTTATTATTATTATTATTATTATTATTATTATTATTATTATTATTATTATTATTATCGTTATCATTCTTTTTGTTGCTGTTGTTATCATTATTATCATCCTCATTAATGCCATTGCTATAATAATAATAATAATAATTAATTTATCTAATTAACTATGTATTTATTTATTAATTATTTATTTAATTTATTATTAGTTTATTCTATTATGTAATAATTGTCAATTGTAATTATTTAAATATTTAATTAATTCATTAACTGATAACACTAATTGATCCAACCGTATGTTACCGATACCAGATGAAAACTGAATTTATAACTACCGGAGTAGTGAATTTATATTAGTAAGATTTAGAAATAATAATAATAATAATAATAATAATAATAATAATAATAATAATAACAATAACAACAACAATAACAATAACAACAATAACAATAATAATAATGATGATAATGATAATAATAATAATAATAATAATAATAATAATGATGATAATAATAATAATGATGATAATGATAATAATGATAATTATTATTAGTATTATTATTATTATATTTTGCATAATATACTGGTAAATTGCGACTTTCCTGTTTTTCCCATAATTTCGCGATCACTCCCTTTCGCTCCTAGCTACATTTAGCATATTTACGCTTTTCAGTTACACAACTCTCTTTCATACACGTAGAATGATTTAAAATAATAATAATAATAATAATAATAATAATAATGAAATTATAATTTACAGTATAAACTTCAGAAAGAGGCAGGAGTTCAACTTGTGTATCAATGAAAGAGCATGAGAACCGATGGATAGAATGAAAAAGGAAGAAATGGAAAAAAACAGAGAGAGGCGGAGAGAGGATGAAAAAAGGACGGGAATTCGAAAGAAAGAAAAAGAGTGAAGCAGTGGTGGAAGACTTTTCCTCCGTTATACTCCACCACCACTCTCCTACTTCTACTCCTCCAAGTGTGTACCCACTTCTGCACTACACTCTGCCGGTATGTGCCACATGGAGACTTATACGTATACCGCGCGCTAATGTAGTTACTAAATGCATGTACCACTCTTTTCGATTGTTGTGGGTGGAAACATTAAAAAAAAAGGGGAAAAGGAGAGGAAGGGGGGGGGGGGGGGGGAGGAGGCAGAAGGAGAAGACGAGAGTCACAGATGTGGTTTATAAACCCTGACGGGAATATAAACCACGTGTGTGTGCGTGTGGAGCTATCGAATGTATGTATATGTATATATGCATACATACACATACATATGTATACATATATATGTTGAAATAGAAAAAAAATGATTTCTGCTCTTCCGGAGCTTGAACTTTCAATTCTTGGGTTTATAAATTTCAGTTTCTCCAAAAATGGGGGTTCTTCTTGGGGTTCCAGGTTATAAAAAGTGAAGAAAATGAAAAAGAAATTTTATAAAATCAATTTCAATCTACATATGTGCAATATATTGAAATGTAGAATAACAAATTGGTGGGTGTGTTAATTAATAAATAGAAAAAAATAAATATGAAAAAAAAAAATAATATAAAAAATAACCAACCCCTGGAGGGATTTCTTCGTTTTCGGAAACTCGATACAACATTTTCAGCTTCGGATGTTGGAAAATGAGAGAAAACCTGAGCTTATTTTGAATTTATTAGACTATTTTTTCTCCTCTTCCGGCATCGGGCGGGTTCCTCCTCTTTTTTTTTTTTTTATCGAAACCCAGCAAATAACGATACAGAGGATGAAGATGAAAGGAATCATTGTACGGGATTCATTTAATACCTCCCGTATCTTTATTACCGCGTTTCATAATGGTTTCTGATAAACGCGTGCATGTGTGCGTGTACATGCCGAGTGCCAATAAACAGGGGGAAAAAAGAGAAAAGTAAATACGTACAGAGAAATACAAGCGAACATTTGTTTCCTACCGGAAGAAACATGCGGCAGTAATTAGTTGCGCCGATGGCTCATTTTTATTTCCGAAATGTGGACGCGAATGCGTGTATCTCTGTAATATGCGTCTACAGGGTGGCAGAGAGAGTACAAAAAAAAAGAATTTAATATTTTTCCTTTCCTTCAAATTATACACAAAAACTAATTTAATTCTTTTTTTTTTCTTGGTTAAAATCCAAAATTATTAGCATTTTTTTTTGTTTCGGTCGAATCAATTTTTTAACTCGCACGAAAATAGTAACAATTGTGAAATAATCGAGTGTTTTATATTATTAAGAATTAAATTAAACGAGTTTACGGAAATATTTTGTACCGAAAAATGAAATTTTTCTGTATTTAGTTTGTCACGTTACGTTGAATGAACGATATCAAAAAGTAGAAACAAACTGAGCCGTTTATTTTGAAAGTGGCCTAAGTCCATTTTTCAACAAAAAAAAAAAAAAAAAAAATGAAAAATGAAAAACTGGAAAATTTATAATTAATTTGTTGAAAAGTAATTATTTATGCCGATATGTAATGACTCTTTATTTACAACGCTCCGGTTATTTTTTTGTAGAAACAAAATATTTAATTAAATCGAACATTTTCACACAATTTTCATTCAATTTCATTTTATTACAATATATTAAACATTTAGAATTCAAATTTTAGAATTACATATCGGCATAAATAATTACTTTTCGGCAATTTAACTATAAATTTTCGAGTTTTTCATTTTTTTTCTTTGAAAAATGGACTTAGGCCACTTTCAAAATAAACGGCTCAATTCTATTTATATTTGAATTTTAAATTTTCAATATATTGTAATAAAATACAATCGAATGAAAATTGTTTGAAAATGTTCAATTTAAATAAATATCGTTTCTACAAAAAAAATAAAAAACAACCGGAATTTTTATAGCCTTGGTAAATATTAATTAGGGGTAGTAAAAATAATTACAGATTTTGACTCCGCGATAAAAAGTTTACGCTAAATTAAACACAAATTGCGTGATATCGTTTTTTTTTTTTAATAAACTTACTCCTCTTTCAAAATAAACGGTCCGTATACCGACAAACAATGACAACAAAGTTTATAATAATAACAATGCATCTCCGGAACACAGGTAAACTTGTTTCCATTGTTACGAAACGTTCGGCAAAAATGCGTTTCACTTCGGAATTCTCTTTTTTCTCCCATTCCGCCCCTTGAAGCACCCCGATATTCGAAATTCTAGCGAGTGCCGAGAATTTCGGGTTTCGAGTGGCTTGGCAAAATATTTCCAGGTGTGAATCCCGGCGAAAAATGTGGTGTCTTCGAATCGACCACGCGAAAGATCGTCACCGGGTATACCTGTACCGCGTCGACCCACACCTTCCTACCTATAGTACCTACCTAGGCACATACACATACACATACACATACACATACACATACACATACACATACACATACACACACAAGGGGACAAAAGAACCATTATTGTTCCAGCCATTCGCTTCGCCAATCGAATATGGGACAAAGGAAGGCTAGAAAATCAAACAAAAAAAAAAGATTGCTAACGACCGTGTAAAAAAAAATCGAACAATGAAATCTGGAAAACAAGTAGGAAAAGAAGGGAAACAAAAAAAAAAAATAGCGACGATTTTGAAAACGCGCACACGCACAGCCCCGGAGGAACGTCGGGACAATTACTATTGCGATTCCGGTATAATTCAAATAAACTTTGCGTTCTTATAAATACCGAGGGGGGTAGGTTTCGAAAAACAACCCCCTCACCCTCGTCATCGATTTTCATGATTGATCCAATCAGCGACTAGTTCCGGGTCACAATTACCCGCACCAGTGTCACCGGTGTTTCTGCTGCACCAGTCACTCTACCTTTGTAGGTATATTTCCACCCCTTGATTTTCGATTTTCGTCTGTCGGACGAGAGACAGACGCAAGAGTGCAAGAGGGTGGAAGAAGCGGCACGGCGGCGCGACCTAAGCTGCACTACCCGAGTACCAAGTTCGATGCACCGGTGCCATACAGGTATATTTCGCCTACTTTAGCGCTGTTTCTCCAGAATCCCCAGCAGCTGCTGTTTCGTTTCCTTCTCTTGGTCTCCCTTTATCTCTGTCTATCACTGTTTTTATCACCCCCTCCCCTCCCCTCCTCCGCCTCTCTCTTCCTCTCTTTCACTCCTTTTGCCTCCGACTGCAAATTCTACCTGGTTCTGTTTCGTCTGTACTGTTTGACATCCTCGTGTGCAACACAGTTACCATGGAAACATGTGAAGCCAGTTAGAATGACTGGAGCTGGAGCTGGAGAATTTACGTTTTCGAGCTTATTTGCGAAAGCAAAAAGAAACGCGTGCTTTCCCCACCCCATTTCTCTCTTGCCGTTTGCATACACGTACGGTACATAAATAAATACGTGTATATGTGTGTCATTCGCATACACACATGTAAAGTATCACATTTTCAATTTTCCTTATTTTTTTTTTTTGGAAAAGAGAAGAGGAAAAAGGAAGCAAGGAAGGGAGAAAACAACGTTTCCAGGATTATTCCCTTCCAGAATTTTTTGTTCAACAGGAAATTAAAATTAAACCTTCGCGAACCACGCGGGGTTAAATGAACCCCATCTTAAGCTCCGCCAACAAAATGGAAAAATCTGAGAGACTATTTTTTCAATTTGAGAATAAGAAATTGTTGGAATTGATTTTTCTTCGAATTGGAAATTAATTTTCAATTTAAACAAAACACGATTTAAAAATAATCCGTACTTACAAAAAAAAGAAGGAAATTTTACGATTTTTTGTGAAAAGTAATATTTAAAGTAAAAATCTAAGATGTAAAAAAAATACGTTTCAGAATTTTTACCATCTTGCATGAAATCTTTTTCGAGAAATCTATTTTTCTTTTTTTTTTGAAGGAACGTCTTTCGTTTTTTTTTTTCGTTTCTAATTAGTTACAAATAATTGACGAGAAAATAAATAAAATAAATAAAATATATAAATGAAAATAAATAAAATTTAATAAATAAATATTTTAAAAAACCTATGGAAACATGTGAAGTAGATATTAATAAATGAGAAAAGTTGAAAATTAGGATTCGATTAATTAAAATACAACATTTAGACCGTAACAAAAAAAAATATAAATTCTTACCACAAACAACGAAAATGGATGAGTGTTAAAATTATTTATTTTTTTTTTTTGGGTAGATAATGTTTGGCGTGAAATTAACCCCACATGGATGATGCTGTGATTCTTTTCACCTGGTTCGCGGAGAATGAAAGAAAACCTTCATCAATTTTCATATTACCCCGAAAGCTGAACAGAACTACGCCCTTTTCATTATCAAAATTTTCTCGGCCTTTCTTCCCTCGTTTCTGGGTTCTTCCTTTTAAATCCGAGCCAAAGATCATCCGGGACATACACATACACCCACACAAAATACGGAATTGGGTTATACGAAGAGAAACTTGCAGACTTTAGCTGCGACTGTTAGTCTCGAGGGAAGATATCTTAACCCTCGCAACCCTACAGCAGTCATTCAGGAACGCTAGCGCGATTTTTCGGAGGTGTCTGTAGGGGGTAGAGGGTCTCGACTTAGCGAAATTAATGATAATTATAACAACAGCAGCAGCAGCAACAACAACAATAATACTGATAATAATAACAAATGCTGCGTCGTTATAATCTTGTTGCTTCATTTATCAAACGAGGGGTACTAATTTCGAGTAGCTAAAGTTCGCAACAATGCGCCCTAAAATCTTCATTCTAATTTGTCTTAATTTTAATGATGATAATGATGATGATGATAATCATAATGACAATGACAATAATAATGACAATAGCAATGACAATGACAATGACAATGACAATGGCAATGACAGTGACAATGACAACAATGACAATGACGACAATGACAATGACGACAATGACAATGACGACAATGACAATGACGACAATGACAATGACGATGACGACAATGACAATGACGACAATGGCAATGGCAATGATGACAATGACGATGACGACAATGACAATGACGACAATGGCAATGACGATAACGACAATGACGATGACGACAATGACGATGACGACAATGACGATGACGATGATGACAATGACGACAATGACAATGACGACAATGACGATGACGACAATGACAATGACGACAATGGCAATGACGATGACGACAATGACGACAATGACGACAATGGCAATGACGATGACGACGATGACGACAATGACGATGACGATGACGACAATGACAATGACGACAATGACACTGACAATGGTGACGATAATAATAATTGTGGAATCATATATATAATAATAATAATAATAATAATAATAATAATAATAATAATAATAATAATAATAATAATAATAATAATAATAATAATAATAATAATAATAATAATAATAATAATAATAATAATAATAATAATAATAATAATAATAATAATAATAATAATAATAATAATAATAATAATAATAATAATAATAATAATAATAATAATAATAATAATAATAATAATAATAATAATAATAATAATAATAATAATAATAATAATAATAATAATAATAATAATAATAATAATAATAATAATAATAATAATAATAATAATAATAATAATAATAATAATAATAATAATAATAATAATAATAATAATAATAATAATAATAATAATAATAATAATAATAATAATAATAATAATAATAATAATAATAATAATAATAATAATAATAATAATAATAATAATAATAATAATAATAATAATAATAATAATAATAATAATAATAATAATAATAATAATAATAATAATAATAATAATAATAATAATAATAATAATAATAATAATAATAATAATAATAATAATAATAATAATAATAATAATAATAGCAGCAATAATAATAATAGCAATTTTAGTATTATCCTGTTTTTGGGTCTATAATATTGGAAAATACAGGAAGAAAAATAGAGCAATTAAATAAATCCCACGCTTTCGTTTCTCCACGGCAATCGTATGAGAAAGATCCACGATTTTAATAATAGAAATAACAATAACAACTGTAATCCGAGGGATAACAACAAACAAACAAACAAACAAACAAAAGAAAAGGAAGAAAACGCGTAGACAGACATTCGGAATTGAAGGAGACAGAGAGAGCACAACATTGTGTCCCCTCCGTATCTACCTGCATAATAAAAACGCATCATGTGAAAAAATACACGCAACCGAGAGACCTGTGGAGAAGAAGAAAAGCTGCAGAAAGGAGGAGAGAAAGAGCGAAAAAGAAGATGCAAGCGAACGAATAGTAGTCACATGGCTAGGTGCATACGTATGTTTATGCACGTCTGCTATAGCACGACGACATTGATAACGATATAAACAAAAGACAACAGACGATACTCGATACTTCGGTGTATGTACGAGGAGTTCTCCTCTTTACCATAACAATTGGCTCCAGTTTCTGTAGCCACTGCGGGCTTTCATTATGAGCTAATTGGTTGAAGCGACTCCAATGACGCGCTTTTCATACCGGCTGCCTTTTCTTGAAAATTCCGTTTTTTGCGAATTTTCCTTTGGGCAAATTTTGCCAAATTTGCAAATGTCCACGGTTTTAGGGGCAATGTTGGATTTATACCGGCGCCAAACCAAAGAATCCCGGTCAGACGCGCGGACGGCAAAATGTTAATAATAAAAACAGTATTGTTAATAATTAATAATTCTAAATCCCCCCCCCCCCCCCCCCAAAAAAAAAATCACCAAAAATTTGGAACCCCATCGGGAGAATATATGGTACCTACGTATGTGTTTAGATATCAATTAATCATCCATTCACTCCCTTCCGTTACCAATCAACCAACCAACCAACCAACCAACCAACTAACTAACCACCCACGGAAAAATCACAGAGACTCGTTCCTCGAATATCGCCACATGCAACGGTAACAAGCTACGACCTCGTAATTACATAGAAGGAGTGTATAGTTTTCTTTTTTGTTGTTGTATCATTCTCTCTCACTAAACCGGATACTATTATATATATATATGACAAAAATTACATTACGCTCTGTAGAACGTCCTATGAATTACTCTGCCCGTAGAGATAATTATAATAAAAAAAAAAAAAAAACCAGTCCACTTTATTAGTACTTTTACCTAGGGATGCCGATCCTTGGATCGATCCTGCGGACAATCGATCTTTTTCGGCCTTGTAAGATCGATTCTCTGTGGTTCGATTGATTGATTCCCAGAATCGATTTCGTTGTTCGCAAATCGATTTAAAATGCAATAATCGTGTTTCGTAACGATTTTAACGAATACAAAATTCTTTCAACACAAATTTTATATTTTTAATACAAAACATTTTTGAATACAATATATTTTGTATCACAAAATCTCGAAATCCGAATTTCCATTTTTGGAGCCTCAAAATCCAGACTTTCATTTTTGGAGGTCTCGAAATTCAAGTTTCTATCTTTGAAAATTTTTGAAAACCGGTCCCAACTAATCAAATATACATTTTGAATATTAATTTTATATTTTTAATACAAAACATATTTTAATATAATGTATTTTGTGTTCTAAAGCCTCGGAATCCAGATTTCTGTTTTTTTGGAGGTCTCGAAATCCAAATTTCCGTTTTTGGAGGTCTCGAAATTCAAATTTCTATCTTTGAACATTTTTAAAAACCGGTCCCAAATAATCAAATATATATATATTTTTAATACAATGCATTTTGTATTCTGAAGCCTCGAAATCCAAATTTCTATTTTCGGAGCCTCGAAATCCAGACTTCCATTTTTGGAGGTCTCGAAATTCAAATTTCTATCTTTGAAAATTTTTAAAAACCGGTCCCAAATAATCAAGTAGCCTAAAGGATAAAGCGAGTCCATAAGGTGGGATTTTGGCCCTAATAATTGTTCAAAATTATAACACCTAGGATTTATTTAAAAATAACCTTTTTAATAATTTCAATGTTTTGTTGGAACAAGTCTTTGTTAATTAATAAAAAATTAAAAATAAAATTAAGTCTTTGTTAATTAATTTAAGCCCTTTTTTTTATTGGAGCAAACCCTAAATCATTATTATTTTTTCAAAAATATAACTTTTTTTTTATAAAACTTTATATTTAAATATAACTTTCTTTTTTTTTATGTATGTTGTAAAAGACATCCCAAAGCACATCACACATATAAAAATGAGGATGTCGCGACTCTGCGCTCCCTTGGGGCCAAAAAAACCCGCCTCATGGACGACCCTCACATCCTTCCCGACATTCTTGTACTCCAAAAATTTCGAATTCCTCCTAATCGATCTTCGGGTCCTCGATTTATCCCGAAATCGAACGACCAACGATCGAATCGAATCGATTCGATTCGACATTCTCCCAAAAGATCGGCATCCCTACTTTTACCCAACTAATTGTAAGAGTCAATCTAAATGAGAGAGTATACGGTACGTTAATGATTATCCAAAAAGAAAAAAAAAAGTTAAAAAAATAAACAGGACGAATTAGAATTAGTCAACGAGATGAGTGACAATCGCTAGGAACAACGTCCAAGGGTATACGGTGCGACATAATAATAATAATCATAGTAACAATAAACGTAAGGCAAATGTAAACAAACGTCGACATACCTAACGGCCGGAAACGTCGTATAGGGAAACATGTTTGCAGGTCGGAAGCTACTTCTGCTCCGCTCCGTTCTGGAAATCCTCTCGGATGTGAACTTTCTTTCTCTCTCTTCCTCTTTTTTTCCTATTCCTTTTATCCACAATTTGATTTTTCGTTGCTTAGTTCCTTCCTCTTCCTCCTTTCCTTCTGTCACTCTCTCTCTCTCTTTCACGTACACACGTACTTGTATAATCAACCGTCGATGGTCTCGATAAAGAGAACAATGGGAAGAAGAAAACTAAACAAACGAAATACAGAAAAAAAAGAAGAAGAAAACAGCCACTAAAATCTACGAGCGAGTGAGCGAGAGAGATGATCTCTGTCGCAAGTTCAAGGGCACTTTCAGATTCGCTCTAAGAAAAGAGAAAGAAGGAGACGGGGCGAGAGAGAGAGACACAGACACACACACGTGCACGTATACACCACACACTGACACGGCAAACTACACACCACCGTACGAACTGAGTACTTTAGACGCAGGAACCACGCGCGAGAGACAAAGGGCTGCTGTTGCTGCTGCTTCTTCTTCTTCTCTTGGTCTCTCCTCTCGAGAACTTACACTCCCCAATTTCGTTACTTTACTTTACTTTACTTTACTTTTTTTTTCGGATAAACTCCCACACTTAAACCGGCAGCATCTCTTTGTTCCCGGCACTCGCACTTATTCCGATCACAGACAAAATTTTCAGCAACATCTTCGACCGTCACTCGTTGTTCTCTTATTTATCATAATTCCACCGTTTCTTTGTATTATTATTATTATTCTTATTTGTTTAACCTCCAATTTGCATTATCTATAAACGTAGATTTATTTATTTATAAATCTACAAATGTATCCCTCTCGAAGTGTGGATGTAATTCGCGGAACCGTTTCGAATGATCGATGTTTGTTAATTAGGCGGTGGCGAATTGGAATTGTTATTGTTGCTATTGCTGTTGATGTTAATGTTACACAATTGAAATAATAAAATAACGTTAAAGTAAACGGAACAGGAACGGCGTCGCTACGCGCGTCTCTCTTCTAACTCGCGTTGTCTGGCAGCTGTACACTCACTCTACGGTTTATGATCCCTCTGGTGGGGGATACTACTAGTGAAAATGGTGAGCGGGGCGACGAGGGGGGAACCTATACAAGAACCGTGAAGGGATATAATGTAAGTTCCAGGGGTAGGAGGTTTGCTTTTGCTTTTGCTTTTGCTTTACTTTACTTTACTTCGCTTCGCTTTGCTTTGGTGGTAGTGGTAGGAAGGTAGGTGGTAGGTGTGTAGTGCCGTGCTCCACGGCAGTAGGTACTGTAATGCCGTGGCTCTATAGTGTGCCCGTGGTGGAAGTGTAGTAAGTAGTCGTAGTCGGTTTTACAAGGTATCCTGAGAGAGCGAAGAGGGGGCAGCCGTCATTGCCCCCTCTTTTCTTTCTTCCTTCCTTCGTTTCTTTCTTTCTTGCCCTTCCCCTCTCTCTCTCTCTCACTCCTTTTTTTTCGCCACTACTCGAGAACCTACACGCGCCTATACGTCAGGCACACTCACACATACATACACACACACGTGGGACACATACGCGCGACGTCGAACGAATGCATTTACTTGCATTAGTATCTCGTGTCCTTCTCTTTCCCCCCCTCATCGGTTCTTTTCTCTCCTTTCTTTCGTCCCCTCTTTCGCTTTTTCTTTCTTTCTTCTTTCCTTCTTTCTTTCGGCGCCCCCTCTCTCGCTCTGTCTTTCTCAAAGAGAACGAATGCCTCCTGTTTGTACGTGCATTTATACCCGCGCGCACGCGTGTGTGTGCGTGCGTTCAGGCAGATGTGTGTAAACACGCGGCGGACCGTATGCGTGCGTGTGTGCGTCGTGCAAGGATGTGTGCGTAGATGTTACCTTTGACTGCGAAGGTATTAGTCGAAGGTACCGGTAGTACCCCCTTTAAACCCGAGTTGTGCCTTTCAGCCAGAAGAGCACACCTTCGTCCTTACAGCGGTTCTCAAACGCGCCACCAGGCCTCGCTCTGCTCTTCTTTCTCTTTTTTTCTTGGAAAAACGTGCTTTTTGAATTCACGCACGTTCCGCTAAAATGGGTGGCGCGCGTTTTTTCTTTTCGAAAAAAAGCGAGAATTAATGTTGACGAAGCAAAAATAATAAATGCATTTTTTTTTCAGCAATTATTTCCCGAGGTTCTCATCCGCCGTTTTTCATATCTCCCCCCTTTTTCGAAAAGCTCGCGGCGAATATTTTAATTGACGACTTAATTAAAGTCGTTAATAATTTCATTAAAATAAGTTTGACCTTATTCTGCATTAATTAAGGCAGCGACGAGTGTTAATTATGTTAAGAAGCGCGTTAATTAAAAATTTTATAAATTGGCATTGTTTAACGGTAGAAAAAAAAAGTTTTCGGGTTTCTTACTTTTCGGAAAAACGGTGGATTTTAATTTTTAATGTATTTAAAAAATAATTGATTTGGTATTATTTTGGCGCTATTGGGTTGGTGCATAATTAATGACGATTATTTTCAAGGCAATGGTGCGAAGTAATCGTCGTTAATTATGCACCAACCTGATAATAGGCATTTTTGATTCTGGAAAAATTGTTTTAATTTCTTATCAATTTCATATTTGAAAATAAATTTTAAAAAAAAGGGTGAAAAAGTTTCTCGCTCCTTTTTTTTAGTAAAAGAAAATGGCAAATACATACTTGATTTGCAAAAACCATTTTTCTCTCACTCCCGGTGCGTTCTGGGTTTACAATAAATACTGATATTTGCAATTAACGAAGAAACGAGCAGTAAAAGTAATCATCTATCGGGGCAAAGGGAAAAAATGGGCAGTAAAGGCATAAAGAGCACGACGGGTTACTTTATGACTACTCTGTCAACATAAAAAGGGGAAAACGAAGGGAAAAAGAGAACAATCCTTAAGGGATTTGTTAAAGTAAAGAAAATGGTCCATAAGTTTTCCGAGGAATCTGTAAACTGTGAGTAGATATGTACTGTAGCGCATTAACGTCAGCATTGAAGCGTCTAATTTGTTTTATCTTTTATACAAAAAATAAAAAAAGAAACAAAGGGACGTAGTCAGCGAGAAAGGCAGAAAAGGTCATGGAGTCGAACATTCAAACCTTTTTTTTTACACTTTTAAGCAATTTTCCCCAAAGCCTTTGCTTCGTTTAAGGAAAGTCTATATATATGTATGTATGTATGTATGTATGTGTGTGTGTGTGTGCGCGCGCGCGTGTGTGTGTGTGTGTACTCTCATTTTCTCCTTTTTCTATGCAATATATTTTTTCATCAAATCCCGGATTACAATTTTATTTGCTTTTCGATCACTTTTCCGAAATTTTATGCCACGAGGAAGGAGCTCGGAAAGGCTCGAAAATGCTTATTTTTACTTTGTATTTTTCTAATATCCTTAAATCGAGAAAATGTAGGGAAAAAACTTGTTATTTCAAAAAAAGTTAATTTTACAATTTTCTAAATTCAAATTCTAAATTCATTTCATTCATTTTTTTATTCTCAATATCTGTTTTCTTTTAATTTATTTATTCTTTTATTTCAGCAGAAACAATAATTGCAATTAATCGACTAATTGCTCCACACCTTAATTTTGTCCCCCTTAATTTTGCTGTATCTCTTTTTATATTCTTTGAAATCTTGAAAATTCAGGGAAAAACTTGCTATTTCAAAAAAAAGCGCAAAAATTCATTATTTTTTTTTACATAAACCTTCTATAAAATCAAGTTTGATCGCCTCAATTATTTTGCTTAATTATTTAATTAGGCTTAATTATTAATCGCCTCAATTATTTGAATTTTATAATTTTCTTAATTAAAAACAATAATTCAGTTATATTTATATTTTTCATTTCCAAAATCTGCATTTTCCTTATTTATTTCTATTTACTTCTATTTCGGCAAAAGCAATCGTTCCAATTAAACAAATAGTAGTGTCTCAACTCCCTGATTTTCTCGTCCTTAAATTTCCTTTATTTTTTTGTAAATTCCCCAAACCTTGAAAATTTAGGAAAAAAACTTGCTATTTCCAAAAAAAGAGACTTGGTGATTTCTTCCCTCCTCTCTGTGGTGCCAAATAAGAGTCTCCCGGTGCTTGTGAACTTATTTATTGTTGCGGCAAATATTTGCATAATTACGAAAACCATAAATCACGTAGTTAGGAGTCTTTTTCTAGCAATGCAGAAATGCAACACGCACTCGTGAGAAAAAAAAAATGGCATTTCCTATGTGACGTGAAACCTGACCATGATGGTAGAGGGTAAAAATTTGAAAAAAACAAAAACAAAAGGTTACGTATCATTTTTCCAAATTCCGAATAATTACCGAATAATTAATTGACACATTTTGACCGATCAGAGGTGCTATCGGGTTCCGGGGGGCTTCAAATTTCCATCCTTGCTCGGAAATTTGAAGTCTAAATTTTTCGACACGCCCACCGATCCTCTTCGACGTTCTCATTGGTCGAAACATTTTAATCAGTTACTCGGTAATTATTCCAAATTTCGAAAAATGGTAGATAACCTTTTTTTCGAAATTTTCACCCTCTACCACCACCTTTCGGCTTCGAACTCATACCGCACAGCCTGTACATGTATATATATATATATGCACACACATACATATATCCCTGTATGTGTAAATCTGTGTACGTGGATACATAAAACGTGAAATAATAGTTGGCGAGAATCCAAAATCGTTGCTTTTTAAACGCGTTACAGCCACATGCACGTGGTATCGTCGCTAGGCTCTAAAATGTCGAAAAGGTAAGGTATAAATGGACTGTGACCTTATTTGGGAAATACGACGACCAAAAAGATTTCTCTTTTCCTTCGAAAGAGATCGGGAGAAAAAAAAAAGGGAAAGAGCCGAAGAAAGGGCAAAGAAGAAGCTACGTCGTTATCAAAACTCCCATTCATGCTGTCACGTGCAAAAGTTTACGTTGTTGAAATTGTACCGTACGTATAAGCCGTATAAACTGACCTCGAAATCAATTCCATGTGAAATCGAACGAGAAGGAAAATCGGCTTTTCTTTCTATACCCCGAATAAAGGAGTTCGGACGAGCCTCTTCTGCTTCTTCTTTGACTCTTTCCCCCAGCGTTGAGACAAAATTTAACTTTCAAAAAGGAATCTTCCGATAATCGAGGCAGAACCCACCGGAACGAGGGTCGTACGGTGAACCAAAAGGTAATTCCTGAGATGGACCAGTTGCTTCCCCCCTTCCCTCTCTCGTCCCACAAAGAAAAAAAAATATTATTGATTCCAGAACAAAATTGTCACGGGCTGCCACAAACATTTGATAGTTGGTGCATCCAATTTTGTCACCGATCCAATGACAAGATTTCTTAAACAATTTTGAAAAAAATAATAATAATAACAATAACATTAGCAATAACAATAATGGTGATAATAATAATAATGATAATGATGATGATGATGATGATGATGATAATAATAATAATAATAATAATAGTAGTAATAATAATAATAATAGTAGTAGTAGTAGTAGTAATAATAATAATAATAATAATAATAATAATAATAATAATAATAATAATAATAATAATAATAATAGTACATTCTCTTAAACATGAAATGGTATCTAATGTTAGGGTAGCGAAGGGGAAGTAAACATACTTTCAATTAAAAACATTTTTATTATAATTACTCATAATTGAGGAAACGATATAAATCACGAACTTTATACCAGCTTGTCACGATTATCAGTTTTGAATTCAGGTTACTAATTTAATATAGGAATTGATAAAATTACCGATGGAAAATCTCCCCTGTTTGTAGAAATAAGGTTACCTAACGTCACACACCTCTTATTCAGAGCTTTGAAGTACCTCAAGTAAAGAATTATAGGAATTATAGAAATATCGAGGTTACATGCGTAAAATATCTAGAAGGAAATAATAAAAAAAAAAACGATATCTGGAATAGTTGCATTTCGCGTTAATAATATATTGTAAATGAAAATGTATAAATTTTATTGATAAATTGTGGTATTTTATTTGAATGTGTTGGTTCTGTAATTTTCTTGAATGAAGGAAATAGGCATTTTTATTTTTTATTTCCACTATCTGCAATTTTTATTTATTTATACCTTTATTTTAGCAGAAACGATAATTGCAAATAATCGAATAATTGCTCCACACCTTAATCTTGTCCCCCTTAATTTTGCTGTATCTGTTTTTATTTTCCTTAAAATCTTGAGAATTTAGGGAAAAACCTGCCATTTCAAAAAAAGCAAAAATTCATTATTTTTTTTTTTACACAAACCTTTGGATTCTATAAAATCAAGTTTGATCCTCTCAATTATTTTGCTTAATTATTCAATTAAGCAAAAATAGAAGAAAATTTTATAATTTTCTTAATTAAAAACAATAATTTAGTTATACTTTTATTTTTCATTTCCAAAATCTGCATTTTCCTGATTTATTTCTATTCACTTCCATTTCAACAAAATCAATCGTTCCAATTAAACAAATAGTAGCTCAACTCCCTAATTATCTCGTCCTCAATTTCCCTTTATATTTTTCTAAATTCCCCAAACCTTGAAAAATTGGTAAAAAAAAATTTGTTTTTTTTTCTTCAAAAAAGCAATAATTCATTGCAGTGTAATTTCAATCGTATAATCCTGCATATCGACACCTTATCGCCTTAATTACATTAATTACATAATTTCCTTAATTAGAAACGAAAAAAAAAAAAAAAAAAAAAACTTAAATAAATCCGTAAATCTGTCCGTCTCTCTCGTAATAATATTTATTCAGCAACATTTCTATTGTTTATAGAAGGTATAAAATAAATAAAAGAAAGAGAGAGACAGAGAGAGAGACAGAAAGGTACGTCGACATCGACCAAAGGCGAATACGAATGCGAGGAAGAATTCTCTCGGAGGAATACCATATTTGTGGTGGAAGAAATACCGGGCACGCGAGAGTGAAAGAGAAGGGAAAAAAAAAAGCTGTTGCAGAGATAAAGCCGGAGGAGGAAGTTGTCGGTACTAGTCGCGTTACGCAAATTCAATTTGTGTAATAAAATTGCATGGCCGTGGTGGTTTTAGTTTGTGGTTCCAGGGGAAACGAGAGAGAGACAGAGAGAGAAAGGGTGGAAGGAGAGTGAAAAAAAAGAAAGAAAAAAAAGCTGCGACGGAGGCAAGGGCTTGCAAAGCGCGTATCTCGAGTGCAGGTGAGAGAGAATAAACCCCCTACGTGTTTGGCAGAAGAAGCTTGTAAAAGTAACTACGCGCCATACGAGTCTATACCGAGTCTATACTTCACTCGCAACCTTTAAAATGTTCATTGGATTTTACAGAGCCAAGTGCCGAGTGGCGTCCGTGTGAGTGAGTGAGTGAGTGAGTGCGCGTATGAAAGAAGAACGCGAACCTCTTTTTTTTTTTCTTTTCTTCCTATGGGGAATCATATTTCACGGGAGCGAGAGCAGATTCTAGACGCATTTGCATACACCCACACGCGTGTGCACTGCGTGCAACGGGTTCGTGTGTTTGTATGTATATGTATGTATACAGCCTACACACACATCCCGCATATGCAATTCACTCTCTTCTTCCTGCTTTTTGTTCCTGTTTGTCGGACTGAAAGTCGAGTGGGGGGGGGGGGGGGGGGGTGATGTTAAAATATCATCATGAAAATTTGATATCCTCGCGTTCATTTCATTGCGGGAAATTCGGATGGTAATCAGAGCCGTGTGCGGAAAAGGAAGCGACGAAAAAAAAAAAAAAAAAAAAGAAAGAGAAGGAAAGAAAAGAGGGATTTTACGACACGATTTTCGCGGATCCGTTTCGAGCCGAAATCGCGAACGAGGGAGGGAGATCGTCCGGTGAATTTCGAAAAGGGAGCGCGACGTAATTTTTGAATTTGGAAAACGGCAAAGTAGGGGAAGAACAAATTGGAACGAAAATGTAGAATTATAATTAAAATAAGCCTTAATTAGTATTCAATTGTTTACTTACTAATTAGTATTTATTTTCATTGAATTTACCGCGAAGAAACTTGAATTGGAGCTAAACTGGGTGAGGGGGCATCTGAAACCCCAGTACGCGAGTTAAGGGTTGTTTTATTTTAGCAATTTTCGATTTTACTTCTGTAGAAAGAAAAATCTACTTTGCACATTTACATTATCTTTCTTAGTCTGTACTGTATTTTCATTGAATTGCCCACCGATGAATAATAATAATAATAATACTACTATTACTATTATTATTATTATTATTATTATTATTATTATTATTATTATTAGGTAGTAATAATAATAAAAATAGTAGTAGTAGTAGTAGTAGTATTAATAATAATAATAATAATATTATTATTATTATGATTACTATCTTCGCAGTAACTTCCGTTAAATCTGCAATAAAATTTCCTTCACTCTAATGTAAATTTTACTGCAAATAACTCTCATCGTCCCGAATTTCAAGGTAAAAAATACCGCGCCGTACTCTCCCACGCTTCTTTCTATACGATTTTGATGGGACTTTGATCGCCAAGGTGGGTATATACGGTAGATAAGGTAAAGATGAACCCTCGCTAACGGTGAAATTTAGTCGACTCCCCCGTGAAAGGAATACTAAAAAAACACACACGTACTCGCACTTTTCCCGTGGAACTACTATTTATAAAAAAAAATATATAAATTTTATACTATATACCTTTACTAAGGAAGAAGGGCCTGAAGACGAGGGGGAAGGAGAGAGAGAGAGAAAGAGAGAGAAGGAAAAGTTCTCTTTTGGAAGATTTCAGAATGACCCGAGGCTTGTCGATACTGTTTCCGGTAAGAAATGAAACGAAGAGTAGCCGATAAGGGTAACGAAGAAGACTTAGAAAAAGGAGGACTGAGTGAAAAAGAGGTGTGTGTGTGTGTGTATTTGTGTGTCTCCATTATACCTGTATATGAGGGGCTATGCCTATATCTGTCCAAGAATAGTGCAAAAGCATACTTTTGTTGTTACGTCGACTTTCATTCCTCTCTCTCTCTCTCTCTCTTCCCCTAGCCTCCCCCCACCCCTTTTGTAGTTGAACTTTTTTTTCTTTTCTCGTTTTTGTCTCTTTGTGTAGCTGTATACACACACACACACACACAGAGAGACGCAAACACGCACACGTATCTCCGTCTCTATTCTTTTTCTAAGATCGATAAGGCATCGGTAGTCTAGGAAGGTAGAGCGAGACAGAGCGAGTCGGATAGATGGTACGACAGGGATTCGGTAACGATCTGACCGTGATATCACTGCCAGGACAGTCTCTCCTTCTTTTTGGATACTTCGACTGACGCGTATACACACACACACACAAAATTGGAAACGAGAAATAGTATAAGGAAAAATAAGATCTTGCCAAACGGAGACCGAAAGCTTGGAAATCGATGCCTTTCCTCGGTCTTGTGTAGGTACGGAAGAAATGGAAAAATATTAGAGTCAAGATTAACATCCGGATGCAAGTTTCCACGATGTGACGGGAAACGATACCAGTCTGTGTAGTTAAAATTACTGCTAAAATTACTAAACGTAATGTGCAACCCAATATGTATCAATTTAATCGATATTAAATTTTGATCGGTTTCAACTATTACGATATTTTTTTTTCTTTGTAATAAAAGGAAAAATTGTTACACCGTCTAATAATAATAATAATGATGAATTTATCAAGCATTAAAATAATGTGTCAATAAATTTTATTCGATTTTACCGGTAGCAATTTTTTTTTTTTTATATTAACACAATAGACAATTACTATCAATTAACGTTTTTCTATAGAAATTCCCTCGTGCGTGAGTAAACCGCATCATCACTGACAAACCCCTGGACCTACCGAAGCGATATTCGCGAGACATATTTATTAAACCTACGAGTAAGGTTTTTATTTATATTTCATTCCTGTAGGTGGCGCCGGAGTGTCTAACTTCTACATTTATGACCCGATCGGACTGATACTTGCGGGAAACAAACGTTCGTTGCTCGAAAAAGAAATTGTTTTAGTGTACTTTGTAGTCAATAGGCGGCGCTGCAGTCACAATTTAGGAGACTCCGGAATTTCTCGGAGGAGAAACCCCCCCCCCCCCCCTAGCTCGAACCTGGAATTCTTCATTCCTGAAAAAATCGCGGATAGGCTCGAAAATTCCAGATCGGAGCCGCGGTCGCTCGCTCGATCGACTTCGGCATCGCGAGAAATCGCGTTGGCTGGAAAACGAAGAAAGATGTATGTACCCGCCGCCGCTCGCGTTGCGGATAATCCCGAGTGCGCGTTACGGCCAGCGGAGAAATGGCTAGTATGTGAGATCCGGGCATTTAAATATCACGGAAATTGAACCGATAAATTCCCAAACTACCGTAAATTCAGCCACTGGCTTTCTCCAAGTAGTGCGGAATCGTGCCGCTACGACTACGTTTGATACTTACTACTGTTACTACTTACTGCCGTCCGCCACTTCGCCCTCCTCTTTCTACCGCCTGCGTCTCCTATTCTCTCCCTCTCTCTCTCTCTCTCTCGCTCCCGCTCAAATTGTGTTTAGGGTTTACAAGCACTAAAGTACCTTATAGTCTTGAAATGTGTGTGTGTGTGTGTGTGTGAGGAACAGGAATACTGTCTTCAAATGTTGTTTGAGAGGGGGAAGAATAAAATTTTTCGAAAGCGTGGAAATTTCTACCCCGCTAAAATTTTGGGGCAAAATGGAACGAGTTTTGTTAAAAGGACAAAAATTTATAGAAATTCGTAGGGTCACGTAATGGAAAAACACTGGAAGTATAAATACAGAATTTATTTGATAATCATGAAATAATGGGATTTCGAAAAATATTGAAATTTCTGCCCCGCAAAAGTTGTGGGGTAAAATGGAACACTCTTTTGAAGCGACAAAAGGCGTAGAAATTTTCAATGTTATTTGAGAGAAAAAGAAAATGGAAGTATAAATATTATACAGAATTTATTTTATAATTATAAAATAATGGAATTTCGAAAATATTGAAATTCCTGCCCCGCAAAAGTTGTGGGGCAAAATGGAACACTCTTTTGAAGCGACAAAAAGCGTAGAAATTTTCAATGTCGTTATTTGAGAGAAAAAAAAATGGAAGTATAAATATTATACAGAATTTATTTGATAATTATAAAATAATGAAATTTCAAAAATATGGAAATTCCTGATTTGCCTTGCCTTGCTTTGCGTTACTTCGCTTTGAACGTTTCAACGTCTCTCTTGCTTCCAAAGAAAGACAACGCGAGCGAGCGAGAAAGCGACAGCAGAAGAGAGAGACAGAGAGAAAGGAAACCAAGGTGCAGCCTTAGGAGGACACTGCATGGAACCAAGATATGACTGCAGAAAGAACCGGAGAAGTTACAAGAGGAAGTCGTAAGTACAGTGGAGTAACGAGCGTTAGTTCAGACAGTAAGTAGATAGAGTCTACCGAGCACCGACTAGCCGCTGCCGTTCCATTTTCTACCACTACCACTTGCCACTTCCTCTCCTGCAGGAGAGAAAGAACACCGAAAAAGAGGCCACACGACATGACATTCGCGAGTAGATACAGTCCAAAGGACGATCGTGGCACGGCACGGAAAACAAGGGCTGATCAATCAATCCCTAACTGGTGACGCAAAAGAGATGGATGGTCGCGGCGACTCGAAATCCGAGATTTCCTCGAGCCTCCAATTGGAGGTTCTTTTTCATTTTTTTTTTTACCAGTGAATTCCAAATTAGGGTACCACCAATTGCCATTCGTAATCGATACTTTGAACTACGCTTTACCATTTTATGTAAATGCTTCCGAAAGTATATTTAATAACAAGTTTTGCAGCGGAAACTCCCACGATTTTTGGAAATTAACGCCGACGAAAGACACCTTTTGGAATTTTAATTTCGAATTATTTTCGGTATATTTGTTCTAAAAATTAAAATAACATTTAAATTGATTTTCAAAAATTATAAAATTATAATTATAAAATTATAATAAAAAATTATAATTATAAAATTATAATAAAAAATTATAATTATAAAATTATAATAAAAAATTATAATTATAAAATTATAATAAAAAATTATAATTATAAAATTATAATAAAAAATTATAATTATAAAATTATAATAAAAAATTATAATTATAAAATTATAATAAAAAATTATAATTATAAAATAATTTTTGTAATATTTCCTTTATTATTTTACTTCGCGACTTTTGCGGGGCAGAAATTTCAATATTTTCAAAATTTAATTATTTTATTGTTACGAAATAAATTCCGTATCAAAAATATCGCGTGGAACTCGGCAAAGGAGTGCAAAAAGTTGAGCCCGGCGCTTCGCGAATAAAATGTATTGCGCGTAAAAGCGTTAGAGACCTAAAATGTGAAATTCATAATTCGTAAAAAGCAAACGAATCACGAGTTGCCATTATTGGACGTGACTCTTAATTACAGGCAATCATTTTTCATTTAAGCGAGGAGGCTCTAAAAGCTCAAAGTAGGGTCCGCTAAATATTCTAATTGGAGGAGGCTGAGGGTTCCTGGAGGTCGATTCGAAACTCCTCTTGTGAACCTCATTGCGGTGAATTCGGCAATAATGGTCGACTCGAGGTTGAAAGTAGGTGTTTGAATTTAAGGCGGTTAAACCACACATAAAAGCGAAAGGTGCAGTAATTTGTTTTTTTTATTCCCTTTCGCGTTTTTACAATGAACTAACGTTAATGGCAACTACTAACGAAGGAAGGAATAAAATTTTTCCAGATTTTGAGAAATTCTTGGTAATTTTGCAATGACTCCTTTTGTTTGAGTTACCATTTTTTGTGGTTACCCTTTCTTTTTACAAATTCTTTGTAAAAAGCAAAAAGAATATTTTACATATATTATTTTTTAAATCTTGGAATTTGTACTATTTTCAAATTTGATAAATTCGTAATTTGCGCTATTTTTGTTTTTTTTTTCCTTAAATTTCTTATTTTTTGCCTCCGCAAAAATTAAGAATCCAAGAATTCCTAATCTTAAGTATTTATTTTTTGTTTCTTGCTCCATGGCAACACGGGCATATATTTAAATAAATAAAAATAGAAATACAAAAAATTGCCCGACCCCATTTTTTCGAACTTAAATTTTTACCCCAGTATTTTTCGAATATATTCAAAAATATAACGCCAATTCCAACAAAAATGAGCCAATCCCCCCATATATGTGCCTATCCCCTGAAATCTATTATTTCGGGGATCTATTGCCCGGGTCTGATTGTGTCAATAGGCAATTCCTGTGCTTCTCAGAAATTTAAAAAAAAAATGTGACGTTGAACGAAGAAGCCTGTCCAACATCGGGAAAGGAATTGATCAGGAAAAAGGTGACATCCGTGCATCGATTTTTTTTTTCATGCTGATGGATGAGAAACGCGTAAATTCGGGGGACCACGAATTTTCACGTCGAAGTTTGGAAACTCGAGGGAGACCCGGTATGGAAAAATCCCGGTATGGGAAAGAAAAAGAAAGAAAAAGAAAAAGACAGAAACAGGGCGTGGGGAGTCATGGAAAAGGGTGCAAGGGGAGGGAAAGAAACGCTCGCTTTTGACAGAGGGGCGAGTAGAGGGAGACGAAGGAAACGTTTGAGTGGCAAAAGCTGTAAATCCTAAAACGTTCGCGAGTGTCTTATTCTCGACTGTGTATGTACAAACTAGCGTACGTGTGTATGTGTATACGTATATCGCGTGTATATTTATATGTATACATGTATATGTATACATTCAAGCTATACAAGCGTCGATACATGTATGTATGTATGTATGTATGTATGTATGTATGTATGTATGTATGTATGTATGTATGCATTCACACGTGAGAGATGTAAATCGCTACTGTGCACGCACGCATTCTCGTCACGAGGTTGCACCACCTGGTACAAACCAGCGCCAGACAAAACCTGCTTCGCTACTACTGTTACTACTATTTTTCACTGCCGCTACCACCACCACCACCACCGCCACCGATTTATACTAGCAAACACCATCTCACCCCCATCGTAGCTCGATACCATACCGAAGTTATCAACAACCCCCGACTTAAGGTTTTTCCATACGCCACGATTTTTTTCCCTCCTCGAGGAATATAGGTGTATTATTCCCTCTGCCCTCCATTTAATCTTGATTTCATCCCCCTTCAACCCCGACAACGGGGGAGGGACGTCGCCTGACTCCGAGTGACCCGAAAACGACAATGCCAAGTTCAGAATCGAAGACGCAGGTAGGTTTCTCGAATAATTAGTTTTCTCACCCCGTGAACGAGGAAGAGGAAGAGGAAGAGGAAGGGGGTTGTGGATTTTGCTATGCCTCGAACTACCCCGTATGTTTAATTCAAGAAACCTTCCGATTATTCTAGAAATCAGTTTCTTACCGGCTGATTCGTGTTGGTTGGGATTATATTTTTTTTTTCTATTTTCTAGAAAAGAAAAATGTGGAGAAATAAATACGATTATTCTGGAAAAAATAGATATTATATTATATTTTTCTATAAAATAGAAAAAAAATATAATCCCAACCAAAAAAAATTTTTTTTTCACGGATTTAGGATTTAGAATTATATTTTTTTTCTATAAAATAGAAAAAAAAAATATAATCCCAACCAAAAAAATTTTTTTTCACGGATTTAGGTTTTAGGATTATATTTTTTTTGTTTTATAAAATAGAAAAAAATATATAATGCAGTTGGGGAAATTAATTTTGCTTTTTTTTTTTGGTATGACTTTAAGGAACAACGATTACGCGGTGCGATAAGATTCGCGTGGTTTTTGCACGGTTCAATTTACTCTGCGCTTCCAACTTCCATGATTAGTTTCCTTTAACGCGTGAAGCAAAAGTTTCTGCGGTTCCTGGAAGGTAACACGGCACGTTTCTACCCTTAAAACCTTATGTCACACTCTCCGGGGTTGTTAGAGAGACTAAAATTGTCCCGTATTATCCTTCGCATGGGAAGTGGGACTCTGTATGCTCAAGAGAGGAAGATACATACATACATACATACATACATACATACATGCATACATACATACATAGATACATACATACATACATACATACATACATACATACATACATACATACATACATACATGCATGCATATACATACAGGGTGTGCGGTATCAGAATTCGAAGCCGATGGGATGGTGGTAGAGGGTGAAAATTTGAGAAAAAAAAGGTTATGTATCATTTTTCGAAATTCGGAATAATTATCGAGGAATCAATTAAACCGTTTTGGCCAATCAAAGGCTGAATCGTATTGCCGGGGGCGGAATGGGGTACCTCTAGAGTAAAAGTTACAGTTATTTATTTATCGTTTTAGGACAAGTCCCCTAAATTGCGAAAATAGAATATACAATAAAAAAAATATTTAAAACATAAATCATTAATAATTCCATAGTGACCGACTACTCAAAAAAGTATATATACATATATATAAAAAATAAAAATAGATCAAATGATTGGTCGAAACAGTTTAATTAATTACTCGGTAATTACTCCGAATTTCGAAAAATGGTACATAACCTGTTTTTCTCACATTTTCACCCTCTACTGCCATCCTTCGGCTTCCAACTCATACCGCACACCCTGTATATAGAACAATGCGTACATAGGTGCATATATAATACACACACACACACATACATGCGTATGTAAGTATATAATGAATGTAGAGCGACGGAGAAGGGGATGAAAAGGGAAAAGAGGAAGAAGAAGAAGAAGAAAAAAAGGATAAAACTTGGAAGTAGCGTTTGTCGTTTACTATTTCTACTTCGTCTGTCGTTGGTTCCATTTCGACTTGAACTACTGGCACTCGTACTTTTACTTCTACTATTTCTACTTCCACTCTTACTCCGAGTTTCCCTTTCCCACCCGAGGAGAGTATTCCTTAGGGAATATCTCGAACTATATATTTCACGCGTGGGTGGTCGGATCGCAAGGATTCTCCTGCGCTCACCAGGGCTCACACGGCAATGTGACCGCGATTCTCTACTTACTTACGGCCTTTTTCCCTTTCCGTCGCTATTTTTCTGACGTAACCCTCTCGAGCGCGTATAACGTCCACATATTTTCCTCATCGATATACTACAATCGAGAGAGGAGAGAAAACGGAACGGCCTTCCGCAAGAAGAATACCGTCGTTTCCTCAGACCCTTCTGGTAACAAAAAATTGGGGTAAACGCACGGGTTGCCGGATACCCAGGCGCTCCAACTTCCCCATCCGCGGTATTTCGCATCCGGAATTTTGATCTTCTTCACCCCGACTTTCGGAATTTCAATTTCAATTTGAATTTCAATTTGAATTCCGACTATTTTGAGATGCGGCTGCCTGGATTTGAAATTCGCGATTTACGACAGTCGAAATCCGGCAATTTCGCAAACTGTAATTTAAAGGGACTTTCTCGTTAAATCGCAAAAAAAAAAAATACGTGGACTTGCAAATTTGGTAATTTCCGCAAAACGAGCACAAATTACGGGTTCGGACAATTTTCCATTTTGGACAATGGGGTTCGAAAATCGCGTGGGGTCATATTGACCCCATGTGCTGTTCTAGGGTTAAAAAAAAAAATTCCAATGCCTAATTATGAAATGTACGATATTCAAAAAAATGCAATAATTAAAATTTGCAATTTGGAAAATATTTTCTGTTGAAAAATCTTGATGTTTGCATTCTCGTATTTTGACATTTTGGTATTTTCACATTTTTTGGAATTTATTTATTACTGCGTCCCAGATGCACCGTATCGAGGGTATGGATTTGTGAGAAAAAAAAAAAAAAAAAAAAAAAAAAAAAAAAAAAAAAAAAAAAAAAAAAAAAAAAATCTGATCCAAATCTGCAGCATTTCAAATTGAACGATTTTCGGATTTCGCAGTCGACGTGTTCAAGAATTCACGAGGAACGAGTGGCAGCGGCACGAAAAATGGTACAAAGCCCGGCCGCCGTATGTAAAAAAGCGACGGACGACGGTATGTAAAATTCTTTGATACCGATACACTTATTCGTTAATTCGGTATTGAGAATTCCATTTGTTCGGTATAGAGAAATATAACATAGGGTATCCATTTACTACTTCGCTACGGCGTCTATGGAATTAGCGTGAATATTGCACGAGTCCGATGTGCAATGGTACTTTATTCGAGCACGTATGGCAACGATTATGCATGTACTTGCGCCGCGCACGTATCCACATGGACCGGTAATCCTTCAAAAGCGGCATAGATACATGAAATAGACCGTTACAGAGCAGTTTTAGCTTTTCCGTACTTGCTCAAGTCATAAGTGCGCACGTATAGCGCGAGTACATGCATTCGTAAATGAACGCCCGCTTCGGTAGTAATTCCAATCGAGAGCCGGCCAATAATTAATGTTCAGATAAAGCGAGATCGTTAATGACCGAGAGAGAGAGAGAGAAAAAAAAGAAAGAAATTGGAGAATTATCATATATTATTTGCGATCCCGTAAATGGATACGCTCGAATCCGGTAGTTTTCCGAAATTTGAAAATTCAAACGACGCAGTTTCTAATTTTCAATTGCAACTGCGTTAATTTGAAATTTTGCGGATGGAATATAATTCCGTATTTGGAAATATCGAATTTTGGCAGGCCAATAAATGGAAATGTAATTGATTGATATTGTAGATTTTATGTATGTACTGTAAAAAAAATTTATGTAAAAAAAAAATAAAAATATTTATTATATAATGTAAGAAATATATATAAATTATTATTATTATTATTAATAAATAATATCGATTAATTGCTATTATTAATTAATTATTATTATTATTATTAATAAATAATATCGATTAATTGCTATTATTAATTTATTATTATTATTATTATTAATAAATAATATCGATTAATTGCTATTATTAATTAATTATTATTATTATTATTATTAATAAATAATATCGATTAATTGCTATTATTAATTAATAATAATTATTATTATTAATAAATAATACCGATTAGTTGCTATTATTAATTGAAGAACGAAAATCCTCGAAAAAATCGAAAGTATCGGAAAAAATTGGGAGACAAAAATTACGAGTCACGATATAAATCCGGATAAATTCTCGAGAAAATGCCAAAAAAATGGTATCATAATTTTTTTTGTTTGTTTTATGTCTCAAAAGAGAATTGAAAAATTATGCACCCGAGAAGAATTTTTATTTACGGAAAAGGGTATTAAAAAAAAGTACTATGATTAATCAATGAACGAAAATACTGAAAAAAACGGCCGAGATACCGGGGAAAATGAGAAAGAAAAAAAAATGTGAATTTGGATAAACTGGGAAAAAAGGGGAAAAAATGGAGATGAATCGCATCGTCAATGGTTTGCTTTGCGTCTCGAAAGGGAATCGAGAAATTATGCACCGGAGGAGAATTTTTATTTACCGGAAAAAGGTGAACAAAAAAATAAAATAAAATAGGAATATAATTAATCAATGAAGGAAAATACTCGAAAACGTCCCGGGGTTTTGTTTTAGGAAAAAAAAAAAAAAGTGGATGAAAAAAAATCCGGGGGAAAGAGGGAGAAAAAATCGCATCGTCAATTTTTCGTTCCGCGCCTTAAAAGAGAATTGAGAAATTATGCACCGGGGAAGAATTTTCATTTATACCGAAAGGGGGAATGGAAGGCATGGAAGGATTCTAAGGTTGACGTTAAAAGTAGGTCTTGAAGCTACGGCTCGTATGGAGTCTTGATTAAAACTCATCTCTTGTTGCATAGCTTTGGCCAACATTCATCCGCCCCTTTCCCCCCTTTCTCGCGCGGCATAATTTTTCATTTTTCCACATTTTCATATTTTCGCACGTTTTTAATTTAATAGCGGTTAACGTGCGCCCGGGTTTCCGGCGTAATCGGGAAGGAAGAGCGCGCGCGCGCGCGCAAAGCGAGCTCCAAATTTTACGATGGAGTCTCAAAATTCATACGTTTTCGTTTCTTATTAATTTTCTATATTTTATTGTAAAAATTTATCAAAAAGTGCTGATCAAAAACCGAAGAATTCGAATTTTTTATGAGTTGCCGTGTTAATATTAATATTAATTAATATAAATTGAATATTGTTGCTGTTAAAAGTCTTTAATATCATATAATAATAACAATAATAATGATAATAATAATAATAATGATGATGATGATGATAATAATAATAATAATAATAATAATAATAATAATAATAAAAGCAATTATTTTATTATTTCAACGAAGGTAATATTACCATTGCTATTAATTCCAATAAAAATATAGAAACTAAAGTGTTACAACATTATTATTATTATTATTATTATTATTATCAAAAAAAACCTGTCAAATAAATACGACACACCGCAATTTCTAAAATTAATTCTCCAAGAGTGAATAATCCAATTGAAAATAAATAAATGATAAAAATACGGAGTGAAAAAATAAATTGAAAATTGAAAAATCAAAAATCCCGGAAAATTTGTAACTGGGAATTTTCGGGTTGTGAAGCGAGGATTCGCCCATTTCCCGTTTATCTAAAAAAAAGAAAAAAGAAAGAAAATCCCAACTTATCGCTCTCCTCGTCTCTCGGCATCCCTCATTTTCGAGCATTTCCCTTCGAAAAATATCTCGCGAAAAGCGGTCAAGCGGGAAAACTTCGGCTACGCGCTTTCGACCTTTCTTGTATTCTCCCGCTCAGGATAGTTTTTGTGTTACAAAAAAAAAAAAAGAAAAGAAACGGAAGCTCTAAGATGAGGTACAAATAAATGCAAGAGGAGAAGAGAGGAGAGCGATGTGCATTGTTGCATTGTCGTGCGCCCGAGAAATCCAAAAAAGAGAGAAAGACGCGAATAAGAGTAAAGGCAAAAAAAAAAATGGAGAGGAGAAGAGAAGAAAAGAATGGGGAGGGGGGAGGGAGAGGGAGGGGGAAATAAAAATAAGAAAAAGGAGAAGGTTGAGAAGCAAAGTTCGAAGTCTTTGAAAACGGTGTGACTCAATGCTGTTTCTATATACACGTATTGCACACATACATACAAAAAAACACACAAACAAACACAGACACACACATACATATAAACACATACATATTCGTGTGTGCGTGCACGTGTGTGTGCATGTGTGTATACGTCTATGGGTGTGTGTGTGTGTGTGTGTGTGTGTGTGTGTGTGTGTGTGTGTGTGTGTGTGTGTGCACGTGAGTATGTGTAGGCGCACACGGTTCCCGCTTGCCTATGCACAGAAGTGCAGATTATGCAACGCGTCTCGCTCTTACTTACGCTCCTATAGCCACCGTGCGAACTATACGTCTACATGTATATATATATATAGATAAGAAGGATATTCACATAGAAGTTGAAAAAAAAAAAAAAAGTAGGTCTCACTTGCAGTTTTTTGATTAAACTTTTCTTTTTTATTCCTAGCAGAAAGAAATATATACGTTCATTTCTTCATGCGCCCTTAAAAGGCAAACATGTCGGGTGGGTCTTTCTCTCTCTCTCTCTCTCTCTTCACCCCCACTGTACCCGTGAATTGTGAGACTTCCCTTTGTACTTACAGACAAATCTTCTCTTCCTTCCGTTTCTTTCTTTACCCTTTCTCTCCATTTTTTCCGTCTTTTTCATTCGCATTCAATTTCTCCCACCTTTTTTTTCCCTCTTCAACTCTTTCCATCCACGCTTCGTTATATCTGCGCACTTACTTATTTCAAATACGCAAGATTTGCATATTTGCAAGAATTCTCACGTGATTATGCCTCAGTTGGTGTTTATGGAAAACAAAAAAAAAAAATTGAATCCCACCGATTTTTAAAAATTTCGCCTTAATCACATGTAGATTTTGTATACACACATATATATATATATATATATGTAGGTATGCGATTTTTAAAAAATCATAGTATGTATGAGTATGTGGAAGTTTTTGGACGAAGACATTCAGGGGATCCGCGGAAAATTGATCATTTTCTTTCGAAATTCGTTCTTCAAAATTTGTTTCTGAAATTTTCCAAACTTCGAAATTTTATCGGAATTAAAATTTTCTGTTTCCAAAATACCGTATTTAAATATAAAAATATTTTCAATTTCAAAAATGCCTTAGAAATGGCATCATCACCCGGTATCTTTAATTTCGTTTAAATAATACGATATTAAATTACGTTAGATAAAAAAATATATTCCTTAGAAAAATACATTTATAAATAAATGTATAATTTTGTCAATTTTTTATTTACTAGCATTTGCGAATTTTTCGTTATTGAAAATAGCGAATTTCAAAAATTTCTCCAAAATCAAATACACATTTTAAAAAAAAATATATAAATACTGAATTCAACAAATTATGTGCTATAGATATATGGGAATACTATATTAAAACAATATATAATACAGATACATGGGAATTTTTGTACCAAAGAAATTCGAAGATTTTGGGAAAATCCAAATTTTGCCACGAATTTCTTTAATTTCCCAAAAAATTGAAATTCTTTAATTTTCTCAAAAATTGAATTTTTCAAAACTTCAAAATTTTAGATAAATTCAAAATTGTTCATTTCCAAGATACCTTAGAAATGTCCCTTTACGACACTTCGGTATCTTTAATTTAATATTTATAATAATAATAATAATAAAATATTTGCGAATCAAAAATTGTGTATTTATTATTATTATTATTATATACGAATTTTTCCCTCTCAAAAAATAGTGAAATACATATAATACTCGGCAACTAGACCGTCAAATTTATTTTTTCGATGATTCCCGGTAAGGACCTCGGTTAACCCTGGAACAGCACACCTCCAAACTCGAACGTAAAGAGCACTAATCGATTTTCCAAAAAAGGTATTTATTTTGAAAAATGAAGGGTGTGATTTTTAGAGAATTACTCATTTTCGTAATATCGCACATAATTACAGATTTGGAGTTCGGACAATTTTCGATTTTGGACAATGGAGTTCGAAAATCGCGTGGGGTCATATTGACCCCATGTGCTGTTCTAGGGTTAATCGAGCGTTCCGGGCGGTAAAACGGAAACTTTTAAGCGAATGGAAACGAATTAAGTAAGTTTTTCGGTTGAAGAATGAGAAGATAATGGAGCGAAAAAGGGAGAAAGGGAGATGGGTGTATGTTTACGAGGTCCTTTTTCCACGAAGAAAATTCTTATTTCTCGCTTGACCGACGACACTGCTGGGCTATAGCAATTTTCCCGGGTAAGCCGTAAGACGCTGTAACGAAACGAGCCGAGATATCCAGGAGGAACACGAGAACATCGCGTAAAGGCTAACGATTTATGTGATAGAACATAAATGTGATAAACGGAAGAAGAGCTGGACAAAGAGTAATAAAATAAACACATCCTAGTTGATCCCTCCCTTCGATACAAGGGATTTTCAGTTTCAGCGTTTGAAAACTGTCGAATTTTTCGTCTTCGGTGCTCCAGGGGATGAATCCGTGACGTGTAACAAAAGTGTCTTGGATTCACTTTTTTTTAATTTTTTATAATAATTAAGACAAAGTCGTAAATCACAATTGCCCCCGAATTTACTTATTTTTTTTTACACATTGCGATTAACATTCTATTTTTTTTTCCAAATTTCCCAAAAATTTTGCAAAGCTCTCGCGATTCTGAGAATTTTTTTTTATTGGTTTGTTACGTCCCGGAGTCCATGGGGAAATTAACCCCCTTTCAGGGGCACATTTTGCCTTAACACTCGTTAGAAAAATAAGAGCGACTACTAGGGTTTTTGGGGTCGCTGATTACGAATCCGAAAAAAAATACAAAAATACAAAAATTCGAAATTTTTGAAATTTTTGCAATTAAAAAATTTTTTTTTGAAAAAACTGAGCAACGAAAAATTTTGGAAAAAAAATATGTTATAAACCTACATCTGGGGAATACGTAAACAAATTTTCAGAGCTGTAGCCATATGCGTTACCGAGAAACTGATTTTTCAGGAAAAAAAACAACATTCTTTTATGTTAATTGTTTATAACAAGTATTTAAACGAATTAATTATTGCAATTTTACGCCAAAATTTCATAAATTAGGTACCCAAGAGTCTAAAGAAATACTTTTGTACCTATAGATAGGGCAAAGGGTGTCAAAAATATTTTTAAAAAAAAAGGTGGGACATATGTGTCCCACTGCCCCTGAAAGGGTTAAAGAAACAATTAAAGCTATGCCGCCCGCCGGTGGCACCACGTTGGTGCCATGCCAAAAACTATCGGGCAAGGAGTTAGTTCGGACCAGTACCGGACCCGGCATTGATTTCTACCGAGAAAAATGCTAATTCCACCCTTATCGTGTGCCCATTGGGTGGTTGAAATTTGCTCGATTCATCGTCGAGTGTCCGATCGAAACCCCGGGACGCTGCTGGTAATAGGGGTATTTTGACACAGTCGAAATTGTTACACGCGAAGGGCCATAAGGGTCGATCTTATCGAATTGAAACAAAAGGGTGGATGTGGTAAACAACCCTCTCTCGTATATAGTATATATATATATGTACATCCTTTTTTTTTTCCCCCTCTGGGTGTAATTATTTACTTACAATTAGTTTACTCAAGAGTATTAACTTCCAATCCAAATGTTACCAACGGTGTAATAATAGGCATGCAAACTAATTAATCAAGTAATTAATCAATTAATATATTAATTGCTGTTAGACTGGAGTCTGACTCCTCAATACGCTCCAACTTCAAAATCTACTGGTTTAGAATCAAGAAAAAAAAAAAGAGAAAAATATATAGAAAGAAAAAAATATTTTCCTAGGAATTGTTATTAATTGTAACGATTATAATAATGATAATAATTAATGTATTAAAGGAGAGATTAAGTATATATATATATATAGTTAATTTGTAATCTAAGTATAGAGTAGAAATGGAATAAATACTATTTAATGGAAAAAAAAGAACATATAGGTACGTGTCAATATATATATAATATAGACTACATTTTGGTAAATATATACGGTGTTAATCATCGATACGATTAATTAATTAATCAAGTTATAACGTATGTCTCCAAGATGTTTAGAGAATGTTGGCAAGAAATATCGTGTGTCGGTTAGGGGCCAAGCACCGAATACCAGGGGGCTGTTGTCTCTTTTGTAAAAATAGTGTCAAAAAAAAAAAAAAGTGAACAATACATTATAAAATTTGGGTGAAATAGAAAGAGACAGTATGCGTAGCTGAAATTTGCAAAATCTTTGCGGAAGAAAATTCTAATAGTTCGAAATCCTAATTTTGGCAATTGACGGTATTGGAAATGCCATTAATAATCGAAACTATGAAATTTGAAAATTCCAGTTTCCGAAATTTAGAATCCAGGGAGAAAAAATGAAATTCTAGTGCTAAAATATGAAAATTGAAATTTACTGGGATATTTCAAAATTTAGAATATTTTTTTTCTGGAAGGCCTCAACTTTGTATTTTGATGTTTAATATTTTGAGGGCCAATCGGTTTTCTTTGGCGGACGAATTTGGGTAGAGAATAAAAAAAAGCGTTACTTTAAGAAAAAGAGAAAAAATACAAAATTGGGAAAATTTTGTAGGAAATATTTTTTTCCAAAAGACTTGAACTTTATTTTTGTATATGAGCCGTTTATTTTGAAAGCGGCTCAAGTCCATTTTTAAAGAGTCATTATATATCGGCAGAAATAATTAGTTTTCAGCAATTTAATTATAAAATTTTCGAGTTTTTCATTTTTTTTTTTTTGAAAAATGGATTTAGGCCACTTTCAAAATAAACGGCTCATATATTGAAATTGACAGATTTTAAAATCTAAAAAGAAAAAAAAATAAATTCCAACGCCTAATTATGAAACATACAATATTTAAAAAACGCAATAATTAAAATTTGCAATTTAGAAAATATTTTCTGTTGAAAAATCTTGAATTTTGCATTCTCGTATTTTGACATTTTGGTATTTTGAAATTTTTTCCAATTTATTTTTGAATATTCGCACATAATTTTCGTGGTATTCAAATTTGCGTTTTTTATTTCGATTCCAATTTCAAATTACATCACAACAAATTCGTAAATTCTGTAACATGAAAAAAACTATTTTTTTCGCTACTGAAAATTTGGATAACCCAAAATTGCCGATATTCTGCACCGTAACCTCGTCACGGGAACGTTTCAAATTTCAGCTACCGGCGATAGACGCACATGAGAGGGGAGAATGCCGTTAACGTTACCGGCTAATTTGATATTCGGTGCTTTGGTCACAATTTGTTGGAAATACCAGAAGGAACAGTGGCGATAATATTGTTTTTGATAAACTCACCAATTTTCTATTACGCCAACGTTAGCAAAATTGGGTGGGAAGCTACTAGCAGCCGCCATTGGTGGTCGTGCTGGCGGATGCTTGTTTGCCCGGTCACTTCCGGACTTCGCCAGGGTTGCGCGACACGATGCTGTAATCAAAATTCGATAAAGCTTTTAGAACAAAACAACAAAAAAAAAACAAAACGTCGAAAAAGGTAGGGGCAGAAATATAAATCTGCAAAAAATTGCACGTTGAGGGAAAACAGCGAAAAGGCTCTTCTCTGTCTATAGAAGAAATCTGTCCAAAAAAAAAGAAAAAAAAAAACAAAAAAAAAACAAACCAGTGCATTTCACTGGTGCCAATAACCGCGTATACCATTTATTCCGGTATTCGATTCCATTTTTCCTGCTTTTGCAAATTTTCTTTGTCGTCGAAACCGTTCATTGATTCTTTTGCATTCAAAAGGTGGTTTTAATTTTCCAGATATTTTTACATTGCGTGACATAATTGTGGCAATTCCGAACTCAAAATTCCAAAATCGCGGTTTCTTTGTATTTGCGACCGATTTAAAAAAAAAAAAATTGAGTCTGGGGATGATTTCAAAATAAGGTGGGTTCTAGGTCGAAATTCAAAATTTTTTTGAACCAGGATTCAATAACTTAAAATGAAATAAATTGACTTAACTTATACGTAAGAGCTAATTTTCATGAATTTACCAAATTTCCAAATATACCAGATTGAAACTGGACTTTTTTGATTTCAATATAAAAAAAAAAGGAGCAATCCGGAAATGGAATTTTTTGGAATTCGTTATTTTGGGTTTTTGGGTTTATTAATTTTGGGTTTCGTTAAATGAAAAAAAAACGGCGTTTATTTATTTTTTTTTTCCTCAATAGAAGAAACTTCAAAGACGAAACTAAACTACCCAGACTTTACTTTATTTTTCGAATCGCGCCAGTTTCGAATGACGTCATTTCCGCGTTCCAAAAATTTCTCCGCTTTCAGTCTGGTAATTTCAGAAAAGTTACTCCGTTCCACGGCATTATAAACTTTCGCAAAGTGGTTTTAAACGGTAGGTTTTTAATGCACGGAACGCTAAATCCACCCTTATTCGAACGAAGTCTTCTGAAAGCAAAGGATTTTCATTTTCTCCACTTGCGAATAAAAATGTCGAAAAAACACACGGAGACGGAATAAATTCCGAAAGGGAATAATTAAACTGCAATTTATTTGAAGTGTCATGGAAACCGACCTTTGGTCTTTAGGGAAATAATTCCGTTATATACAGTCACGTGGGCGTCGAAAGAAAATTATCATAATTGTTCATATTTTATTTTATTTTTTTTTAATTTTCCCCAGTCAACGGGATTTCGAAATGTGCCACCGCAGTCGTGCAACATTCAACTGCAACGACGACCACGCAAATCTACGTCGCTCGCGTCTACTTTCAAAGCGTTGATGAATTTATTTTCGAAATTCCCGCGGTGAAAATTTCAAGGATGACAAATTCGTTTTTATTGTAATTAAATAATTCATGGAAATTATAAATGAAAAAAAAAAATGGTGAAAATTGCATGACACAGCAATGGAATCGAATTGATTTCGTTTGGATTGTTATTGATATTAATTGAAATTAGTGTGAATTATTATTTTTATTAACATTTATTTTTATCGATTGTTATTTTTAATAATATTTATTTTTATTAATTATTATTTTTATTAATATTAATGATTATAGTCGATACTTTTGCAACTATCGACTACAATCGTGAATATTTTCATGTCCTCGAACGAAGAAATTACGGATGATAAAATTACGAATGTGCATCCCATTAATTAAAATTGTTAATTTGTTATTATTCAATTCAATAATTTTAGTTTTAAAACCACGAAATAATCTACTAAAATTATCATAAACAGAACACAAAAATTATTGTTTATTATTTTTTTTTTTTAATAATATGCTGGATTAAGGAAAATTACCGCGAATTATTATTATTGTCAATATTTTAAACGATACTTTTGCAAATATCTACTATCGTCGTGATTATTTGCGCACCCCAAAAAAAAAAAATCATAGTAATTCTGACCATCGCTGTAGTTGAATAAGGCATCGACCACATATTTCTAGTAATTTCAACTATATTTATTGTTATTCCAACTATTTTCACGATTAAATCAACTAGAAATGAAATAATTAGTGTCATTATTTTTTTTTTGATGCCGGAATAAAAAAAATTACAGGTGGTAAATTTATGAATATATATCACTAATTAAAATTATAGTTAATTTTTTTACAAAATTTAATCCAACAATTTCAGCTTTACACCCACGAAAAAAATCCAAAAAATGTATTGTTTATTATTTTTATCAACATTTCAAATGTTACTATTCCAACTTTCCACGACCGTCGTTACAATTTGAATTTCCGCAAACGGAGAAATTACCGGTGAGCGCTTTAAACGGCATCTGCTACCGATAAGACCGAATGGCGTTTTAATTAATCGAAAAATCAATAGATTAATTGCTTTTTCCCGCAGATTGCTAAAAAATGGATAAGTGGATTAAGAAAAAGGAGGAGCTTAGGGGAAGATTAGGTAAGTAAAATAATCGCCAAAGTTTCTTTTAACTTCTCCTTTAACCTTAATTCCCTCCTTTTACATTCTCCTCTTTTTTTTTTGCTTCCATAACTTCTTTTGCTTCTCCTTAGAAACTTGTGGGATTCGTTTAATTTAATAAAAGAAACGTGACGAGGGACGAATTGCACGATAGCCGTAGAAAAAATTGTGCCACATAAAACGGGCGAATTACCGATCCCAATTAGGGGGAGTGCGCCCAAATTGGACCAACGTCTAAATTTGACAGCTTTTTATTTACAGAAAATAGTTAAACATCGGCATTTTATAATAAATTCGTCACAGTCAAATATTTATCTCTGGTTGAAAAACATTTTTTGACAATCCTGTGCTTTGTCTTTCTTCACCAATATGCGAATTATTATTGTCGTAAATATTTCAACCGACGCTTTCCAGCTGAAACCCAACGAAATCGATCATTACGTCCCTTATTTCCAATATCCGATCAATCGTAATAAAAAAAAACGGTCCAATTCATCATAGAAAAAAAAAAAGGTGTCCGATAAAAAAATTCTGTCACTCGTTTCTCCAAATTTCAATTTTTCTTACCGGCACGAAGGAAAACTAGCCAAGCCGATTGTCATTAATAACAAACAACGGCAACAATTGCTACACGACGCGACATGGTGAAATCTAGCGTTTCCTTCTTTTTCCTTCCGTGGGAAGTAGATTTATCTGGCGTCGTTTTTCATTTTTTTCCTGCGATTCCTGTTATTTTTTTTTTCTTTTTCTTCCCCTACTCAACTCCTGAATGTCTGTTTTTATTGAGAACGTCATTGGGAACCAAGTGCGAAGTAGTGTAAGAAGTCGACTTAAGTCGTGTGCTTTAGCTATAAATGGCAAGACGATTTACGACTTCCTAGTCAGACGACTGACTCGATAGTAGATCGAGGAGAAAGTAGCCTTTGGATCCCTGCTATGGTATAAGTTGCACATACAGACACGCATACACAAATAAAATGCATATATACATACATACACATACATATACATATGTAACGTATACAGCGATACATGTATACGTATACCGTAGGGTATCATGGCCACTCGTCTGCCGTCTGTACCTACTACTTACTCCCCACGACCAGGTCCGTCTGCGACTGGTGACTGTTTCTACTTCGACTTCCATTTCCACTTCCACTTCCACTTCGGCCGTCGCTTCTACCTACTTGTGAGTTGCGACTTCTTTACCTCTTCACCGAAACGAGCAAGGCGAACAACAAGCCAGCCAGCCAGCGAGCGAGCGAGCGAACCACCAACCAGTCAACCAACGAACCCACTACCCACTACCCACTCGTACATTTACTACTTGGACGCGCGAGTGTTACTATGCATCTCGATTGCCATTACTATTCCCTTCCCCGTTACTATCGCTATCACCAGCGGTGGTACTAGTACGGCGGGATTAGCTACCGGTAAGTGTACGCAATAGTAGTTACCCGGCATAAGTGCCTACCGCCGCACCGGTGCGGTGGAACGGGTAAGTACCTTATAGATGCATAGGTAGGTAGGTAGGTAGGTAGGTAGGTAGATGTGTATGTGTGTGTGTAGTGTGTGCAGCGTCGACACACGTGCATCGCCTCGTGCACTCGTTGCGTTGACACGTACGTACGTAGCTCGGGCTGCCGCTAAATCGACGTGTTTTCATGTCAAGCCGCGGATAAACATTACTGTCATAAATATCATTTACGCTCGGAAGGAGGCGGAAAGAGACGGAATTAGTTGTCGCACAGACGGGATCCTGATTTACCTATGTTGTCAATGAAATGTATGGATCAGCAACCTTGACCGGGCCGACGTCGACGTCGACGTCGACGTCGGCCCGGGGAAGAACGATTTTATTGCTTCTCATCGTCAGTGGCAATTTGAAAGCCATGGATCACTCACGGGTACGCGGAGGAAATGATTCGTTGAATTTGGCGAAAGGGAATAAACATAATAAGAGGAAAGTAATTGCCTTCAAATCCTCATTTTCATTTCGAGCTTTTTAGAAATGGATTTTTTTTGTACATTGGGGGCACGTTCCGGTAGAACAAAAAGAGTTTTTAATTTCGCAAGTAGGCTAAACTGCCTAGTAATTGACCGCGTGCCAGTGAATGACCGGTGCACAAAGAAACGTTAACTCCAAAGCGACCAGGTGGGGTCCAACCGGACCCCAAAACACGTTTCAAGCGATTTTTCGATTAATCGCGGCGCCAGGTCCACCCCGCCAATAATTTTCAAAAAACAGACAAATCACTCTTTTTCAATAAAGAAAAAAACACTTTATTTTCCCCGAAATTCATCGAAAAATGGAATTCTTGACAGAAAATGGTCGAAAAATGTGTGGTTACAGATGTTTTTTACATTTTACCTGGTCGCTTCGGGGTCAATTGTAGGCTTTGAAACGAGTGGTTGTTTATAAATCTGGTTTATTTATTCGGGGGGGGGGGGGGGGGCACGTTCCGGTAGAACAAAAAGAGATTTTAATTTCGCAAGTGGGCTAAACTGCCTAGTAATTGACCGCGTGCCAGTGAATGACCGGTGCGCAAAGAAACGTTAACCCCAAAGCGACCAGGTGGGGTCCAACCGGACCCCAAAACACGTTTCAAGCGATTTTTCGATTAATCGCGGCGCCAGGTCCACTCCGCCAATAATTTTCAAAAAACAGACAAATCACTCTTTTTCAATAAAGAAAAAAACACCTTATTTTCCCCGAAATTCATCGAAAAATGGAATTCTTGACACGAAACTGGTCGAAAAATGATGTTTCTACATTTTACCTGGTCGCTTCGGGGTTAATTGTAGGCTTTGAAACGAGTAATTGTTTATAAATGTGGTTTATTTATCCGGTTCGATGTCCCACATTTCTCTGTAAAGGTGACAAACGGCTCAATTATATGACATTTGGATTTTTAGTTCCATTTCTTTTTTTTTTTATATCCCTATAGATATTTATTTCCGCGTATATCTATGTGTGTGTGTGTATGAATATAGGACATCTGGTGGATCTGTTTTAAAGTACGGCAGCAGCTGACAGTTTAATACCGTTCAACTGTTTATTGGCTCTTTACAGCCATATACCTCCACCCACTTGCCGCGAGAGCGAACGAAACATAGTGATACGAATTCCCCCATGCAGCTACCTAGAATTCCAAAATTTACTTGGTAGTAACGACATTATTCCTCCGACCTCACACAGACCCACAGATCTACACACACACACACACACCCACACACACAGGTATACTTCCTTCCTTCCATCTATCTATTAAGCTTTCTTGGCAAATTACAACATTTTACGAAATTATACACATTATAGTTATGTACAATATTGAAGCAATAACGGTAGCAGTGGCAGCAGCAGCGGCACCAGCACCAGCACTAGCAACCCCTGTTAATTTTATTCCGCAATTCTGGGTGTAAGTTTCTCTTTGCACGTCGCGGACCAGGTACACGTGTGTCAAAGATAAACCCAGTTTCACCCTCTTGTACAGTCGAACCCTGACATAGAAACCCGTTTGTCAACATTTACCGGAGTACAAAGTAATGTTTACCCTGTTTCCAGTATTGGAAGTGCTGTAATGGGAATTGAAGCTCGAAAGGTTTCCGTGTTACGAAGGAAACAGTGGAAATTTCGTAAATTGCAAGGCAGGATTTTGGAATTGACCCCACCCAAGTTCCGCAAGTTTGTGGATTTTCGAATTTCTTCAAATTTACCCCTTAATCCATTCGAAATGGCGATTTTTTTTTTGGAACACGGTCCCCAAGAGCGAAATTTTTTTTCTTTCTTCGAGAGGCTATAAGACCGGTTGCACACCAGGTGTGCAATCCGTCTCGAGTGGATTAAAAGATACTCCGGGTCCAGATGACCCGAACAAATATTTGGACAAAAAATTTTTTTTTTTTTTACTTAAAATACTTGAAATTGATAAACTGTGAAGCAAAATTTTTGATTGTCCTTACCCAAATGTAGTTCCTTGGAATTTTCGAAATTTTAACCCTTAAAAGGTACTCTGGGTCCAGATGATTCGAACAAATTTTTTTAAAGAATCGTATTTTTTTTGTTTTGGGTAAACAGTTGGAAATGCGTTAATTACCTAAGATCATGAAATTTTTTTTTTATATTTGGTGAGTTTTAACCCTTAAAGGGTAGCCTGGGTCCGGACGAGCCGAACAAATTTTTGGAATAAACTGTATTTTTTTTATTTTAAGGAAAAAGTTGAAAATTTTTAAATTATAAAGTAGGATTTTGGAATTTCCCTATTCAAGTTCATGAAAATTGTATAATATTAATAATGATAAAATTAATAAAAATATAAATTGTAATGTCCAGATAACTCGAACAAAATTTTGAAAAAAATTGTATTCTTCACTTCCCGATTTTCTAGGTTAACCTACTTAATTTATACTACTCCCAAACCTATTCTCTCTTTATTTTGAGCAGTCGAGGAACATACATGAATTTTGCTACCCCGGAAAAATGCATACATTCGTTGCAGTTGCACTCAAAGTGACGCTGGGTCAGTTTGAGCCATACCTTCGATCCCATAAGACCCAAAACCTGGAAACGCGAAACATAAATTTCCCTGTACAAAAAAAAAAAGAAAAACGAAGTAGTTCATGGCTAGAAAATGAGAAACATTGAAGGAAAATACCGTTTCGCCTTGATTCCCAACTTTCTTAATTTTTTCCCCGGCAAATAAGTATTCCGTAAAATCTTGAAACACTTTTCAAGAAACATCGCGGAAAATTGAGTACGAGCCAAGTAGCCGGAAGTTGACTTGGAATCTTCCCAAAAAGTATAAGGTTGGATCTTGAAACAGGCATTCTGGCGCCACTATAGATGCAACCTCATTTCAATGATCGCCAGGTTGAACGAGTTTTTATAAAAAAAAAAAAGACAAGATTGAAAAAGGGGGTAATAAAAAAATAAAATAATAGCGAAACCCTGGCAAATAAAATAATCCCCCCCCGCGAACTATTCAAACCGACATTCCGAGGAGCTAATAACATTCATTGGGAGGAAAAAAAAACCAGAAAATTCCAGCGCCTTCCTTTTCCCCGGGATCCTAATAAATACCCAATGAAAATTCCATGAAAATCAGCGACGACGAAGGACGAAGGAGATACCAAAAAAAAAATTACACAACTCATTAAAAATCAATTGTCATTCGCGAATCAAGGATCTTCCCATTTTTATTCATTAGCCCTTCATCCCCTTGTTTTCCTTAACTCGTCTTTCCTATTTTTACTCCTATTTTGATCCTCTCGACGGTCGTAAGTTCGTTCACTCTGTGAATTAACGTCGGTTGAATGGAGAGCTCAGTAAAGTAGGAAAGAGAAAAAAAAAAGTAGACGGAGAGAGGTGGAGAGATAGATGTCTGACTAATTAACATCAGGTAACATTTCAGGGGATGGGAAAGAAAGGAAGAGAGAGAGAGAGAGAGAGAGAAAGGGACATCGACGGGAAAGGAAGAGGCGAAATCGATACCCGTTAATTGCCCGATTTTGCTGAAAAGCCCGGAAACGTCGCCACGGCAAAATCCAGCAGAAATTTGAAAATTCGCGACCGATGAGAATTTCTCCAATCTCTCCATGAAAAAATGCTCCTCGCGAACCCCTCGAATTTCATTCAGACCGCGACTATTAAATATACATACACGTGGATACCATAGAGGATTTTCCAATCCATTATCGATTCTATTGACGTACAACCATTTAGGTTAATTCAGGATAATCCTGTATTAATTCTTTTCATCCCGTTCCATACTCGTCCCACTTCTCGTCCTCGTCGGCATAATATTCGTCCTTTTGTGGAAAAGTTCTAATAAATGCACGTATTCGTATTGTTCCGATTCCCAGCGACTCTTTTTCTTCCTCGTTTTCTCTACTTCCCTGAGATTCGGTCGCCTCGAAAAAAGAATCCGCTATTTTTGTTCAAAATAAATTTCGTTTTTTCAGGGTAACAAAGGTAAAAACGGAAAGGGCAACAGAAAAAATTAATTGAAATGAACAAGATACCACCGCCGAACAAAATATCAATAATATCAACAATGACAATGACAACAGCAACAGCAACAGCAACAACAACAATAATAATAATGATAATGATGATAATGATAATGATAATGATGATGATGATAATGATGATAATGATAATGATGATGATGATAATGATGATAATGATAATGATGATGATGATAATGATAAAGATGATAATGATAATGTAATAATGATGATAATGATAATGATGATCATGATAATAATGATGATGATGATAACGATGATGTAATAATGACAATGATGATGATAATGATAATGATAATAATGATAATGGTGTAATAATGATAATAATGATGATAATGATCTTGATGATGTAATAATGACAATGATGATGATAATGATAATGATAAGAATGATGATGTAATAATGACAATGATGATGATAATGATAATAATGATGATGTAATAATGACAATGATGATGATAATGATAATGATAATAATGATGATGTAATAATGACAATGATGATGATAATAATGATGATAATGATAATGACAATAATGATAATAATAATGATAATGATAATAATAATAAGAAAAGAGTCGGTATGGATTTCCTCCCTCGCGTCGCATTTATTAAGTTACGCCTTGAAAAGCTCCGGTGAAGGAATAAGGGAAAGAAAAATATGAAGAATCGAGTAAAGGATTCGCAGGATTGCAACTGTATGCACGTACATGTATACATACTCGACATACACATACATATTTGCATATACACGTTTATACCCATGGCATACGGAAAATGCAACGGCAGTGGTAATAGCAGTCGCGGCTGAGTAATACAGCGTCGCGGGAGAAGAATCACGATGATAATAATGATAATGATAATAGTAACGGTAACGGTAATGGTAATGGTAATGATGATGATGATGAAAAAATAAAATAAAAAGAAAGGGAGGTTTGAAGAAAAGATATTGCGAAGAGAAAAAAACGCGAGGGTAGGGCGGAGAAAAAAGGGGTGGCAGGTATAGGTAAGGGTGGAAAAAGTTTCAGTGGTAGTAGTCCATTAACGAGTGCCGTTTTCATGCCTCGCATTCGCGCTCTCTCTCTCTCTCTCTCTCTTTCTCCTCCACTCATAGGTTTTTCTACCTTTCTTCCATTCTCTTCCCTCTATAGCGTCCTTCTTTCTCCCTTGGATTCAAAGTGAAGCTTTAGCTCTCACCTTCTCCTAACGGAGCACAATAGATCGTTCATTACCCGATACCTACGTTGCTAAGGAAGCCGAAAGCACAAGCAAAAAAAAAAAGAGGATAATAACGCGAAGAAGCGAAAAGAAAGTGTATAGGAGGACAGGGAGTTCCAAGTGGGAAAGCGACGGAGGGATGAAAAGGGGCAGGGGTAGGGGTAGGGGGTGGCTTTTTATGAAAGGTACCTGAAAATTTCAAGCATTTTTGATCTCGAAAAAAGGGAAGTCGATAATTAGGGGGATCCTTTCAATCGCAGTTTCGAATAACTTTTCCAAAAACTACGCGATTCCCTTTGAAAGAGACTATTTTCTGATTTTTTTATTTTCCGATTACTTTCCGACCGAATATCTACGTGTCTCTCTAGTCTGGCGAATTTTATTGCTTTAGAAGAAAACGTCTCGTATTTTCCAGCCGGGCCATTTCCAAAAGCAAGCTCGAATTTGGATTTTCCACTTGAAGGGCGACTTTTCTTTGAAAATATTGTACAAAATTTTTTTTTGGGGGCGGTGGTTTTTTATGCGTTTTTCTTATGCGCCATTTTTCGTTTTCGGGTAACTCACACACCGCACCAAAAAAAAAAAGACCGCACAAAACAGGTTTGACTGTACGTTGCTAATATAAAAACAGTCGCTTTTGAAGGAAAAAAAAACCCCCCTATCGAAAATTGGTAAAAAACTTGGTTTTTTGGCGAAAAAGAAAATTATTTGAGCCGTTCATTTTGAAAGTGGCCCAAGTCCATTGTTTTTAGTTTTTTGTTGTTAACTGTACCAACGTGTGCCCCTTGATACTAGTTTTGATAAAAAACCATTTTGAAAAATTGAAAAAAAAAAAAAAAAAAAACTGGATTTAGGCCACTTTCGAAATGAACGGCTCATTTATCGTTGGGTATTTGAAGTTTGAATAATGGAAATGGATTCCCCGCGAAAAAATTTATCGGATATCGATCTCGCGATAATCCTGATAAGTTGTTGATGCCAAAACTCGAATTTTTGGAATTCTATCGATTAGAAGAATCCGTTAGAGGGCCAACTTTGATGCCAAATATGCCGAAGGAAAATGTGGAAAACGTAGGTTTTATTCCAAAATATCTACGAAATTTTCCATCGTCTATTTAAATATTCTATTTATTTGTTTTTTTTTTCCCCAATATTTGAGAACACCATGAATCCGAGTGGGAATCGAAATGGCCGTGCGTTTAAAATCCGTGAACACTTGAAGCATTCTCCGTCACACTTTGTCACGCGAAGAGCGCTAGTAAAATTTCACGAGTATTATCGTCGTTGTTGGTTTATGGTTTTGATGACCGGTGCTCTTTCCCAGTTACTCTAAAGGTACCGACACGGTACCATATCTGGAAAGGGAACCAGCATTGGACACCCATGGCTTTCTCTCTCTCTCTCTCTCTCTTTCTGTGTATGTATTTCCATAAAATCACGCACACATACACTCGAATCAATGAGGGAAAGAGAAATGGAGAAATAGAATACGTTCCCATCGGAGCTAGTGTATGTGTGAGAACGTATGTGTGGGCGTGTGTAATAAGTGTGTGGGTGAATTCGTATGGTAAGGGAGTTTGCGTAAACCATACAAGCATTCGCTCTATATGCCACCTATAGATATGAGGAAGGACCGCGTCGATACCAGACGACGAGGCCAGACGATATGGCGCTTTACTGACTGAGGGGAAAAAAAAAAAAGAAGGAGCTTTTACCCCACGTGATGGTGGTATCACGGAGAATCTCGCGAATCAATCTAATTTTGGCAATGGCCAGCAGTTTCCGCAGTTGCATCGGACGTCTCCCGAGTAACGAAGGTATGGAAAATGTGTGATATGCGTGTCAATGTGCAGATCGGGAAAGGGTCAATTGCTGAATGGTCTGAGACGAGTTGCTGATTTTCATGAAGAAATAATACCGAGACTCGCGCATTTCTTTTTTTTTTTTTTTCATTTTATATCATTTTCTATAGAATCTCTATGAATTATATATTTTTTGTTTAATAAAAATTAATTAAATTACAAATAAAAGCCACTTTTTTTCCACATTCCACTTATTCTTTCTAGTTTCAATAAAAAAAAAACGACAATTTTTAATAAAAATTTGCCACGGATCCCTCCGATCGCGGAAATCCAAGTATGGCAATAGTATCCGCGAGGTCTCGAACTCGTCCCTTGGCGATAAAAATCTGAAATTTTATTCGCACGATCCCCCAAAAATATTCATACGGGATTTGATATTTTTTTAAACTCCACTTTTTTTTTTCTTAAATGATTATTTTAGGCTCAAAATTCCGGTATTCAGCCGTAAAAGCGTGTTCATTGGCACGCAAATGGGTTAAGCAGGGTCGTATACGTGTACGAGGGAAGTTTCGTACTACATAATTCTCGATGTGATGCTGCAATCGTGAAAGGTAACGTTTGGGACGACCATTACACGTGCCATTAATACTAAAGTTTCTTTTAAGGTAAGAAGAAAGCGATTAAGTCCGAGAGCTTAATGGATCTCTGTCAAGGGACCTTCACGTTGGGTTTTGTCTCTTCAAATTGGGTTAGTTCCTCCACGCTCGCCAGCCTGCTTGCCTCCTTACCCGTTACCTATACCCACCACCGAGGATTTTCTATAATGCGCTAAGTGACGGGACAATTTCCTCCTTCTTTTTGTACCTCAATCTCATAAAAAATTACCGGTGTTAAGGTGATGCCTGATGAAGAGCGAACGTGAAATCCTACGGGATTTTTTCTTTTTTTTTTTCGCCCGGAATCGTTAGGAAAATTGACGCATCAATTCGATTTGTTAATCTCCAAAATCGTACGATTTCTCGTTCTTTAGCTCGAGCGCAAATAACTGCTGACCTCTTTTCCTCGTAACCGAGTTACCCAATGATTGCAGTTGGAAGAAAAAGAAGTATCGAATTATCCGCTCATATTTCAAGTCGAACAATTTTTTTCCGTCCACGAAAAATGGCGAAAAAAAAAATATATTTTAAAAATTCCTTCTCACCGGTGGCAAATGGAAAATTTAATTAAAAACTCGAAAAATTGAGTTTCCTAATTTCTACGGGTCTGAAAAAAATATATATATAGCTCTCAAAATTCATATAATATTTTGTTTCGTTTTTAATTCACATTTAATATAATTCGTATTTATTAAAAAAAATTTCCTTTTCACCGGAAGTACATGGAAATTTCATAAAAATTCGAAAAATTCAGTTTTCTAAATTGCTTATAATTCTGAAAAAAATATATACGTAGCTTCCAAAATTACAATATTTTCCATTTTTTTTTTACGGATAATATTTTTGTTTGAATTTACATACGATACAATTCGTAACGATAATTCCGATAAACCAACCGGGTCGTTTATCGTCTCTTGCGAGTATAATTATGCGACAAATTTGATTACTTTCAATTTTAAAGTCGCTCCTCGCAAACGAACGACACCTTTGGGATATCAAAGGAAATTGCTGGCAATCAATTTCGTCGATTTGCCATCATTATTATTCGTCTCCCGGGGATCTTTTTTTTTCTGCTTCACTTTTCCCAGTCAAACGATACGGGGTAATGCAATCGAATCATCCTAGAGTCTAAATACCCACCCCACCACCCCCCTTTGGGGTATAACGATTCCGGCTTGAATCGATTACTTTCGTTGATATACGATTTTCATCGTTACGCTCGACTCGGGAAAATTCGTAATTACGATTCCGCCGATCGTAGAAACTTCCGCGAAAGACCATTCCGGGGGAAACTCGAAACTTTGCCTTTTAAACGAAATTTTGCGGAATTAATGCTTCGGAAAAAGTTTCATTAAACTTGTGAATTTATGATGAATAACTCTGCGGGGACAACATCCTTCTTAATTTGGATAAAAAAAAAAAAAAGAACGCTTCGAATTTTGTTCGTTCGTAACTTCGCTTCGAGTGTAGGTGGTTGAACTTTTCCACAAACAACCACCTGAGTGCTTGGAATTTCACCTTTTTATTCCAGTTTCGCGGAATTCGAAGGAGCCCCGAGTATTGAGTTTACGAATTCCACTCATTTATAAATGAGTCGACAACATTAACCCTTGATGGTCACCCGGGGTCAAAATGACCCCAAGCGAAACTTTAACTAGAAATACTGTAAGTTATTGGCGCCCGATTGGTCTAGCCTTCCCTCTAACAGTGCTTTGGGATTTCCTTTGTAAGTTAAGATTAACGTCGGGAAAACCCTCTTCGAATGTCAAAATAAATACCCTTTTTGAAGCGCCCTCTATGAAGTTATTTTTTTTATACGCTCCGATATCTCAAGAATATCACCCTAAAATTTTATGAAAAAATATTAAAAATTGCCAGAGTTATGATTTTTTTAGTAAAAAATGGTATTTTTTACGGATTGCCTCCTCCCTGATTTTTTTTCGCCATTTTGAAAATTTGATAAAAATTTCTTGCGATGATATTCTCATTCTGAAAGGTTCAAACTGATATCCTGAATTTTTATGAGTCGCTCGGAATGATATTGGCAACGCGGTAATTTATTAAACATGGCTGGGGTCATTCCGACCCCGTGTGACCAATACGTTATTTTTAGAACGTGTGACCATTAAGGGTTAATTTCATTATTATTATTATCATCGTCAATCGTTCGATCATTGAATTCGCCGCGTTTCGTTTCGGTTAAATATGGAAATTCGAAGGAAAAAAAACTGGACGCGAAATTTTGAAATTTCATTTCTCGAACAATACTTGCAAGGATTCGCCACCCGGGGAAAAAAGTAGTCGTCGAAATAATGAAAATTGGGGGAAGAAAAAAATAACCAACTCGCGTAGGTGGTGGAAAATACGAAAATTAAGGGTTTTATATTAAATGTCTCAAATTTTCTATTTTCCCCCGAAATAATTTCCCGATGGGGAAATAATTTCCCTATGGGGAAAAAAAAACCGGACCCAACACGTAGCTCAGAATCTATGCATTCTAGGGGAAAATAGCACCAAATAACAGTTTTAGGGTTCACGACTGGGCCCGCGGTTACTTTTTGAAAATTCTTTAGAATTGAAGATAATTGGAATAATGCTCCACCTCGATTCTCTCGGCGAAAAATCGCAAAAAAATCGTGACCACCAGCGTCTGGCAAAGTAATCATATTTTTCCACGAGCACACGCTTGCTCTTTCACGGTGGATCTTCGCGATAGTAGCGCCACCGTATCAATTCTCGCCGTCTCCTTTCTTCTCTCCAAGCAATTTCGCGCGAAGTAAAAAAAGGGAAGAGAAAGGAAAGGACAAATGTGGAAGTCAGAATGGAGGTACAAAACGATACGTAGTGGGTACATTTTCACCTCGTTTATCTTGCTACTATCTAATCTAGAGAATAGCCAGAGAGTTGCGGCGGCGGACGAACGTGTGGGAAAAGGAGTCCTGCTCTCTCGTGAAGAAAGATGACGGCAAATGCAAGCTCCTTCGTCTGGACAACTTTTTTTTTTTTTTTGGTCGACAACTATTACCGTAAAATATAGCGAACGGAAGCTACGAGTATCGCAAAAGTCCGTAGAGTCAGACTTCGGGTACAGATTTCTCCCCGAAATTCACACTTTTTGTCCTTTTTCTTTCATTCGCATCCACCGGAAATTCCCACGGAATGTTTTTCGCGAAACAGAAAAAACGAAAAAAAGTGATTTTTTGTTCATTTTCTCATAAATTCCAAATTATTTTGCGGGATGCAAATTTCACGAAACATTCATTCGGGTCTCGAGGGACAAAGGAAGAATAGGGTGGGGGTTTTCGGTATTTCAAAATTACCATATACGGTATTTTTTAACTCCATTGCGATGTAAAATCGCCAATTATTTCACAACCCACAAATTTTGAGGAATCCTGCAGAATTCGATACCTCGAAACCTCGAAAGCTTCGGTAAGAACATTTTTAACACGTCAACTGCCACGTCAAATTTACGTGAAACCCTATTCACGCCGCGTGGGTCGCAGGGGTATACGCTATTGCATTGGTCCATAACCGGCGCGGCCTGAACGGAAAGTTTAGGCGCCATAATTTCGAAATAATCTTTATTTTGAAAAAAAAGATTTCTACCTTTCGATTCCAGTTCAGAGAAATTCGTATTTCGAAAAAGAGGCCGAGAGGCGAAGGAAGAACAGAGTGGGTTTCCGGTAAGCCAAGCAACGAGCTAGCAAGCAGGCAAGCAGGCAAGCGAGTGAGCAAGCAAGCAAGCAAGCAAGCAAGCAAGCAAGCAGCAGCAGCACGGTACTCTCGATATTCTTGGGTTTCCAGCATTCCTCCAAGGGAATTCACACATTTCCCTTGAGAAGGATATCTCGGATTTCCTGCAAAGTTCCCCTAACATATTTTCACAGTTGCATCGTGCACATTGCAACACAATGGCGAGCAACCGTATTTTCCACAGTGTTTGTATCTCTAAAGACGTACAATGTTACTCGTGAAAGTCTGTTTTCCAGAATCTACCGTATATCTCTACCCCCTTAAAGCCTCTCATCTCTTCTCCTTATACTTTTACCCATTTTTCAACCGGCTGTCTTTTCTTCGAAAAAAAGAATAGAATCATACATAAAACTTCCCTCGGCTTTTATACCGGGCGAATCTCGTATAACTCCGCGGGATTACGAAGAATTCAGGGTATGATCCCTAATCGGAAATTCTCCATGAAAAAAAAAAAAAAATTGGACGAAATTTTCACGATTTTTACAGGTTCAACGGTAAATTCTACTATATTCGCTTTGGTACAGAATCACTTTCCGAAAATTCCACGATATTTATTTTTATACAGAAGGAGTCTCTTAAAACTCCAAATTTCGGAATATCCAAAAATCGACTGCAGAACGTCAACCCCATAGGAAAACTGGAACGACACGGAAGTTTTACAGTCAATTTTATCGCAATTATTATTATACAGGCGGAGTCTCTTGAAATTCCAAATTTCGAAACACCCGAAAATCGACTGCGCAATGGTAACCCCATGGGAAAACCGGATCGCCACGCAATTTTTACAGTTAATTTCATCGCATTTGTAATTATACAGGAGGAGTCCCTTAAAACTGCAAATTTCGAAAATCCAATAATCGACTCCGCGATGGTAACCCCATGGGAAAACCGGAACCCCACGCAATTAATCCAGTCGCATTTGATATTATACAGGCGGAGTCTCTTGAAACGTCAAATTTCGAAAACACGAAAAATCGCCTGTCCATGGGAAAATCGCTCAATTTTCCCAGCTGAAATGGTAAATTCTAGCGCATCCGCCGCTGTGACACGATACAACAAACTCGGGAGGTGACCTTTCTCAATGTTTCCCACGCGCGTCTCGCTTCCTACCTTCGAGTAACTTTTCCAGGTCGTTCTTTCCGGCTCACCGGTGAAATTCAATGGCTTCCCCGTGAATCCCCCATAAATATATCGAGCGGTAATGAAATTCATGTAAATTGGGGGTCGGGAGGGCGCGGAAGGATCCGAGAGAATGGAATTCACCATCGGCGAAAGGCAAGGAAAGAAGGAAGGAAGGAAGAAAGAAACTGGAAAATATGTAGCTTTGCAATAAAAAAATCATTAAGGTTGAACAAAGAACGAATAAAAATTGGTGCTTCGTGACGTCGTTTTAGAGACGTAGCTACGGTATATAACCATTACAATGGAAACGGTGACTCGAGAAAGCTTTCCGTTGCTTACGACGAAAACTGTGTCGCCCATTGTTAAACGGTACACATCCATAGAACAATCGCAATAATGAGAAAGCTACGCAGCCAAAGAGATCTTTCTTTCCCTCATCCCCTTTTTTTTTATCCACCCCCTCGCTGCTGCTGCTGCTGCTGCTGCTGCTCTCTACCCTTTCCCTCGGTTTTACCTCCCTATTGCAATCATATCAAACATTACTGTCTTGAATTCCCTCACTAATCAATCTCCATTTGATATCGCGGATTCATCTCGGACAAAGGAAGCTAAGACGCGATGACTTAAGGCTGCAACGTTTATCGAATCGATCGGCGATCGGGAAAAATCAATCGGCCGATCGAACCGACTGACTGACGCAGAGACGGAGGGACACGGTCTCTATCTATAGACGGAACGGAATATTACACTTCCCTACGTTCTCGTGAATTTCCAACTTTGAAATGTACGATACTAATGTTTGGATAAAATCGATGAGGGGTTGATTGGTACGGGTGCTTTGCCAACGGGCTCCTGTGTGTGCGCTATAAATCGATTGCCGGCGTTGTATCCATTCCACCCCATTCCTGCTGTTGCCACTACCGTTACTGCTCGTGCCTATATACTTTATGGTATATATATAGAAATAAGAGAGAGAGAGAGAGATGGAGCTTTACAAGTATGCTGCTGCAGCTACTGTGCAACTGCAACTGCAACTGCTGCCGCTGCTACTGGTATGTTATAACCACAGCATCAACAACTTCATACTTGTACCACTCCGGTAGTAAAGTACACACACGAATCTCAATATGCATCCCCGTCTCTGTCCATCTTCCCTTTATCCGTCTCTCTCTCTCTCTCTCTCTCTCTCTCTCTCTCTCTCTCTCTCTCCGTCTCTCGAAGCAGCTCATTTTCCATAACAGCCATCATCCACTGAAACAGTGAAGCCACTATGGAATTATGTCAACGGCGCAGTTTGCGAGTGCATTAATTCGTTGCGACGCTGCATAATCGATCGTTCGTCCGTTCGTTCGGTCGATCGACCGACCGACCGATCAATTGATCGTTCGGTAGTGTATTGTCGGTCAATAATTCGCTGGCGAGCCGATTACCGACGTTTATGAGGATTATCAAAAGGCCAATTGCAGTAAAGACCATACGAGGGATGGAGCTTCGTATGTCCCATCGTTCCGGTGGTCTATTAACCCGATGGTGGTCGGCTCACTGGAGTTCCGATTCGGACTGACGCCGCGGTGGGTGCTCTTAGGGGAGAAAAAAATAGAAGGGCGACGAAGTAAGAAAAAATCCTGGGAACATTTTTCTTAACCCCGGTGTTACAGACACCAAAGGGTTCTGTTCTTCCTTATTTTTTTTTTTTTGGAATGCATATTTTCTATGGGAAATGCCATCAAAGAGCGGCAACAAAAGACCCTGATCACGATTTTGGTTCTAATTAAGTAGGATTATTAATATAATAATAATAACAACAACAAAAATAATAATAATAATCAAAATAATAATATGTAAAGATTACAATTATGGTATTATTATTATTATTATTATTACTATAATATTATTAATTATAGTATTAACGATGTTAGTAAGACATATAATGACGATGATAAAAACGAAAAAGGGGGAAGAAACATGACGTAGGTGATAAGGAAGAACTAAAATTACATCACGCTCGTGCTCGCGTGTGTTTGTGTGTGTGTGTGTGTGTGTATATCTCCGTGTTTATGTGTGTATAGATTCAATAAGTTTTAACAGTGAAGCGGCCATTTTCATCCCCTTCATTTCCGTGGTGGCATCGGCGGTAGTGTGCTTTCGAGAAAACGCTTCGCGGGTCAATAGATGCAGAATGAGTGGGAAAATGGGAAAAGGGGGTAGATAGGTAGGTTGGTAGGTAGATAGGTAGGTTGGTAGGTAGGTAGGTAGATAGGTAGGTAGGTAGGTACGCAGGTAGGTAGGTAGATAGATATAGAAGGTCGGGTAGGAAAATAGGTATACAGTTAACAGGGCAAATACTGTACAAGAGTGAACGAGCGAGAGGGAAAATGATGTGAATAAAGAGAGAAGAGTGGATTTTGTTTGCCAGAGGAATTTAAATTAAAATCCCAGGCTTGGATGTTAAATCAAACGCGGACGCTACCCTGATAACTTCCGAATAGAGCCGTAGTCTCTCTATGTATATGTTTATACTGTGCACACACGCCCACGTTTTATGTACCACGGCCGATCTAATATATATAAATGCATACATACATATATATCTGGCTACATTTACTTGCACGTGTACATGTAACGTCGCATGAACCCGTTTATCGATATCTGATAAGAGGAGAAGATGAAGATCGACCGAAGTGGCTCTTGAACTCGAGAGGACAGGGTGTGACAAATCTGGGGGCTAACATAAGTTCGATCGGGTTAACCGGAAGTATCTGCGATTCTGATCCCGTTGGGCCGGATGATCGTAATTTCGCCAGATTTTTTGGGCTACGTTTAGGAATGTCTCGTAATTAATGAGAAAGAAAAGTATTCCAAAGTGATTGAAATCAAGAAACAATTGAACTGATCTCAAGATTAACACGTTGACCGCCACGAGTAATTTGCGTGACGCCCTATTCACGCCGCGTGGGTCTTAATGGTACGCGTTATTGCATTCGTCATAACCAGCGCGGCCTGAACGGAAAGTTTAATGTCGATCACCGGTGACCGACGTGGCGGTCAATATTTATTGTTCCTTGTTCCGCTGTTCAACCGATATTTGTAATTAATAATTTTCTTGATAAGCGGGTTTTCAAAAATAAGGTCACCGGGGGCGGATCTGAGGCCTTATCTTTGCCCCGGTTTTGGGTGCCAAGACGACGTCCTTGCATTCGCCAATGAATTTTTCGCGAGAAACCGCGGAAATACGATAATTTTCTCGAAGCAACGGGGAAAAGAGTGACATATATAGGTATGACGGAAGGGGAAGATATATTTACACGTCGGGAAGAGAAGGTTGCTGACCCGCGGGGCTCACGAGTCGATGCTGCACATTACGTTGGCAAGCTTGTGTACCGATTCTCTGAATAATTAGTACGTTTCCCGGTAATTACATTTTATGGAGACGTTGATAAAACGCTATAGCCGGAGCTCCGCTACGTTAAGACAACATCGCTCTATTACGGTGACTATCCTGGGCGACCTAAGCCGAGAAGAAGATAGCGTCCGTCCCGTTCTAGTAAATCAGAGATTTTCACGTTTCCCAAGTAGATTGAAACTTCTTCGTCGACGACTTCACTTTCTATACGCGTATTTTACCTCCAGTTGAAATTAATTACGTCTCATACCTTTATCTAAGCAATTTCAGACGAGCTCGTGGAAGCTCCCGGCGAACAATCCAACCAACTCGAATGCGCGACTAAAGTCTGATCGCCGCTAAAGTCTGCATAATTCGCAGATACGCGGCAAATTGTTTCGCGTGGGAACAAGTCAATTGTGTTACTACCTCGAGCGGCAGTTTCGAGAAAATCGAAGGTAAATCTTACCGCGTTGCGGCGAAATTTCATTCGGCGGCATCGATAGCCAGTTTTGTTACGTCTAACAATTTTTATGGTAAATTTTACTAAGCCACAAACGAGCGATCCAAAGATCCTGAAGCATAGATATTCCTACAAAAGCCTTGTACGCAAATTCGAAATAAATCGATGGATAGAACGATAAACCTGCTGTCGATGTTACATTAACGCGTTCCGTGCCACGGCAATTTTTGAAGATTCTCCCCATTCAAGCCGCGTGGGGCGTATACCACCCACGCTTCAAAGATTTCAAAGGGCTGTGGCCTGAACGGAAAGTGCAGCGGTGGGGGTCGTATACGACCCACGCGGCACGGAACGTGTTAAATAAATTATTCGTCTCTTCGGTCGATTATTTTTTATGATTATAAAATTATTCAAAACGAAAAGTTTCCGGTGAAAATTGATATTGAAAATAATTTTATTCGTAAGATACATTATCGAAACAAATTTCCCAATAAAATATAGACAAATTTTTCTGGTAAATAAAATTTTCAAGAATTCTTGCCGGTACCTTGAAATTTTCATTTCTTTGAAATTTTCATTTCTTTCCCGGTAAAAATTCTACGATTACTTTTTCGCATTAAATATTACATTCTTCGTAAAAGCAACCTATACTATCCATTGAAATAACAATTAACAACTACCGTAGAATTTTTGTTAATTGAAAAAAGTTAACAGCTTTCACGTGATACGTACTTTTATCAACGGGACCGGAAAAGCCCCAGGGGTCCCACTAGGTCATTCTAATGAAGCGCAAATACGCGAATGATATCTAAATTCTACGTCGAAATATCTATTACGGATAATAACTATTTATTTCATTACAGTATATATCCAACCATTGTCAGATTTCCCCATTTCCCCGCGCTTTCATCGACGGACGTTTGCGAAATTCATCGGGGTTCAAACCAGAGCAATTTATTGAAATTCGCGCGGTTTCGGTGGTGGGACTCGACTTCAATTAACCCGCTCGCGAGGTTTCCTATTTCTCTGATACGAATTCCAACGATTTCTTACGATACCACCCTTTTAGCATTCGTTCCCAATTAAAATTAGTAAATTTCGGAGGCAATTTGAGGAATTTCAAAAATTAAAAAAAATTGTCCCTCTTTTAAAACGAAATTCGGAAGAAAAATAACGTAAATTTTTTGTATAGGTTAGTTGCGGTAGATAATGAAGCCAAGGCCGGATAGCTACGAATTCCTACCGGGGAATCTCCTAATAATAATACATCCATCCCTTCGGTCAGTGATGGAATATCTCGCTCGGCGAACGGGGAATTTCGGTGATCGATAGGATTTTCCACGTTGACTTGTGAATTTTCGACACGGACGCGGCAGAATGGAATTCCTGAGACGTCGAAAACGTCGACGTGACGGCAGAAGAAGGAGGTGATGTTTCTAGACGGCGACGAAAAACACGGAGGAACAGCCAACAGAAGGTGGGCAGGCAGGCAGGCAGGCAGGCAGTAGGTAACAAGCGGAAGGCTTTTGCAACGAGACGAGCAGATGGGCGAAGACCGAAGCGCTACAAATTTAGACAAACGCATCTGGTCTCGTCTATTTTACAAGAACATTGTATATTTAACTAAAGCCAGCCATCATCGAGCAGCCAAAACCCGCTTTGATCGAATGCTTCTCGAATAGCCGCTTACTCGGCGTTAGCGCGTTGAAGGAACGCCAACTTATCATCGGCCATCCTATGAATTTTCAACTAAACGTAACATCAACATCATCAACGTCATCACGATCATCATCGTTGCAGCCGTCATCGCCTTCTTCTTGTGCACCTTCGGTCAGAAATGGTGTCTTTAAGCCGGCGGGGAAGGTTGCCCCACTACGCGGCAATGCCCCACGTAAAAAAATTTTATAAAGTTTTATAAAAATTTTATAAAGTCAATTTGATAAAAAATTGGTTTTATAAAATTGTTATAAAAGGTTTATAAAACTAAAATTTTATAATTTTATAAACATTTAAAAAAAAAATTTATGATAATTTTAACATACATGAACAATGTAAATCAACTATTTTTTACTTATTTATCTACCTATTTTTATTATAAGCAGTAATATCCACTCCATTTGAATTCAAATGTCTTCATCAATAGTATGAATATTACTGCGTTCTTCTTACAACTATAAATTGTGTGACACTTCAAATTGACATTTGAAAAAAGAGTGAATATTTGGAAAAAACATGAGTAAATATAAAAAATACGCTACAAGTGAAGAACAAGTTAGTTAATACTATAGAAATTTCGTAAATATATATACACGTGATTTATATTTTTATACATAATTTTTCTAATAAACTTTTTATAATAAACTTTGTATAACAATTTTATAAAACCAATTTTTTATCAAATTGACTTTATATAATTTTTATAAAACTTTATAAAATTTTTTTACATGGGGCGTTACAATACCAGTAATAGATATAATTATTAAAAAATAATTTCAAGCCAAGGAGAACAGTAAATCTTGTAAAAATCTATTAATTATCAATTTGTTACTACAATTATAATATAATGGAATTATTACAATATCAATATATAATGTTATTTCTCATTATTATTTTTACTTTTATTACAGTGTTATAGAAGTAAAAATAATCCGGCAACAAATGCAGTTGCGTCAACGGGGTTTGTTGCCGGGTGCAGTGATTAAACGAATAAAAGCTCCTTTCTTCGGCGTCCCGGGGGAAAAATTAATTTATTGACTTTTTTTGTTGACGCGTTGACGTTTCGATAACCGACTCGTCACCGTGATAGTCGCGACAGAGAGATCTAGATTCTAGACTATCGAATTAAGATTTGTTTTTACCGCAATGCACATTTTATCAGCACCCTTCGCTATCAATTTGCCTTCCACATTTTTCGATATATTGTATTTTATTTCCGTGACGTTTCAAGTTGAAAGACGGATTTCGACAAAAATAAACAATTTTTTGAAGTCAAAGAAAACGTATCACAGAGATGTAATGGTAAATTTAAACCCCGAGATGGCCCTTGGCGATTCCCCGGGATATCGTCGTACCGAAAAAAATAAAGGCACTAATTCTTTAACACGTTGACTGCCACGTCAAATTTACGTAAATTCCTATTCATGCCACGTGGGTCGCAAGGGTATACGCTATTGCATTTGTGCTAACCAGCGCGGCCTGAACGGAAAGTTTAATGCCGGTCACCGGTTTATTCAACTGCAGCAACAGTTGGAATTGTTATACATTTTTGTCACGATGGCAAAGTGGGGATTTTCGAACGGCACCAATAAAAATTTGCATCGCGTGGAAACTATCGGCTTTTTAACCTCAAAAAATTGTTGTTTTGACAAATACTATAGGTTAATTTTCAGAAAATATAATATTTAATGTCAAAATGGAAATGTCGAATTTTCTTATCATAAAAAATGGACCCTTTTTCCCATTTTACTCCTAATTACTTTTGGTAGGATTTGCAAAAATAAACAATTGGTTCCTTTCACAACGTATTTAACAATTCCTAACATATTTAAATATTCGCTAACTGCAAATATGTATATAAAAATATCAATTTGCATTATTTGGCAATTTGCGATCCCTAAACGGTTCCAATTAATCAATTGTTTCGACATTTACCGAGTAATCAATTACGAAAATCCTTTACAACAGGTGCAATACAGTTGGGGCAACACCTGTAACCTTGTTTGCCGCGCAGCTACGATGACTTTGCAATTTCGGGGTATGGTAAAAATTACTAGGTTTGCTTTCTGTCTGTGCAAAGACACCAGCAGGCGTTATTCGTAAGGGACACTGAGCGAGTTAGTTGACCATTTCACTTCCCAAATAGAATAACGTTTAATTACGAGCTAACCCCTTTTTTCCGCTCAAAAAAAAAAATAAATCGTCCCCGTCTCCCTCGCTCTGGTTAAATAAAAGCCTGTTTTTACCATCGAATCAAGCATGTTTCTTTCAAGTATATGTACCTAAAGCTACTCTACTCTACTCTACTCTGCTCTGCTCTGCTCTGTTCTGGTACTACTACTCTACTCTAGCCTTCTCTTCCTTTCTATGTAAATGAAAATGGAAGTAGAATTTACATTTATGTCCCCCCCTTTTTTTTTTACAGAGAGACGTAAAGTGTAAACACGAAAATGAAGATATACTTTGCGTAACACTCGTATAAAGGCAATTTCATGTCGTGTTATTGTACGTTTTCATTTCTTTACCCACTTTATTCCCTTTTTTTCTACTTCCTTTCGTCCCTTCGTTCGAGGGAACCCGAAGACGGAACGCGAAACTCTCACCGACAGCTTTCCCCACGTAGCTTCAGTGATTTTCTCCTTCGAGGATTTCGAATTTCCAACCGAGAAGCTTTTTTTTATTTTAAAATACCTTATTTTGAAACATTCCCACGAAAAGGAATTTTTTATAAATCTCTTTCTTTTTCTCAAATTATATATTTATAAATTATACAAATATATTTTGTGAAAATAAAAAAAAAATATATTTTGCTTTTTTAAAATATTAGATTGCTGCATAATTAACGACGATTTTTGGCTAAATACTCATACAAAATAATCGTCCTTAATTATGCACCAACCTAAACTTATTGTATCTAGGCAAATACTTTTTTTTGTAGAAGAATTACAAAAAAAATTTGTAAATACCCATGGAGTTGAAAATTGCACAGTTATTCACCCCGAAAATGAATGATAAAATACCAAAGTTTTTCATTTTGCCAAAAATTCAACACCTTCTTTATTTCTATTTTTTTATTTATTTATTTATTCTTTCTTTTTTTTCTCAACACTCTACTATAAAAATTCAATTTCAAGTCCCCCAACTTTTGTGGCGTAATTACACAGCGCCGTTACGGATCTTCTCTTCCTACAATACCACGACATATATTTTTTTTTCTGTGCAATCAATCACCATACAAGTATCAAGACGGAGGTAGTATCCGTATAGCAGGAGAGTACCGCAGGTAGAGGTACTTATTTACTCGCAAGCAGTTGCTCCTGGGAAATTACGGATTTATTGCCGCTCCACTATTTTTCCCATTTTCTTTTCTCTTTTTTTTTTTTCATTATCGGTTATTTCAAACCCCCATATTTTTGCGCTTCTTCTATCCGTCGCTTCATCTTTGTCTACCTTTCTTCGCGACGAAAAATGCAAATTACCCGCTTCCTGCAGTTTCTGCACGCGGAGAAACAACAACTTTTACCACCTTGTTCCCACGAATAGCTGCGGCAATTTGCGGCGCTTTTGCCCGGGGGGAAAAGCAACCCTAACACGGGAACAAAATCCCAATTCGCGGCAATCAGGATTGATCGGTTGAGCCGCTAAAGCAGATATTAATCTCTCGTAAGCTCTCGAGTGGTCCTAGATGCGAATCCCGTTACACCCATAGAAAATTTCATCGCTTTATTTCCTCTTCAAATCCTCATTTTTATTCAATATCCCGCGTTAAAGCAATCGAGGAGGGAAATTACAATTTTTTACGTAGAGTTCAGGTCAAAATAGTGACTGAAATCCTAGCGATTGCCGAATTAACTCTAGAGGAAACCCTAAAATGATTTATCATTTTCTTAGCGATTTTCATAAAACCCCTTTCTCCATTCACTTTCTTCCCTGCACTTGTTCAACCCGTAAGGGAATTTCTAACGTCCAAGTGCCGGACGACGCGGATAGAGCGAAGTACCAACTTTTTGCCTGAAAACGGTAAACATCGAGTTACGAGAAAATTATAAATACAGAAAAGTAGAGGAAACATAAAAGGGGAGAGATTTGTTTCCTTTACGACGTAAGTAAGTGAAGGAAACTTTAACTTTCCCTCGGGATGATGTGTACTGTCCGGGACGAGATGAAATGACACGAGAGAGAGAGAGAGAGAGAGAGAGAGAGGGATGAAGAGAGGAGGGTAAAACGAGGGGATCAATGCGCGCGAGTGAGTGAGTTCACAGGTGGTTCTCAATCAAGGAAATTACTAAAGTCGTTTGAATTTTACATGAAAATCACGCCGTTATTCCTCTCCATTTTCGCCCAAAAACTTCCCCACCCCCAAAACTTTTACGATTATCCCCGATTTCGATTATCGTTTATCAGCGAAGAAGAATCTTTTTTTTCCCCCAAACTTATTTTCGGGAAATTCGGGTTTCAAGGATTCGAGGCCCTCGACGTTCGATTTTAACCCATTGCACACCAGGTGTGCAATCGGTCTTACAGCCTCGCCAAGAAAAAAAAAAAGAAATTTCGCTCTTCGGGACCGTGTTCGAAAAAAATCGAAAATTCTCGAATGGGTCAATAGCTTTCTTAGATCGACCGTGATCGCAAATGACAAAAATCTATGGGTTTTAGGGACCATTTCTCGAAAATCGATGACACGTGTTACGGTAACGCGGAAGCCATTACTGAAATGGGGAGTGGATTGGAGCGAAACTTCAAAGACCGAGTGCTCGCAAGCTCCATTTCCAAATGAAGGTGGTACCGGTGAAAAAAAAAAAAAGAAGAGATTTTTGGTAACGTAAATAACAAAATCACGCGGGTTCGAAATGCGGGTTTTTGGAAATTACGTTCACCCTTTGGCGAATGAAATTCAATCTTTTACGAATTGAATTCCACCTTTTTGTAAACACACGCCTTGTTTTCCCATGTTTTTGTAATGGAAATGAAATCAAATGTAAATTGATTGTTAAGACAAACGAATTTATATTCGTGAAACAAATTATTAAGATTAAATGAAGTAATTACAAATTCGTAACACGTGGAATTCATGATTATGCATACGACTAGGTACGCTACGAAAATTGTGTATAAATACTTGATAATGCATATACATAACCTAATTGAATAACGATAAATTTTCCATATATTTCGTTATTTTTTCTTTTTTGGTTATTGACGACTAACGAATTTGTATTTCTATATTCGTGACGTTTCGGCAAGTTTGCTTTAAGATGAATATTTTGTACAATGAAAATAATAATTTACATGTCACCAGGGCTTATGGGATCCAAACACAAACGAAAAATTGACGTCGGAATTCGCAAAAGGCTGAGTTTAATTCACAAAAACTCGAATTTTTAGTGCGAAACCTGTAGAAATCCACTTCCCTCGATGGACCAATTTTGAGGTATATAAAAAAATGTATACATATATATTAAATATACATAGACACAGAATCACGTGAATTCCCGTTACATGAAATCGCAGGGAGAGACCACCGTCGTCAGGAATTCGCATACTACGGCCGGCAATGCAGCGACACTGCTAATCGTTGCTAAAAGACACAGAGAATTCTGGAATCTCCGAAATTCGATGCAATTGTACCCGTGTAAATGACGAATGCAATGTCTGTAATTCGCTATGAATTCCGACAACAACACTCTCCCTCCCGCATGGCATCTTACTTATGGATAAGGAAAGATCTCGATAAGATCGCGCAAAGGATCGAGCGGAGGAAGTCGTGATCGTAAAAGTGTGGAATCGCGATAGAAGTAAATTTCTTTCGCTCGAAACCCTCCTTGAGAAATGGCCCAAGCGGAGAAACGGTAAATTTTACCGCAACTCTTCGCTGCAGTTACAGCGCAAGAGAGGCTAATAAATTTCACCACTTGGCGAGAATTTCCATGATACGAAAAGACAAACGAGGGCTCTTCGAGGTCGTTTGCGGCCATGCACGAAGTGCAAATGACACCGAATCGAGGTGATGCCAACCCCGTTTGCCCCGAGCGGGGCAAACGGTACCTCGACGGCACGTCAAAAATTCCTACGGGTCGAACAACTCTGACGGAAACCGTGGTATGGCATCAGAAGCAGATGTCCGACACCGAGTGACACTTGGAAGCGTATGGGAATCGATTGCGCCATTATATAAGCGATCGCGCTCTACCTTCTGGACTTTCACCGCACTCGCTAGAGGAAAATTTATGGCGAAAACTCCCATTTGGAAGTTAACCATGTTAGCCATGTAACTCCCGGTACGCACGAGCATCGCGTCTCAATTTCCTTGGAAATACGACGCGAGGGTAAGGAATTTTTCCTCCGTCGATTCCATTCCATGCACTTTTTTTTTGTTTTCTCGTCCTCGCGTGGGACGGCGAGAGTAACAATTTTCCAGGAGGATGACACCAACAATGAAAATTGAACGAGCGTAGTTTAGGAACCGAAGCTGAACACTTTTTTTTTTCTTTGTTTAGATTCACCGGAAAAATATATAAATAAATGGAGCTACCGAGTATCCGTGTAGTTTCTTTTTTTAGTTCGATTTCAACCGAGAAACGCAATAGAGGGAAACTTAAATTTCCAATAAAAAAAAAGATAAAAAATAAAAATAGTTTCAAGGGTAATCAGGGAATGACAATAAATATAGATGCAATTGCAAATATTATGAGGGTTGGAATTTTTTATATTGGGTTGGCATCTAAGCAATTGCGGATTTTCCAAAGCAAAGGAATGACAAAATCCGCAAATTTGTATAATACAGTAGCTGGAAATCGAAGGCCTCGAATTTGAGAAAAATCGAAAATTCCGTGAAAAGTGGAAAAATGGATCCGAAAAGTTCCAGTTTTTTTCCAGGATTCTCTGGATTTCGATATAATTGAAACCAAGGTTTGGGAAAGCGCCAGAGAAAATTCTATCGTTACTTAAAAAAAAAAGTAAAACGGAAATCAAAATTTTCTTGGGAAATCTGGAAAATAATATAACACAGTAGCTGAAGAGGAAAAAAAGGAAAGATCTCGATGAGATCGCGTGTAAGTAAAAAAGTCTAAGTAAAAAAGAAGGAGAAAAATCTAAAAACTGGAAACAGGGTCTTTTTTTCATGGGAATTTTTCGCTATAAATTTTAATTGCAGTTTGTGTTAATGATGGATTGACAATAAATGTGATTTGAAATGCAAATGTGTTACGTCTAGAATTATTATATATTTTGTTCTTAAGCAGTAACTGAACTCGAAAAATGGTAACTCGGAAAAACGGAATAAAAAAAGTACAAAAAGTCAAGAAAGTAAACATTGTTTTAAACAGTAACCGAGCAGGAAAGAAAAAAAATGGTAACCAAGAAGAACAAAACTACAAAAACTGAACACAGTCAATTTCTCCATCAATTTTCCTTCAGTTTGTGGTCAACGTTCAGGGGATACCCATGGCCTATATAATGACATAATCGATTTTCCGATACTCCCGCAAATAAATAGACAATTAAACAAACAACATGAAAGGCAAAAATCGCCGTTTTCAATTACAGCGATTCTTCATTTACCGGAAGATGCTTCAGCGATTTTTCTCTTCCGATCCTCTCGCGCCCTAGCGATTCCTAGCCGTAGCATCCACTCGAACCGAAAATTCTCAACTGCACCCAACTAATCGAACAAGCAATTTTAGTCCACACGAATTATCAAAAAAAAAAAAAAAAAATTCAGGAAACTGGACTCATGCCTGGCTGTGGTAATAAGGCCCCCGGGGAGAGGCCATCACCCACCCCTTCGTGCGTAAGAGCAACCTCCTGCGTGCAAATCTCCGCTACATTAAGGTGGGATTTACAGTTGGAGCGATAAAGCAGATTTGCAACCACCAACTGTCACGCGAGCAACGATTCCCAAGGGACGCGATTTTCGTTTCCCCCTTTTTGTTTTGTGCCGTCGTGGCGCTTTTCGAAAATGGCTCTACCATCTCCTAATGCGAATTCCACGGGAAAAACAACAAACCCCCGTCCTCTCTTTCTCGTCCTTCTCCCCGAAGAGGATCCGAAGAGAAAGAGAAGGGCAAGAGGGAGAGTATTGATTTTGGCACGTGGACCGATAGGTCCTCAATGTCCCGGGCGAAGGACGGCAGAAATCGTCATCATCATCATCATTTTCCCATTACTGTCGTTTCTCCTTATCAGTGCCAATTAATCACGGATCTCCCTTATCGCTCTTTCTCGCCAGCCATATTCCAATTCTAATTTCGATTCGAAAAATCAATCATTATCGTTATCCCAGTAGTAGTAGTAGTGTACAAACTTCACCTTTTCTTCCGGTAATCTCCTTTGTAACAAACAACAACTGAACAACAACAAGAACAACAAGGGTCACAACTGTGCACAAAATCACTTCATCATCCAACCAAATTTTCCAGAAACTTGTCGAGTTCAATACTGGCCAATGTTCAATGTCACTGTCGTCATTGTCAATATTATTATTATTATTATTATTATTATTATTATTATTGCTGCGATTTCAATATTTTTCTTCCTGATAATCGTTATATCATCGAACGAACGAACTAACAAACCAAGCAACTAATTTATCGGTGGCGGTGAAATTTGCAACGCGGGGGTGGTTGTTCCTGCTATTATTAATAATCGTTACTATTATTGTTATCATTCAAAGAACTACCGCGAAGAGACGTACGGGTTCGTCGTTCCCACGAAAAATACTGCGAGTGTACGCGGAAAAGCGCCGCCTCGTATGGCGTTCGGTTTGCAACTGAAAGAGCCGTACCGTTACCAGCACATAGTCGCTGCAAGCTCCGAGCTTGAAGCTTGCGATCAGTCGCGTCAGAGGAGACGATAGTGGTAGTAGTGGTGGTGGTTCTTGCGATAGTAATAGTAGCTTCCCTGGTATCGGTATTAGTAGTAGTAGTAGTAGTAGTAGTAGTAGTAGTAGTAGTCGTGTAGGTGTTGGCGAATCCCACGGGAATACTCCCGACGTAGGTCCCTTAACCCTCTCGTGCATGTACGGGGACACCCTCGACACCGACACGAGGGTGCGCGTGTATGAATATGATAACCCTCCGTTCATCTCCGTGCCACGACTCGTTCGGATTCGTATGCGTCGGATGGGATAAGAGGAGCCGAGGAGCGCCATCGCGTGTGGGACGAAAAAGGAGAGAGAGAGAGAGAGTACGGAAAAAGGGTAGTTTAGGTAAAAAAAGACGGGGAATACGTATGAGTGTATGTAGGTAACGCATACATGTATAAGGTATGAAATTCCGATGTATATAGGAACACATAGGCGTACATGGGCATGGAAGTGGGCACATGCGCGTTTTATAACATGGCAACCGGTGGCAGCCAGTATTTATATAAACGTTTTGCGCCATTATATTTAATCGGATGGTACGCCACTAATGGTATATACATCAATCTATCCACAACAAATCTAGTTGAAAAATTATACCTGGCTACCTACACATACGCGCGGCGATGCGCGTACGTGTATTTTGCGTATACCGAATAAACGGATGGATTGTTGTAAATGGAAATTATCGTTTTATCGTAAGGGTTTACTTTTTTTTCCGCGTGGTATGAATGACACTGATGATTGTTATTGTCGTTGTTGATAAATTATACAGGGTGTGTCGTAAAAGAGTTCCAAGCCGAAAGGGTTGGTGGTAGCAGAGTGAAATTTTCGAGGAAAAAAAATTACGTACCATTTTGCAAATTCGGAATAATTATCGAATAACGAATTCAAATGTTTGGGCCAGTCGGAGCGGAAGTCAAATTTTTTTTTTGAGACACCAACCGAGCCTCTTCGCCCTTCCGATTGGCCGAAACATTTTAATCGATTACTCGGTAATTATTCCGAATTTCGGAAAATGGTAAATAACTCGTTTTCTCAAATTTTCACCCTCTAGCGGAACCTTCCGGTTTCGAACCTATTTTTTATTTCCTTGAAAGAAAAAAAAAGAACTCCTCCTAAAAATTAAGCTGAAAAATGAAAATGACTCGAAATAGCGTTTTCTGTTAATAATCTCCTGGAAATGTACCTTTTAGAAGGGGAAAAAAGCGCTTGTAATTACCCTGCACACAGCCATGGCATTTTTTTTTTCTTTTCATCTATTTTTCATAATAACAAGCTACTATTAATTTTCTCCGCAGCAAACTATTTAAAGGAAGCAAATTCAAACACAAACACGAATACGGATACACACGGAGCCGCACACGTGTGCATTTATTCGTTGGTTGTCTGGTCATTAGCAACAATGAGTTTGCTATGTTGCCTACCAACAACGGAAAATATCGGTTCTCCATAAAGCTGTATATCTGTATATACACGCATGAGCTTTCGCTATGCCGTTTTTCATTCAACCTTTCTGCCGCTTTTCCCCCCATTTCTTTTGCGTTCGCGTTATAGTTGTTAGAGGGAAACTGCTGGATAACTTTTTGCTCGTTTCGCCCAACTATTACTGCTTGGGATAACGATTCCTTGTGTTTCCTAGATAAGGGCTTTGTTCGATACTGTACATTTCATGTTAACGTTTCCTCCCGTTCTCTTAAATGCACGATTCCAACTATTTTTCGAGATATACGCACGTTTCCGTAATTAATTTTCATCTCGGGTATCTTCTTTCCTGAAGTGCGCTCGAATATGAGAGAAAAACGATGATGATGGTGACCATGATGATATTGATACTGATAACGATCGCGGTAATGGTGGTAGTATTAAAAACTATTATTCGAAGGATATCCAATGACGAAATAGGACAAGCAAGTTTGAAACCATTCGACTCTGAAAAAATTGGATTTGGATTTTGGAATTTCACTACCCGAATTTTGGAAGTTCCGGACATTGATGAAGTTTTAGAAAACAAATGCGAGGTTTAATTTTTTCTAATCCCGAATTTCGTAGATTTTATTACAATTCCAAAAATTCAAATCTAAAGAAATGGGATTCCAAAAATTCTTTGAACGTTTTCCCTAGATTTTGGAAACGCAAATGATATTTAAAAAAAAAAACTTTTTCTAATTCTATAGAAAAAATCATAAACACCATGTAACGAGAGCTAGCGAATTTTCCTCTTTATGGAGAAAACTCTCACCGCCCGATGAACTGGATTCGAGACTACGTCTTTCTTCACATTTGAAATGTGGGATGATGCTTTTAGTGGAATAATGCGAAACCTTCGTTCTTGATAATTATCAAGAGGAGACTTGCGACGCAGATACTTTGGCTTGTCTTAATCTCGAGTGTTTAGTGGACATTGATAGAGTGGAAATAATCTGAATAATGCTTTATTTTCGGGGAAACGTCGGGTAAGAGCCGTAATGTGTACGTAAATTGCTTGATATTTTATCTATTAATAGTTGGAATGACCCGCGTTGGTTCGCCACTCGTCGACATAACAAAGAGCAATCATGAGTTCATGAGTTTGGCGTTACGTGGAGGAACCTCATTTGCTCTCGTTGCTGTCAGGAAAATTGCGGCACACTCTGCTTTATTGCTCGGGTAGAATTACCAAAGGGAGAAATCGATTCCACAAAACACCCAGGGGTTTTTTTTTTTCTTTAGTTTTCCAAGTATTCCATTTCAGAAAACCACGAATTGTTTGCGAAAAATTCATCGAACCGCGTCTTCTGATATTTTTTTTTTATTAATTAATTGCTTCAGTATCTCATGGAATCGTTTCTCCTTCCGTAAATTCGGAAATTTCCACCCGGGGGATTGATATTCGGGCAAAAATAATGCAGAAGGTTTCCATTTTCGGCATCCAAAGTTTCAGATCTTCCTGATTTCGAATTTTCGATGCTAACCCCAAAAAACGCTAACACGATTTGCAAATAATATTTTTCCGGGTGAATATTAATTAACCCTAAAGCGACCAGGTGGGGTCCAACCGGACCCCAGAGCACGAGAACTAGAACCCTGGAGCTTGAGATAAAAAAGCCTCGCACCTACTCCAAACGCATATTCAATCAGTCATTTTTGAAAACCAAAAAAAAAAAACAAAAAAATAAACTAGATTTGTATAAATTCGAATTCAGCGTAAAATTCAAATCTTCTCGCTTTTACATGTACGGGAACGGAAAATGTCTTCAACGCGACAATTTATTTAGCGAGACTGTAAATTTCAGTTATTTCGTCCAAGCCAAGCGTATAAAATCCTTTCCACATTTAAAAAAATAAAAAAATAAAAAATAAAGAAAAAAAGGGGGAAAAAATAAAGAAAAAAAGAAAAATGCAGAAAAGAGAGTTTCTCGTATACATATATATAAATATGCATTTCAGGGGGCAAAAAGGGAGCAGCGGCAGCGGCGGGAGGCTTTAAGGTTTTTTGCATGAGAATGACGTGGACGCGACGTTAGCCAGGACGTTATCGAACTTCCGCGCAATAACGTCCGCATAGTGGGTGCAAAATGCGGTGACAGGGATGATGCTTCAGTATACCCACTGCCTAGCTACTGCCTGAAGCACTGCTAAACGGCTTATCAGTTGCCCGATGACTAAACGTACTTCATACCTTCCCCTTGATCTCATCCATCTCTCCCGTCTGTCCGTCCGTCCGTCCGTCCGTCCATCCTTCCCTCTCACTTTCTCTTCGTATGTGCATACATGCACACGCGTCTCTCTATCTCCCTCCGACATTCTCCCGTTCATCCATATACGATTTTACTCCGCAGTTTTCATGACCAGAACCAAGCGAAATGGTAAAATCACAATGTAACCGGATAATCTCCGCATTTACCGTCGAATATAAAGGGAAGAATAAAATCCTTCCGGGCAAGTAAGCGCCCGTTACCCTAAACATCAGCGAATATGCGAATATTTACTTACGTTAGATGTATGGTATACGTGTGTAGGTGTATATGTATCCAATGCGTGTGTAATGAGCTTTATATAAGTACTGCGTAAATATTTGTATATTATATTTCTGTATTGTTACGTCCTAGGGCGGGTTTACTCTTTGGGCACAACCTATGCCACCTCGGCAGGCCAGTAAGGCCCTATCCTGACAACGTAGCCCCTTCGAGTATATCTGTCTACGCGACAAAACTCCGGGCCGGGCCGAATTAGTTTGATGGGAAATTTGGGATTATTACTAGTGATAATGTGCCTGTTGGGATGTAGTTTTGCCCTATCCCCACAAAATGGAAAACCCGTTCTCAATTTCTTAGCGTATAATGAAATTAAAATACCTCTATAAGCTTGAAATGGTCAAACAATCGCCGTTGAGCCGAAAGATGGTTGACTGTCCCCCGTCGGGGCAGCAGGCGTTGGAAGTGGATGAAGTTGAAAAAGGGTTGCAGTCACGAACTTGGTGTATTCCAAAATCAAAAGTCACTGAGATAAAGTTTTTGGATCACGTTTTTATTTTGCACTTTTGGTTTTGACAAAAGGTCCAAAGACGCGACGGACGGTACTTCGTTGAACTTCTTAATATAATTTCAAGATAACGTCGCGTCTTATAAATTCGAGGGTGCAATGGGCAGCACTTCGGTGAGGATCACGGTAGGACTGATTCTCCCGAAAATTCTAAGGGTTCATATACAGGGTAGGGCAATAACTATTAGCACCTTAGATGTATTAAACATGTATATCTAATATGTCTAAGGTGCTAATAGTTATTGCCCCACCCTGTATTTGTAGAAACCCATAACTAGGAGGCGGGGGTAATTACATCCTCTAAATTTACTAAAAGCAATTCCTTGCTACTTGTCTTCCGCGTCTTTTTTTTGTCTTTCCTGCGCTCTGACAATAGTAATAAAGTAATTGATATATCCTTACCTTGGACACTTTTCCGCCTAATTATCTCCTTTTTGGGCGCTCTGCCGCTGTCGGTGCCGGCAATTCGGTATACATTGTTCCGTTTGACCGATGATTTTCCGTGAAATTGTGTTAAGTTTATGGTTCTAGATATTGTAGCTTTTAACAATGACTTTAAAGGTGACATATTCATGACTGGGTTTGGTCATCCTAGTTACCAGCTGCTTCCTTAAATTGTCTTTTCTTGTAATTATTTTTCTAATTAATTAGAGGAATTCGTCGAACTCTTAAATTATAGAGGTACCTAGAGTGCAGGAAACGTCCGATAGTTAATTTTCCATGTAGAGTTTACTTTCATTATATTTTAAAATGATTTCCTGTCCATACGTAATACCTTATAACCAAGTGGTTTTTATTTTAATAATCTTAATATTATAGAGGGCGCAATCCTACGGGGAGGTATGTGACAATATCCCCTTTTTTTTCATGAAAAAAAAAATAGGGATTACAGAATTACCCTGAAATCAGAAACTTGGGAAATTAGAATTAGTAATTACACACTACTAATTACTAACAAATAAAACCTACGTAGCTGCAAATACAAATTTCCACTGTCACATAGTAAAATCTACCGTCTTCCAATCAACGGGTAGGTGATCCCCCTCTTCATGAAAAATATGACAACGGCAAATCACAGCAATTTGCAAAAATATAAAAATTCGAAATACGTTGACACCTTTCATCCCTTGGATTGTCAAAATAAATGTGAAAATCTCTGACGTGTATTATCGAAATGTCACAGCGAAGCAGTGACATCACGGCAACGCGTTGACAGTCTCTGTCTCTTTTTGCCGAAAATTCTTCGTTTTCGAACGAGGATAAGCTTTAAAGGCCGTTATCGCGGGGTCAATTAAATACACAAACCCATGATAATTTCGTATTGTTTCATTCTGACAGTTTCTCTATTCAGTTTTATCAATGGAATGAAGGTATAACGGTTAAGCTATAGCGATTATTCATGATACAATGACACCAGAACTGCTGCATACAATGTCGATTAACTAAAAAGCCAACGGTGAACTTCCGTTGATAGGAAGTGTACACTGAAGGGAGTAACAAAAAAAAAAACTTGTGTTCACAATTTATGACGAAATAGTGCAACACTGATAAACGAATTAATGGAAGCATTCGTGCGAAGAAAAACAAAAAATTGTCTCAGGAGAAAACGTGGAAATTGAAATTCGCGGAATTTCGAATTTTTTTTTTTTCTGTTACCCTATGTGACGGCGGAAATGTTTCTTGGTACGTTTTTTGTATCGTCAATTATCAGTAAAAATGGTAAAATGATTTAATACCCGAATTTTTAGTATTCAAGTAATTTTATGATTCAAAATTGTTCAGTTTCTAGGGGAAAAATTTCAAGAAAAAATACGGATTTAACCATTTAGGATTAAAATTGATGCGCAGTTTCTATGTAAGGTTGTTAATCGGTGAATGGATGAAAGAAGAAAAACTCAATTTGTGAAAATTCCCTCCAACGAATTTTAACGAAAAGCCTTTTTTTTATAACCCTTTTCTTCTCCGCGCATTTAATTGAACGACTGGACTTACCTCTCTTGAAAAAACAATAATTAATTCCTATCAATTTTTTGTTCAGAACAAAAAACCAAAATCAGGGTTTCTTTGATTTCCCAATTTTTCACCACCTCTAGTACCCGCATATCGAACTCGACCAAAACAACATTTCGTGGCAATATTGCACCGTCACGAATTCCTTTCCCGGAATACACAAAAATTGGACGTTTTTGAAAAATCCTCCCCATTTTTGCATCAGCATATATATACACATCAATGAACAAAAGAACAATGGGTTAGAGAGCTGCAAACAAATTCGCAAGTTTTCCCTGAGCGTCAATGAAATTATCACCTCGGTTGTTTCCCTGAGGTGGTGTTATATAATACCTACACTGTACCTTCGTATAACTTGCAGCCATGTCGCTCTCTTGCAACAGGTGTACCCGATTCTCGAGACACACCTTTGCAGCGGTAATATACCTACTATACGTTGGTAATAAATGTTACGTAGAAGGGTTACTAATTCCCATTAATAAAACAGCCAACGGCATACGTACTATTTGCTGCTCTTAAATACATAAATTCGCAACTTCTCAAATACGCAAATAAGGAAATGAAACCCCGCATGGAAAATGGAAGAACTTCGAAAAAAAAAGTAAAAAAAATTCGACGGTAGAAAGCAAATTTTACTACGACGCTATTTTACCTAGCGCACTACTACGTTCATTTTATCCCGTTAAAGCTGCAAGTGGCAAGCAATTGTCGCTACGGGCGGTCATGGAAAAATATTCGCGAGTCGCAAAAATAAAAGCGAAACTCCAAAACAGCGTAAATCGAGATCCGATCTATTAATTGAATGGGTCACCTCAAAAACGTTGTAAGGCACAAATTGCAAATTGCTCAAAAACCCACGAAAATGGAAAAAAATTACCCGATGGATTTTTTTCAAAAATGGATGAATTTTATTTCTTAAAAATCCATCAGGTCGTTTTTTTTTCATTTTCGGGGGTTTTTGAACATTTTGCAATCTATGCCTTTCAACGTTTTTGAGGTGACCCATTCAATTCTTTAATAAAAAGGGTATTAACACTAGATTTACCGATAGCTTTTTTCCCAATCTATTTTTTTTTACCATTACCCCCTTGTAGTCGGAAGAAAAATAGCTTTTCGGGTCAAAAATATGTTGGAAAATGTTGGTTTTTGAAATTACACGAAAAATTCAGAATACAAGGTTTTTTTTTAAGTCGCTGAATTTCAATTTGGTGTCGAAATTTGGAAATTAAAAATGACAGATCAAATTTGGCTGACGAAATTTCGAAAAACTAATACCACTAACAAAAACCACCTAATTTGAACTAAGCAACCCTGGTTTTGGGACAAAAATTACACCGTTTTTGGAATACTCCCTCCCGTACATAAACTTCCCAGTGGCTTCCCTGGAAAAAGTGGGAGACCATTTATAACGCAAATATTTAGATGGAAAGTCATAGATCACGGGTAACTTTTGTAAAATTTCTCAGATATTCCGCTAACGTTAGCAAAGGGGAGGCCAAGCAGCAGGCAGGGTAAGAGTAGGTAGGTAGGTAGGTAGGTAGGTAGGTAGTTGGATATTAGTCCAGGGTTAAACGGGATACCACATAGATCATATGTGTTATATACTTACATATGTATATGTATATACGTATACGCGCGAATGTGTGTGTGTGTATTCATACATATACGTGCACATACGTGAGACCTAACGTTCGCAAGCCAGCCTATAATACGTAGCCTAAACCGTAATTCGAGAGAGTGGATGCAGGTTTGGTGGCCGGGTATTGTGGCTTCGCTAATTTACGAGCCAATTAATTAACGCAGGTCTGAATGCTCTCTACTCTCCCGATTCTACTACGGAACGCGCGCCGATGGTGAGAAAGAGGGACCACCGCCGTATGAATAAGGCAGACTGCGTATATTCGGAAGGCGCCCGAAGAAGGAGGAGCCGGACGATCTTTAAAAAAAATGTCCTTTGCAAATTCGGGTGATCAAAAGTTGAAAATTTCCAGCGAAAAAAGTGCAGTTTTCCGGGATGGAATTTAACCCATTCGAGGCGCCGATTTTTTTTTTTTTTTTTCGAGCACGTTCCCCAAAAGCGAAAATTTTTTTTTTCTTCGCACAGTGTGCAAGTAGGAGTAAATTTTGCTCCACCGATCATTTTTAAATTTAGCCGCCCCCCCCCCCCCCCCCCCCAGTATTGAAAGTATGGAATTTGCTACTTGGGTTGCATTCACCGAATATTTACTTTTTTTTTGTAATTTTTGCCTCGCGATCACTCAAGGCATTAAAAAAAAAAAAAAAGAATATTTGACATAATCTAATTCCATCTCAATCAAATTTAAATTTGTTATTATCGGCTTGAACTAATTAATGATCAAGCGTGGAACCAATTATTGATCAACGTAGCTTATTTACATTTGAAATATTCGATCAAACATTTCTTTGATAAAATAAGTGGAAATTACCTTGAAAGTCCCGCTAGCAGCGATGAATATCCAACCTGTAACAAACAAAATTAATTACATGTATTACAAGAAAATGACGCGGATCAGGATTTTTTCAAAACCCTGTTTTAATTTCCCTTTTTCGAAATGAAAATATTTGCCATCGCAGCAAATATTTTAAATGAATACCAAAGAATTAATTGATTGAAATAATATTTTGATATTAATGAAAAGCTAAAAATTGATCAAGTGACCAATAATAATTAGCGTCAGATCAATAACTAGTTCAGTGACGGTATTATCAATTTTTAATATGTAAAAATACAGTATATTATTATTTTTTTCATATATAAATTCAATTACTTTTTTAAAATATATTTTATTATTTTTATTATTATCATCATCATTATTGTTATTATTATTATTATCGTCATTATTTTTATTATCATGATCATTATCATTATTATTATTATTATTATTATTATTATTATTATTATTATTATTATTATTATTATTATTACTACTACTACTACTATTATTACTATTATTATTATTATTATCATTATTATTATTATTATTAATTTCCCAAGGGATTTATAAACATTAAGTGGAATTTTGGAATCTTACTACATCTGGAACTACAGTAAAAAAATAATATAAGACAATTCGTAAAAGACATATTTGAATAATAAATGATTTTCATTTTAAAACCTCCAATAATCCCGATTGAATTTTCCGATTACCTACCTACAATAATGACAATAGCGATAAATATTGTCATAATATTGAAATTTTAATAGCTTTTAAAAACAGCATCACCGTCATCGTCAAATAATTGTTGTAAATCGTCGCTTGTTTTTGTCGAGACTTTTAACGTTCGAGGAAATTATTTTAACTACAACACTGGTTTTGCTGATTTTCACGGAAAATTTCGATCACCGATCACTTTATCGCTGCGATAATTACATCTCTTCAAATTATTTCCACATATACCTACGTACGTACACCGTATAAATGAAGTGTTTATCGACTTGCCCCCGTTAATCAAAGAGAACGAGAATTGAAAACAAAATTTCACTTATTTATAATTATTTTTTTTATAATTTCAAAGAATTACAAAGCCACCCCTTATCGCGAAATCTGCGCATTACGGGAAAATAAAAGTGACTCGATGCCAGTTTTAGAGTGGGTCCATTGCTTTTTGCAAATCCTGCATTACGTTTCCCTAATTGCAAAAAAAAAATTTGCTTCCTTTCATAAAAATTTCAACATAATGGAGATATTACGAGCGGATAATAATGGTACAAAAATACGCTGCAGCAGGATTACGAGGTTCGCGAAAAGGTATTAATTAACTCACTATTTTATCATATTTATTCATTTCTTTCTTCCGACCCAATTTTTGAAAGAATAATATACTACCTATTGTATAATACTTCCAGCTAGAAATGCCCCAATCTTTTGATGCAGAAAATTATTATTCTCCCTACAGGGTGAAAGAAAATTTCCTCCCAAATTTCGTATGTTTATAATTTTGAAAAAAAAAAAAAAAAAATGCACTTGATCAGCCAGCACGGATCGCGCGTCATTATTATTTCTCGTTTTTCTGGATACAAAGAAGACAGTTGTCGATAGCCTGTATATTTTCCTATCGTAATATTATTATAATAATTCAAATTAAAAATCTTCTACGATAGATAATTTTTTGCGATAAGCGTTATTCGGAATTTACTTTCTCAAGATCGTGTTTGCCAGCCCAGTGGGGCCAATTCGCATCTCACGCGATTCGTAATCTTGGATTGACATCGAATTGACAACACGGATTTGTTCTCGACATCCTTATTGATTATCGGTACCGTTAAAAAAAAAATGTAAAAAAATAAATAATAATCCGACAGAATTATACATTTTTCTGGTTTTAAGGTAAACCGCGAAGGAAAAGTTCGTAAAGCAACGGCATCTACACCGACGGTGGAATAATACAATCCATTCTTGCCGCTATTCAATCTTATTTTCGAGTTCTCTCGGAGGAGAAACGCAACGCGATCTTATCACTGCATTGCCCATGTTTACGTTTCACGCGCGAATATGTGCATATGCATGTTTATTGCTGCATTAACAGCGGTGTGGGTTTTAGAATGAGCTAGAGCTACTCCCGTATCTTGGCTTGGAATTTTATACGAGATTTGGAAGACGAGGTAGGTGGTATACTATAGCTCGCTTGGTTGCCTCCTAGGTGGGTAGGTAGATAGGTAGATAGGTAGATAGGTAAGTAGGTAGGTAGATAGGTAGTATTTCTCCTCTTCGGTGAAAACAAAAGCTATCGTGGTATATCTTGGCTTTGCCACCGAAGGGAAGCATCCACGTCTGTATGCGAATTTGTATCTACTTACACCTTGTCTGACTTTGATATCTTCCGCTGTGTTTCCCAATATGCGGAGAAAATTGAAGGGGAAAATACGGGTATTTGTAAGATCCAGTTTAAAAAGTACCCCAATGTTGGATTTGAAAAATGAACTCGTGTGTGTTTTTCGGGACCAGGTGGAATTCCTTCTATTGGGGATTTGTGATAATTCAAGCACGGATTGAAATTTCTGTATCGGGAAAATTTTGAATTTTAGGAGGGATTTCAGGTGCAGTTTCAAGCGGAATTACGGGTTCGATTTTAGGTGAAATTTCAGGTAAAATTTCAGGTGCAATTTCAGGTGCAATTTCAGGTGCAATTTCAGATTCAGTTTCAAGTGGAGTTTCAGCTTCAATTTCAGGTGGGATTTGTCATAACCTGCGAGGCCTGGACGGAAAGTTTAGCGTCGGGCATCGGTGACCAACAAGGCAGTCAAAGTGTTAATATTTGTAATATTTCAAGAAAGTGACTGAATCGGGATCTACCGGATCCAACTTTACGTTTGATCAATCCACCTTCGGAAAACCCGACGGACGCGTATTTTTCCCATGCCTGTATCTTTTACGTGCACCCCTTGTGTTACTCCATCGCCTGATTCCGCGGTTGCATTTTATCTGTATCAGAGTGAATAACTGCTGATATACCTACATATCTACCGACGGGAGTCTGCAGTCCAAAGAACGTAGGAAAGAGCGAGCGAACGAACCAACGTATTTTCACATTTTATTGTATCACGATATACGACTTTATGATTCCGAATAGTGAAAACGTAGTACTTTCTGTGTTCGATCCGATTCGGCGAACCGCATACTTTATAGTACGTACCCACTACCCACGTGAATTTCAACTCGCAGAAAACTTGTTATCTCTATAAACTCGTAATGTAGATTGTAGAATGTCAATTGCGGTATATATAGCTTTTAAATATGCGCATAATGCTACTCCACATGCCAAGAAAATTGGGAAATACCCGGCTTCTTCCCAACCTCGTAAATTTCGCAAAAGGACACGTCCCTTTTTTTTTCTACTTTCAACGGAACGATCGATTCTCAAAAGAAACTCTCCTTTCAGGCTGTTTATCAACGCCAGGACTACTTTTATATTTATGTTTGTGTTCATGCTTGAGTTTAACCCCTTCCGGTGCGAAACAACCATTTAATTTTTATTTTTTAAAAATGTGTTTCATTTTATTATTTTTACGTATTCTCAATTAATATCCACTTTGACGTATCGTTAAGGGAAGACTAAACTGAAAAATGAAAATTCGCTGCTGTTGTCCTTAAACCTTTTTTTTTATGGTTCCCTAGGAGTAAAATGAGGTTTTTCAGAGATTCCACCTAGTGACAGCCCCCAAAACAAAGATTTATAGCCTACAACCTAAATTTTATAAATTTTAAAACAGGTGTCAGAGAGAATAAGCCCATGCGCAAAGTGACAAGGTATATATATGACTGCTGGACATCTAAAATAATTTAAAAAGCCCTAAACAATAATAACTCCAGATTGGAATTTCAATTTATACCTTATTTCAAAAAGAAAAAAATTTTTTTCTTATATTTACTTGTCAAAAACCTCAAAATTTTCCTATTTTTCAGTTTAGTCTTCCCTTAAATGACTGGCTCACCTCAAAAACAGGTACAAATGCAAGGAACAAATTGCAAATTTGTTCGAAAACCCCCAAAAATGAAGAAAAAAAAATGGATCGTGCAATAATAGAATGGGTCGCCTCAAAAACGTTGCAAGGTACAAATTGCAAATTGTTCAAAAAAGCCCAAAAATGAAAAAAAAAAATTAAATAACCTCATGGTGCAATAATAGAATGGGTCACCTCAAAAACGTTGTAAGGTACAAATTTTGTTAAACAATTACTGTCGCAACATAGGGTTATATTTTTTTTTCATTTTCGGGGGTTTTCGAACAATTTGCAATTTGTACCTTACAACGTTTTGGAGGTGACCCATTCGAATACTATGAAAAACGGTAAAATTTCGAAAAAACAAATCAAAGCAAAACCTTAATAAGGTTTCACTTTGACGTTTCAAACGAAGTCCATAACGAGATGGGCCTCGGTTCGCTCGGTATATTAATCCATAATGGCCAAACGATTAGTTAGGAAGAGTTTGTTGATGCCTACGGGCTGTGTGGGCATGGTTACTACACCGAAAGCTAGTTACAAACACACACCGGCTCTCCACCCACGCTATCTGACACATACTCACATACAGATTCTCTCTATCCACTACTCTTCTCTCCTCTCCTCACTACTCTACATGGAATCTCTCACCCGCTGACAGTCGCACGCGCGACCTGCGAGTGATTAATTAGAGTCATCGTTGCATATCGTCCTCATCGTTATCGGCCCTAACGCTTCAACGCTATCTATCTCCTCCGCCCCCACATTCCACCCCTCGGCTTTATCCTATTTTGTTGTTTTTTTTTCGACCCTAACAGTCTATTTGTTAGCCGGCCATTAGTTAATTCATCATTTTCACGGCTTCTCCTCGCGTATCAACAATTTTTCTGGACAAGCGGAAATCAAGGATGGCACATTTTTCCTACGTTATCGAAGCGTCTGCGAAGTCAGGCGAGGTACGATTCAATAAAATGGAAAATATGATATCGATCGAATTTTTCTGATAACACCCGCCCCCCCCCCCCCCCCCCCCCTACTTGGTCTTGATTCAAGAGTAGAGTTGGAGTTATTTATTTGACACTATTCCCGCCGCGCTAATCATACGTAATCAAAAATTTAAAAAAAAAAACAAACAAACAAAAATTAACAATTATAATTAAAATGCATTTTTTCAATTAATGCCAAATTTTTCACGGACGCATAATTGTTTCACTAAGCACCTCCCGTTTGTGGATTAACAAAAAAAAATTTGATCAAACCTCGAAAATAATTCCAAAGTAAAATTCTAAAGGGTGTCCGTTGACACCTTTGGTAGAGATAATTGTAACAACAAAATAAAAATACAATTTTGCATCTTACAACAGCGATAGACTTCGCTAAAAATAGTTTAAATGAGTTAACAATCAAACAAAATATAATAAAACGTAATGAATAATAATTGAAAAGAAAATAATAATAAAAAATTCTGAAAAGGTTTATTTAAATAATTGCAAAATACCACAATATCATTAAAAAAATTGTAATCAATAAATTCCTAGAAAAAGGATCGCTTGAGTAAGATCTTTATTTTATTAAATTTAATGTAATCATAATCATCTGTTTTTTGCTCTTGAAGAAATTTTATTTTATTTTAAGAGAGCGTGGTAACCGAAACGGTTAATAAATTGGTCCACAATTGGTTGGATTGTTGAAAAATCTAAATAACAATTGACCGTTTGGATAAAATGAAACTCATACGTGAAATTAAATAGTGGTAATATTATTAATATCATAATTGACATTAATAAGAGCAATTATCCCTCCAATTTATCAGAGATAATTCGTGAAGTAGCTTAAGCGAATTGACAATATCGTTCGAGGTCAATATGGATAGGGGTAATTATAGGATATGTTTCGATACCATTTTCTGGATGGTTTTGCAAATTTAATATATTAGAAGAATGTTGTTATTATAAATTGTTGCAAAAACCAGCAATTGGAAGGGCAATTGTATGGGTTTAAATTGACATTCTTTTTTTTATTTAAAATTTTAGTAAAAATCGAAATACACAAATTGTATTATAGTAAAAATGGAAAACTTTGATTTTTGACACTTCGAAGTCGAAAATTCGAATTTTTTTCACTCGAAAATTCGATACGGAAACGTACTCTCGTAATTTTCGGACCACACTTCTTTTTCAAATCTCCAAATGTTGCAAATATAAAATTTTAATAAAAAGCCAAAATTTTATAAATTTTAGAACCGAAAACTTTTTTTTTATTTCCAAAAAATTCTATATAACCTTTAAATCCTCACTTCCAGGAATACCAACTTTCAAAAATTGACTAAAACTTGAAAATCACAATATTCTACAAATATTTAGAGTTTAGCTTTCGTAATTTTTCGATAAGCTCGAGATTTTTGTCCAATAACAATATTACAAAAATAGGGGAAACACGAAGGAAGGTTGGAGGGGCTGGGAAAGGGGAGGAGACGGGGATGGATTTTAGGGATGAATTATTTGGTGTCTCTTGCACTCTGTACACGAGAGAGAACAGTGACATCACCGCGATTCTGTCTACCTACGAACCAACCCTCTGTTGTTGACAATGTCATCCATAATATTCCGGGACAGACAAGCTCTCGTAATACTTTTTTGCAGCTTCGAGCTTCCAGTTGGAAACTGAAATCATCCCTTTTTCAGCGCGTGCGGGGACTAGTAAACCGAGTTATTTGCAAGCACGGATTGAAAAATTCAATGGAAATGGTGTAACAAAAGACGCTAATGCGTTTAAGTGACGTCCAACTGACCGGGTTCGAGTTGTCAAACAAAAATTGACAAATTCGAGAACGAATGGGAATTCGCTGGCTTTTTCAATTCGACATCAAAAATGTACGTGTAATCGCAGCTGAACAAATCGAGTGTGTTTCCACATTTATTTCCAAATTTTAATCTCTTACCGAGTTCTGCAATTTTCTGGCGATATTCAAAAACTCGTTTTGATCAATCTGATCGAATTACCCGATATTTCATAGTTTCGCCCTCAACCCCTTCAGGGACGATTTTTTTACGGCGAGAAAAAAATGACTTAATGTTTTTGTCTTTTTCTTTTACGATTTACCAGCGCAGCCAAACCAAAATGACGGGGTAGAGCCGAAGTAGATTTAAGCGCTAGAAAATTAAATACCCCCCCCCCCCCCCCCCCCCAAACTTGGCGGAAAAATAGCCATTTCGTATCGAAAGAGTCGCGATAGCAATTTTGAAAAAAATCAGAGGGACTCTAGTTACGGAGGCTCTTATTATAAAATTTTTTTCGGATTTTTTGCTTCAAGATCCAAGTCACGGAAAATTAAAAACTTCCAAAAAATAGCGAAAAATGACCGGTTCGTATCGAAAGAGTCGCGATAGCAATTTTGACAAAAATCAGAGACACTCTAGCTACGAAGGCTCTTATTATAAAATTTTTTTCGGATTTTTTGGTTCAAAATCCAACAGACGGGAATTTAAAAGCGCAATAAAAAGGTGAAAAATTACCATTTCGTATTAAAAATCTGTACGACTGCTGCACACATATTAAACACGAAAGTGTTTACAGATGTACGCCATTAAAGTCGTGCATTTATTCAATAATGTATAGCTGCATTTTTTAAATTTTACATAAAATTATACATTTGTTCGTGAATTTATAGTCGTACTTCTTCCCATTCTTCCGTAGTTATAGAACTTCATTCTTTCGGCCGACGATGAAACTGCACAATTAGAAGACATGATTCTCTGACAGCAGACAATTACCAACTGATCAATGCCAAGCTTCTAGAAATCTTAAGAATATACTCCCCCATCTCAGCGTCACACCTTCAGCGTCACACTTTTACCGTTACGCTTTGTACGGAGACCCCCCACCTGCAAAACACTTTCATGTTAAAAAAGTGGCAAAACTGTAATCGCATTTTAGGAAGCACATACATATTCTTACCTAAATGTTTTTTCAGATATTTTGATTGGGAGCGCCAGGGATAAACAAAATTCCAAACTCAATATTTTCGTCACTTTATGGGTGTTCAGGTCAAAGGTTTCAATTTTCAGCTATGAAAATTTGAAACCCCGCAACACCACAAAATTTGCAAAGTTACTGCAACGCGGTAAACGTTACTTTCGGACCGTCCAAGCTGCTGCAACCCGGTACCATTCGCCTCCTACGTCTTCTCCGGTGTGTATTGCTTCCCGGGTAACTTGGAACCTTCTTCTCCTGATGCCGCAAAACTTCATGATGAAAATATTAATGCGTAGGAATTTCCGCCAGGGGAAATTTCCAGGATCGTTAAAAAAGAAGTTCCAACGAAACAGGGTAACAAAAAAAAAATTTTTTAACTTTCTCCATCTCCCCTCTCTCTTTCTCTCTTCACTCTATGCAAAGAGTAAGGTTGAAGGAACATTTGAAAACTTTTGAAAACTCCCTCAACTGTAATCCTAATACGCGAGAGTTAAGCGAAACGGATATATAGAGAAAGAGTAACAGAAACATGTAGAAGCGAAGCTCAGGGTAATTACAAGCTTTTCCTACTCTACTTACTCTTAGCGAGTCCTTTTGGAACATCGTGGTGGTAATGGTAGTCGTGGTAGTAACAGTAAATAGCAATAGTCTAGTCAAAATGTTAAAAACCGAAAAAAAAAAAGGAAAAAAAAAATAGGGAGGAAAGAAAGCAAGAAAAGCCACGAGGAGGGAAAAACGAGGGAAGAAGAGGGCAAAAAATAAGAGAGAGACGAAAACTCGGTCGGTCCTTGAGAGAAACACGAAGACACTAACCGTGGACCCGTAAGGAAAAAAAAAGACTGTGGAAAATAAGAGGGCCGAAAAAAAAGACGTGGGAAATGTCCTCCTCCTTTACCATTATTATCGTCGTCGTCGTCGTCGTAAAAGTAATATAAAAAAACAGAGAGGGAAGGGAGGGAGGTGGAGGTGGAAATACGTGGAGATGAAAAATTATAGAAGAAGCCGGAGTCGTTAAAAGGATTGACTTTCTTTGGAGGGAAACGCGACGGTTTCTTAAGCAAATCGCTGCCTCCTTTCTCTCATTTAAGACTCCAAGCATTCTTTTTCTTCGCTTCTCCTCGTGTTGTGTGTCGTTGTTTTTGTTATACAGTTCTTTTCTTAATTTCTGTCTGTTCCCTCGGTACGATTATTATCTTCTCGGTGCTGCTGCTTGTTCCTTTCTACCTAAAAGATTGTCTTCGACATCCTCGCTTCTCCTCGCCGGACTGGCTTTAATCTTCAAACCCCGGATTGGTACTCTTCGACTCCTCTCTCGGTCACGTATTTCTTCCACGACGGAATGAGAATCGCGTCTGGGGGGGCCATTTATCTTTTACCGAAATGCACTTTCCACCTTTTGAATTACATATGTACGCTTCCAGTACCAAGGGGAATTTCATATTTTTACGTGTACGAGCCCGTTTATTTCGAGAGTGGCCCGAGTCCAGTTTTTTTTTTCTTTTCCTAACCGTTTGGGTACCAGAGTCTTTTTTTGTTTCCAAATAAAAAATTGCCGAGCGGCGCGATAGCGCTCTTTTTATTCCTTATTTCAAAAATGCTGGCATTTTCGGACATGGAACAGAAGAAGCGCGATTGAGCCGCTCGGTACTCAAACGGTTAATTTTCCTAAAGGTTTTTTTACGACAACTTACTTCGAGTGGCACGCGTCACTACAGTGAACAACAAAAATCTAAAAAAAATGGACTTACGCCACTTTCAAAAATGAACGGCTCGTACCCACGGAAACTGTGACGCAACGGAATCGTATATAATTTTCCCTTGTTCCGCGAGAAGAAAAATGCAAAATAAAATATCGAAAAATAATATGCGCCATTTTACGAGGATCTCCTCCCCGAAAATTCGCTAACAAAAGGCACTGGACTCGTTATCCGGAGCAGAATTTTCGCTATCAGTAATAACCCGTTCCTTTTTGGAAACCACGGAAGCTTCCGCTGTCGTCTAATTAAAGCCACCGGTAGTAACCAACTGGATTCCGGTGGTTCGTGCATTAATTGAGGCACCCCCCCACCCCTCTCTTTTTTCTTCTTCTTCTTCTCTTCCTTCTCCTTCTTCCCTTTTATTTTTGCAGAAAGCGATCGCAGAAACAATAGATCAAAGATAGATGACAAAACGAGACACACCGTGAATCCTCTTAAAGCCTTGAAACCCTTTGACTCGTCGTTCTCGTTCTGTTATTAACAAGCCGGCAGGGGAGGGAAGGGGGAGGAAAAAAAAAACATTTTTATACACTCCTGTGTTTGTTATAACACGGGTAGTTTCCGCAAGACTGGATTTTCGAGTAAGGTTGAATTACACGGTTGTCGGGTACAGTCGCGATGTCGTTTAAAGCTCGATTTTCTACCGGTGTGCAAGTAGAGAGAGAGAGAGAGAGAATGGAAAAAAAAGAGGAGGCAGTATCGCTAAACCGAAGGAAAAGAGGAGGAGAGGAGACTCGTTGTAGCGGCATGGTAGGGGGTACAATGTTCCATGGTGTTTCCGAGTAAAGACCAAAAGAGAACTCGAGAATAAAGATGAAAAAGTAAAAAAAAAGAGGGAAAACAGCGGGAGAAAAAAAAAGAAGAAGCAAGAGGAAGGGAAGAAGAAAGGAAAAGCAACCACTAGCTGCACGTTACATGCCCGTCGTTTGTCGCTTAATACAGAAAACCCCGAGAAATCGAGCGTGAGTTCTAAAACCCACCCCCAGATAATTGAACGCGAGACTTGCCATGCCTAGGTATAGGTATAGGTATACGTGTGAGCTTGCGTACGTGTGGGTGCACGTGCAGTGTGTGTACGGTTTTCCTTTACCTCAAGTTTGATATTAAAAGGGAAAAACTCGAGTCAATCGGAAAAACTAAGTCTTGCCTGCCTTTTCGCTCCTTTCTCTTCCTTTCTCCCTGGCTGTAAACTCAAGTAAATCCAATTACTTTTATTACGGAGAGAAAAGGCAAATCTTTTGCGCCGATGACTCCGCTTGAGAAATTTCGCCCTGCCGATCCGAGAAAACGGTCGTAGTAAAAAATTCCGGCTTGGAACCAGAATTGTGTGCAAATTGTTTCGCAAAAATTATTTTGATACCGAAATTGCTCGATAAATCCAAAAAATATGAATTAAGGGGTTGCGTGCCGTCCAGAAATTTCAGAAATAATTTCTTTTTTATTGTAAAATTAAATTTAGATGAAAATTATTTTTATAATGTATGTATATATATAAAAATTAAAAAATTGAAAAATTAAAATTATAAAAATAATTATTTATACAAAATTAATTAACGTTTATCCGTTAATAACAATACGTGCCATCCCATGGAAATTGCTGATTTTCATGGAAAAAACTATTCCTGGGGTACCGATTTTTGTAATCTCATTTTTTCTCATCTATCCATCCGCGCATGTACATTTTCTCTTTCTTTCCCCTTTTATTTTCTCTTTATCAGTCTCTTATCAATCTCCCCCTTCTTTATACCGCTCATTTTAACTGTATTATACTGCTAGGGGTTTTTTTTTCCTTCCATGGGCCAAAACCCCATGGGACTCCAGGGCACATTCAATAAACCATAAACCATCATTCTAAAGCTCAACCAAGGACCACACATTATCTTCTAAATGATCTCAATAAAACCATTGTAAAAATGACCAGAAACAGAGACAGAGAGAAAGAGAGAGAATTCACCCTCCCTTCGAGTGGTTGTTCCCAAAACTGACGTTTCTAGAAAATCGCGTAGCCGTGAGGTATTTATGCAGAATTTCGAAAATAGTTCTGGAAAACAACTATTTTCGCGTGTGTGCAATAAAACGGCAATTAAGGCCGGGATGGAAGAGAACAGGTGTCGCGTCGTTTCCATCGAATATTTCAAGTTCTCCAAGTGAAACATCCACTCGGAGAGAGAACGAGGGACAAAAAGAGAGAGAGAGAGTCGGAGTGGCCGAGAAAGAGACGGGGAGAAATGAAAGGATGCACTCAGAAAATGTAAAAAGACAGAAAGAGAAGAGATACGACGGACAACGAGATTTATGTACGCGGATTCTGCAACTTCCGGTCATCATCGTATAACTTCTAATATCATCAGCGCGCTGGATGCGGTTGTACGCGAATTACACGCGTGCCAACTTCGAAATAATGTAATATAAGCTGAAGCTTCAACTTTTGCTAAATCTACGTATCAATTCGATGGCCCGGAGTTTGAAGGGCGTATCTTCGGGCCGGCCGGCCGCCTCGAGTTCACGTTCTAGCGACGTCGAAATAGATCCCTCGGCAAGTTTTCGGCAAAATGGCATTGAATGCGGTCCAGAATATTCATGGAATCTTTCGATCCGACGGATTTATTGCGCAAAATATTTATTTTAACACCCGGGATTGACGATACCTGTTGCAAAGTCGCAGCTTTTCGAATGCGTCAAACGTCTTTGAAAATTTGTCAATTCGGAGGGAGGGGAATTCTGCGGCGTTCTCGCATACAGGCGGTCCTCGACTTTCGCACATTTTCAGAAACTTCAACTTTGTTTCGAAATCATAAAAAAAAAAAATAAAACAGAATTTTCAATATTGACTTTCCTTCACTGGAATTTCAACTTTTTCCCTTCAAACAATTTCCAGTTACTGGGTTCTTTCTCCGAATTCGCCATAATTTCACCGAGATGCAAAAAAAAAAAGAAAAAAAAAATGAATTCTACCTAGTTCCCACGAAATTTGTGGAACGCTCGAAAGATCCCGATATCCGAAACGGTATCAATTTTAGAATCCCGTCGGCAGGATGAAAATTACCTGCATCTTCCGACCTTCTCTCCCCTTCTGCGACTTCTAATTTTACACCTCTGCCACTCCGTTACGTCGACGGAGAGACGTCGAAAATACGCGCGCGTCTGAAATTGCGCAAATCGTGTAAAAATTCAACGTTCGCCCCTTTTCCGAATAATGGAAGTAGAAAACGTACGTATACGGATAAACCGTGGGTATATCCGCAAAGACTATTATTATTACACTTGGAGAAATGGTTTTCCCTCATCCTCTCGACGCTTCAGGTCGCGCGGTCACAGGTGTCGGATTTTCCAGAGTTAGCCTTTTGCTCGAAAACCTTTATACATCGGGCACATAACTTTATGAAAATTCCGTACACACACACACACACACACACGCACGCAGAGACACAATCGCGCGCATAAGCACACACGTACGCCAACTACTTTCCATTCGTCTCTGTGTCGGCGAACCTTAAGCTTTTCGCTAGATTAATTTTACAACCTACCTTTTGCGTCCTACTACTATAGATCCATATAACCGAGCGAATCGCGATACTGTTACTTCCTTCGACAAACGCTTAGAATCCACACCGTATCTCCAGTTTAAACACACACACACACATACCCACACGCATATTGCGGAACAAATGTTGGCAAATTAATAACGATTTTGTTTTTTTTCATTCATAATATTGATTTTTCGAGCTTGTTTTAGGTTTTGAAAATTTATAACTTTTAGGTTTTAGACTTGGTTCGTCTATGAACTGTAATTATACAGTATATTGTTTATTATTATTCATTATTATTACAATTATTATTATTATTATTCATTATTATTACAATTATTATTATTATTATTATTCATTATTATTACAATTATTATTATTATTATTCATTATTATTACAATTATTATTATTATTATTCATTATTATTACAATTATTATTATTATTATTCATTATTATTACAATTATTATTATTATTTATTATTATTACAATTATTATTATTATTTATTGTTATTACAATTATTATTATTAAATTTACTATAATTCGATACATTGATTCCTAATGATATTTTTTAGATTGAAAATTTTCTTGCAACTGTTAGTATTTTTGTATGCAATTTTAGTATTTTTTTGGTTATTTTATTATTCTCGTGACCCTTATCTACTTTCACCCAGACAAGAGGAACCGTCGAAATAACGAAAGTTGCTACAAAAGAAGATTCACTCGACGTAAAATAGACATCAACTTGCTTAAAAAAATAAAATTAAATTGAGAAAAACTTTCGAACAACAATTAAATGCAAAAAATGCAAAAAATATAGAATTTTATACTACTGAAATTGCTAGGGTTTTGCTTCAGTTTGGCCTCCGTAGGTTTGCGGCGCGCACAAAAATGAAATAGCGACAAACCAAAAAAAATGAGACATTTGAAATCACTGATAAAAATTGACGAAATTCTTCCTCTTTTTGTCTTTCTTCCCTTCCATCGAATCTCATCTCATCCCATCCCATCTCATGCTACGCCATGCCACGCCACGCCACGCCACGCCACCCATTCCCTCAAACTCGAAACAAGAATAGTTGGTATGAATTGTGCATAAGTGCGCATACGACGACTTCCCCCTATGCTCGTAGGTACGTACACGGCAAGCAATATAACATCCATATAGAATATCATCCCTATATCCCGAAACTGCGAAGGTATTACCAAAGATAGAGTCGTGTGACGGCAATGCAGCACGGCATAACTGTACTGTGCCGTACACGGAGGAGTATAGGTAGAGCGAGCGACTGCACGGTATAGCAACAGCCACTGTGATTACGGATTACATGGTAAAGAGGGTTCTCTCAATGGTACCGAGATAACTGAGAGTTTCATCTGTATACAGATTATGCATGTATGTATGTAACGCCGGTTATACATGTGTATAACTGCACGTAGACAATATTTATGCATATGTATGTGCATAAAGCAAGCGCACGACTGACTAACATCCCTTTGCTGCAGCAGGGAAATACTAAACACACTAACTACCGGTATAACTAATACCAACGCGAAAATGGTGATATCGCCGCCGACTGCGTGTGCATGTGTATGTATGAAATAAGTTTATAATCACGGGTAGTCTGCTGCAAGTACACACATACGCGATTTATCTTTGCGCAAAGTAATGTGTGTCCCGAAGCAAAGCATCAGTTACTTCGATTTTTACCGTTTACGAAAATACCCCCGATTCTGCATATATGTATGGGGAGAGAGAGAGAGAGAGAGAGAGAGAGAGAGAGAGAGAGAAAGAGAGAGAGAGGTGGATGCGTTTTTTTTTTTCTTTTTTTTTGCACCGTCGATATTGGAAACTTTAAGTTTGGATCTCATATCAGAAATAAAATGCCGATCCGTAAGTTTAAAAATGGTCGGATACATAAATATGCATGCGTTGTGTGGATTCGGAAACTAGGGAAAAAAGGGAAGAGCGAAATTGTCTACATTTTCAATTTTCCTCTCGAAAAAAAAAAAGAAAAAAAAATGCAATTCCTCGCCTACCTGGAATTCCGGCTGTTTTGGAATAAAAAAAAAAATTGGGGAGTGCGCCCGAATTCCATGAGTTGAAATTTGGAACATAGGAAAATTTAGGATTGAGAAATTGGGGATTTATGGGAACTATTTTTGCAATTTTTAAATGAAGAATTCGAAATTGAAAATTTTTCGAAATTGAGATGTTTTGGAATTGGACAAGTAGTGGAGAATTTGCGAATTCCACGAACTCAAATTTGTAACTTAGGAAAATTTGTGAATTATGGGAACCATTTTTGCAATTTTTAAATGAAGCACTCGAAACCAAGGCATTTTCAAGCTTGCAACAAACACGTAACTCGAAATTCGCAACTCTCAAAAATTGAAATATTGGACAAATTGTAATGAGAGTTTCCAATAAATCCCTAATTTCCAAGAATATCTTATTTGAAGAAATCGCTGATTCGAAATTATATAATGTATTTTTGAATTACAATTTATATATATTCCATTTGTGATTTCCAAAAAAAAAAAATACAAAAAAAATTGACTTTCATAAAAAAACCAACAAAGGGCAAAAATTCCATATCGAGAATCTACAAAATTCCCAAAATATATCATTGCTCCATTTATTCGAGAGAAACGGTTTCATCGAACGCTAATAACAACCAAGTTCATAAACCTAAAATTAAAACATTTGGCATCAAGAGATTTTCCAATTTCCGGCGTCGAAATATGCAACTTGAAATTTTCGGTTCTCGAAAGCTGATACTCTATTTTTATTTTCTTTTCCTTTTTTTGGAATTTCCGTGCGGAAATATTTCCATAGAAGCCCTAATATCCAATTATTATATTTTAATTATTCTTGATTTTTTTTCAAACATATTTCTTGCGTACCTTCAAAAAATTGATTATCGCAAAAATCACCATAAAAATCCGAAATGTTCGCATTAATAATCTCGGAAATTCCCAAAATACCTAATTACCCATTTTATTCTGGTGTACACTTTCACCGAAGGCAAATTATGCAAAGTCGTTAATTAATGTCTCTCTCTCTCTCTCTCTCTCTCTCTCCTCGTGCACTCTTTATTACTTCAAGACACAATGGGGATCTTTTAAACGTTACTACCTTTTATATAAAATATATAAATGGCACACTAATTATACGAAGGCAGTAATGGTCCAACAATCTTCTTTCTCTCTCCTCCCTATTGTCCCGCATTATTTTCATTCAACGCGCCATAGTATATTAGTGTAGCTATGTATAAACATCAATAACCTAATTAAAGAAAACTATCGATGAAAAATCGATCAATGAAAAAAAAAAAAGAACCTTCTTTCTTGACCCTTATATATAGGTAGTACATATTACGGGATGAATAATAGCATTATTTTTATTCCAATTAACGTCGTCTCGTACACATAAAATGCTAACGAGCTCTATTAAGCGAAACGACCCTTTTTTTTTTTTTCTTTTTTTCTTTCGCGTTTTCAATCCCTCTCCGTTTTTTTATCGTTACTTAACGCAGCGGACCATTCAATTTCACGACATATTCAATTTCAATAATGTGCATTTTTAAATTGGGAGCTTCGCGCGCTAAAAAAAAATTCTGCCCCAAATCGCGGAATAAGGTCATTCGTTGGAGCACAATTTTCGACGCTCCGATTGTTATTATTTGTTTTTTTTTCCAAACAATGAAAATGACAAACAACGGAGAGGACCTCTAGCGTTTAGCGTCGATAGAGCAATTTTTTCAAACTATGAAGCCCTTCTGGCTTGAAAAAAAAAACGACAAAAACCCGAAATTATAGGTACCATTTAGAATTGGTAATTAACTCAACGGTAAATGTGGTCACACGGAGATAAATTAGTTGCAATAATCAAAAAAAAAAAAATTAAAATCCATTGACAACGATTAATATTAAAATTGAATACGGAATAAGTAAACATTTTAAGAAAAAAAAAAAAAGATATTAATATTTTTATTTTTCCCCGGTTTTGTATTTTTCGGCCGATGTTTGTAAAATTTAAATAAATAAAATAATCTTCAAAGATTCCTTGTAAGTTTTATTATTTTTGTACATGGAAATTACTAATCAAATTATTACTAATACTTACAAAACTAATTTTGCTCGAAACTACCAATAAAATCGTGCAAGAATCCCCAAAACCCCGGTTACAAAATATCCCCAATTCCCCGATTCCTCGATTCCACGATTCCGCTTACTACCGTTTCTCCAAAGAAGCCAAATGCGGGTACTTCGACCACGATCGCGCGCATAAAGCACGATCCGGATAGAGCCATGTCGCCTGACGACATATTTATGATTATTGCCATAACCCCGCGCGATTAATCAAATTTGGGCCGCGGAGATTTAGTGGCTCGAGGACAAGACGCGTGTTTTCAAAGACAAACTCCGCTCGACTACCCCGTATAAATTACAGCCGTAATCGTCGCTGCTCCTCTCTCGCGCCACTTGGAGAGGCACTTGCCTCTCGCTCTTTTCTCTCGCAGCGGGCACAATGTGCCACACAACGAGTCCTCTTCGGTTACACGCTTTACCCGAGACGATGTCAGTCGCTATGATGAAAGATAAAAGGGACGTTTCGGTGAAACAAATAGGCGATGTTCATAGCGGCGTAAAAAAAGAGAGAGAGAGAGAGAGGAGCTATAGCTGTAACCGTGGTTACAGTTCTTAATGTATCTACGTAAGTACATAGACCGCGGGTATACGTGGCCATAATCATCCCGTACGTGTGTGTACGTGCGAGTGTGTGCGTGTGCAAGCGCGAGCTGGAAGTTTGCCAGGAACAAATAATCCATATCTAAGTGACAGAAGGATGCTTTTTTCCCTCCTTCGAAAGCTACTGCAAAGGAATAAGAATGCTATCGGAAGTGCGCACGTATTACCGAAAGAAATTGGAACGACAGAGAGAGAGAGAGAGAGAGAGAGAGAGACAAAAAAAGGAGGGAAAGAGGAAAAAAGGGAAAAACCGAAACTAAACGGAGGGAAAAGGAATCTCACGACTGTCTCGGGTGGCTGAAAACGCCAGCGTGTGTATAAACTGCCCGGAAGAAGCATGAGGCAAACGTGGAGGCGCTCTAATGAAAGAACCGATCGACGCGATGCGATGGTGAAAGCCGTGCCAGGGAATGGAGTAGAGGAAGAAAAGCGAAATTTGAAATTTAACGGCAATACAGTTCCAAAAGGAGGAAGGAATTCTCAAAAAAGAGCTTTTTCGAATTTTTCAGATGTTTTTTTGATGCAAGTGGACCGCGACCAAAATTTTATCGAACGTCGTATCGGGACCTGACAAGGTTTTGGCACCCCTACATGCAAATTTTTATAAAAAAACAAATTGCATTCGTTTGTCCACGATTTGTCCAACAAAAATTTTCGTTTGTCCACCCTTCCAAAAAAAAATTATCTAAAAAATAAATTTTTTTACTCAGCAGCCCCATGCAATTTTTTTTAAGGTTTTTTAATGACGTTTGATTGTACGCGATTTGTCCAGGTTTGTCCAACCACAATTTTCATTTGTCCACCCTTCAGGAAAAAGTTATACTAAAAACAGGCCATTGGCACCCCCAAATGCAAATTTGGCCAATTTGGCCATTGGCACCCCCAAATTTGCATTTGGGGGTGCCAACTTCACGAAGCTCGCGATTCAGGGTGTGAAGGCCATGTCAAAAAATCTGATATTGGTCCTTGAATAAGGTTCACCTATAATGGATCGAAGTCGGAATAAAAAGATTAAGATTCGATGAGATTTCGAACAAAAAAAGCCGTACAAGATCCCCAAAAATCCTGCTTTCTTGAATTCGTTAGGTACCCGGGAACGGGGAAGGAGGTGTTTCTTGAAGTGCATGCACCCCTTGGGGCAACCCTTCCTCCGTGGCACACCCTCGTTTTCCCTTAAGCGACACACGGCTCGACTTTCATCCCCTTCGTTTCGTGACGACGCTGAATAAAGGTAACCGTGCCCCGGTGCGGATGCTGAGTGGTAAAAACACTAATTCCTCCGGGATGGCGGACAAAACGAGCGAATGCAACACCGGGATGAGCAGCAGCAGCAGCAGCGGCAGCAACAGCAGCAGCATCAGCAACAAGCATCGGGGAGAAGCGAGAAAAGAATGAAAGGGAAGGAAGCAAATATTAAGGGTGGCCAGATGACGGCGAAATTCTCTCATGCCTTCACGAATTCTCTCTCTGTATATATATATATATTTGGAGATAAGAAGCCATAGAGCAGGAGGAGGGTATATCTCCTCGCGTGATTAAGCCACAAGGCAGTAAATCATCGATTACGTTCTCGTTAGGCTAAGTAGTCTAGAAATTTCTTCCTCGTCCTTCTTACCCTCGTTGCCTCTCTCTCTTTCTTACTTTCCCTGGCGCTTTCTCCGCTCGTGCTTGTCCTTCCTCGTCTTCATCATCATCATTGCCGAGGGAACCCCATCCGTGTCTCTTTCCATTCACGGGAAAAACCCCGGCGATGGTCTTTTCTCATAAGCGTCAGTCGAGCGAAAAGATAAGGAAATTTATGAAGTATGTTCGCTTGCTCCTCTTTCAATTACGAAAAACAAAAAAGTTTGCGAAATACGCACGATGGAGAAAGAGAGAGAGAGAGAGACAGAGAGAGATAAGTCTATTTCATTGAAGTCTTCGCTAATAATTCGGGAAGCTAAAAATTTCATTAAAAAAATCCGAGGGAGAGTCGAGTCCTCTTTAGCGCGAGGTTATATTATATATGGGGTCCCATAAAACACGAAGTTTTCGGGATGGGAGTGACGTTAAAATGCAGTCAATAGGGATACGACCAGGACGACGACAAAGTATAAAGTCGGAAGTACGGATAGATAGACATGAATTTTATGGTAGAATTTTTACGTGCTTTGGAAACTGCTTGCGAAAATCAACGGCGGCGTTTCCACATGAGGAGGCGCCCCGCTGTTTCCTTCGGCGACGTGCATATATAATAACGTTTTAAGAGACTATTTTGCTGTGCCTTCTCTGTTTGCACTACGCGGAAAGATTAAGCACGAATTTCGATTTCTCCGCGCCGACAAAACCTACAGAGTCGAGGGAAAAAAAAAGAAAAGAAAACCAAATTCGCCGATAAAATTACAGATTTGCTCCGTCCCGGAGGCGGAAGCGTACGATCCCCGCAGGGGGTAGGAACTACGTCAGAGTCTAAGAAGGTAGGGATGCCGTTTCGACATCGATTGTTTTGACAAACGATACATATATTATTTAATATATAATAATAATATTATATATATATATATTCAATAACTATTTTTAATAACTTTTATAATTGATTCAACCAGAAACAAAATAATTCGTACTTTTATTTTTTTTTTATTCAGAGGCACGTTGAAAGATTATTATTAATCAATATATTGAATTTCGACCCGCAAATTTCCCGGAAATTTTTCTACCCTATTTTTCGATTCCAAGAAACTTTTATAATCACGTTCCAATCTTTCTGTTCGTTTCCTTTTTCCAGAAAAAAGTACAAAGGAAAGGGACAAATACGTGAAAAATTGCAACACATGCGCAATCGGATAATCGCTTGCACTGCGGGTGAATTAGAACGTCCATATCGGGAATAATTGCCGGAATAAAAATGAAATTACAGGGAAAAGGGAAATAAAGAATAAAAGAAGAAAAAAAAAGCAGTTGGAAGGACACACGTATAAATCAAAAAGTAGCCAAGTAACGGAGGTACTTAATTCTTAAGTTTCGCGTAAAAGCCTTTGATTTACATCGACTAACGAAACTATAAGTAGAAGGTAAGCATGTTTCCCTTTAAATTCCCGGAGAATGCAAATTCCATTAAAGTTTCAAAGGCCAAGTCTGTCCCAAGTTGGTTATAAAGCTACCAACGCCCCCCTTCAGGCTATAGAGAAGTGTGCTACGGTTCATTTTAATTGAAACTCCAACGTGCTTTCTTTCTTTCCTCTTTTGCCCGGAAATACGACTAAATAAAGCAAATAAAATATGGCGTCCCGATGTTGCACGAGTTTGCATAGATTTTACAAGGAATTTCAAACGAGCAGGAACAAATTGGGGGCTCGATCATTCGAAAGCGAGCAATTCGCAAATTCGGACGCTCGCTCAAGACCGGTAATTTCAAATTTTGAGGTTTCCAGCAAACGTAAGCCTTTAATTATTTTTTCAAAAAAATGCCCTTTTTGGCACATTCAGCCACGTTTTTTACCGTAAATAAAATAGTAAAAACACGAATAATAATTCAAACGCGATAAAAGCAACAACAAACAAATTTCGAACCAACAATTAGGGGAAGGTGGGGCAAGACGGGGTAGTTGAGGTTCAATAATGAATAAAACATTGGTTTTTGTAGTAAAAAAATTAACTTTATTTTTTACTAATTCTTTAATAAATAATCTTTCAATTTAACTACAATTAAACCGAGGTTTTCACAGCATTGAAATTATAAAAATGAAAACTCAAAAAAACACATTTCTCCCCATCATGCCCCACAGGCGGGGTAAGACGGGGTACCCCCGTGGGTAAGATGGGGTACTTATTAATATACTATTTAACAACGATTATTTAACGAGTTGACAGCGTGGGCACACATGTGTGGCTTTATCATCGTCATCTTCTTTTCGTTTATAGTTTCTAACCATCCTAGAATAGTAACATTTATTCGTATATTTATGTGGGGCAAGATGGGGTAACGTATTTCTCAATACCCCATCTTGCCCCTTCTCGTCTAAACACAAACGTACCAGCATATTCTGTAAATAAGATTTACAAAGGTAAAATGTAAAATCCTTACCTTGTTCCCTACGGAATTCTGTCTTAGAAACATATACATTCACAGGGAAATTTCCACCATTTAACACTAATTCCACAAGTGAAAAACTATCATGAAAAAACAAGGAAATTGCACAATATGATGAAATGTGGTCTAATTCAAACATGCAAGCACGTGCTTCGCTGGCTGGTTGATTGTCGTCTGCGACTGAAGCAACACATCGAATCCGCATAATTGATTGTGATCGGCACTTCTGCATCACTTGGTACAGGGACTATCCCGTCTTGTCCCCCTACCTCATCTTGCCCCACCTTCCCCTACAAAATAAAATAACTAAATAATAAACAAAAAATAAAAATTAACCAATAACCAAAACTTCCAAGTTATAATTGAATATTCAATCAAATTCGTCACTTGGTTTGTTACAATTAAAGACCGAGATAATTAGTTTAATGTAACTAAAATATCGGATAAATAAATAAAATGTTCTAGTAGTTGTAGAATTCTATAGAAAATGATATCAATCGTAACGCTATACCCTCAACGTTGAACCAAATAGACAATTGGTGACTCTTTCATTGAATTTACCGTTAAGGTAATCAATTATTAAAGTTGACGTTAAAATCTCTGACAAGAATCACCGTTATTTCATGTTTATTAACTTTTTATTTTTCATAAAGAAGCCAAACCACGAATGGTATGGATAAATAAAATCTCTCGAATGAAATAACAACATTTAGCATGATATTGTTTGGACGGATATAAATAGCAACAATATAGGTGTATATACCTATACATTAGGAATATGTATATACTCGGACGTTTCTTGTCCGAGGACGGGTATATATTGGCACAGGTATTAATATTAATTGAATAATTGCTTTTTGTGCGACATATGTTGTTCCTTTCTCGATAAATTTTATGTGTAAAATTCATTTATTTATTATTTATTGATAAATGCTACTCCAAATTTCTCTCCAGTTGATACAAAGATGGAGAGAAGTGACGTCATTCCAATTACGCTCTGTTGTTTTAAACGAGAATATGACCCGGGTCATATGAGACGCGTAACAGTCACATTTGCTTCACCGCAAAAGCGTGGAACCTGAGTAAAAAACTTTTCAAAAAAAAAAGCCCTCACAATCACTGTTTACAGACTGTTGCGCCCAAAAATGCCAGTTTTTAGCGAAAAATCGACACGAAACGGGCTTCCCTTGAAATTTTCGCTATCGGGGACTCGCACGATCTTATTATTAACCTTAGAACAGCACACCTCCAATCCCGAACGTAAAGAGCACACTGGGGGCTCAGTGACCCCACGTGAAAAAATATCAATTTCTCCGCGAATTTTCAATAATTAAGGAAATTTTTAGAGATATATTTTGACATTCCTTGAATAATGTTTCATCATTGGGAAATCAAAATAAATTTTCTAAGGTATTGACAAAAAATTCGGAAAAAAACAGTTAAATTGACTTTTATTACATTTTTCCTCGTAAGTTTTTCAATTTTCGATATTTTTAATTGAAATTTTGTAGACATACGTGAGGGATAGTATCGTGTAAGAATCAACTTGTCCCAATAATCGATTTTCCAAAAAAGGTATTTATTTTGAAAAATGAAGGGTGTGATTTTTAGAGAATTACTAATTACAGTAATTAGTATATTCTCAGTAAATTACTAGAGAATTACTACAACGGTAACACATCTAGAAAATTTCGGGAGTTCGAAAATCGCGTGGGGACATATTGACCCCATGTGCTGTTCCAGGGTTAAAACGAATTCTTTAATTGAGTACTCATACAATTTTATTAAAAATTATGTTATTTAAAAATTTCCCAAAATCGTTCGCTCGAGAATATCTATTTTTGGGGGAAAATCGACTAAAGCTTTACTTGAAAATTTCATTATTGGAGACTCGCGCAATGTTGTTATCAAAATTCGATCTTATCCGGTCTAAATTCAATAATTACCAACTTCCTGGCAATTATTCCTTACATTCCACTAATTACCTCGGGACTCCCCAATTCCCCTAATTTCTATAAAAAAAAAATCTCTAAAACACTCGCTTCTCCTCCTTTGTTCTCTCGCTCACTTCGGGTGCAACACTTGCTCTCGTGTCGAGTTTCGATCCTATCCGTAAAATCCAGACACGTTTGTCGGGGTGGGAAAGAAAAAAGGAAGGAGAAGAATGAAGAAGCATCGGGGGGCTATAGAGAATCAACCCTCACAGAATCAAGCCACTCGACACCCTTATAAACGCATTTGGAATGTCGGTGGTAGGCAGTGAACGCGTGTACGGGTCCTCGAAGTCCCTGTGGCTCAGCATTTCTTCGGATTCGCTATAAAGAGTCCTTGAAAATATTGAAGGGAAGTCACTAAAAAAGAACGGGAGGGAGGAAGAACGTAGACGGTGTAGTTTGAGCTTAAAGGACAATATTACGATCCGCGTCAGCTAGGCTTATGAAGCAGCGAGTCGAAAATGCAGGTGTGGGTGTGTGTATGTATATATAACAGACAGGAAGAAATTCCGTGATATTGCTGAAAAATTATGCTGCGAAATGGCGCTTATTACGTCAATAAAACCGTGGATATCAATTGGAAACTTGTAGCCGAGTACTATTACAAGCGAGTAATATCTATAGCCGTCGTCTTCTCGGGGGATTAAGTCGCAAGTAGGCGAACGCGGATTAGAGCGAAGTAGGATGGATCTATTGTTGCAGGATGGATTTACTTAACACCCGAGCTACAAAATGGATTTGTAAACGCGCATATCGAAAGCTGAGCCCGAAGTCAAGTATATATATATATATACGTCTTCCTACAAGCGAGACGCTAAGACGAGAAAGCGGCAAAGCGTTGTAAACAAAATATGCGCCTGCACGGAATCGCCACGGACGGTTTTGGTCCATGTCGGTGATCGCATTGAAAGAAAGGTACACTCGGAACGAAAGCCAACAAAAATCACTAAGGGAAAGGAGTCGAGGTGAACCAATCCAAAAAAAAAAAAAATCACATAATTCGAAACAAGAGACTCTGGGAAGATACGGTTTCATCAAATCCATCGCGACCAGTACTTTTCGTCCAATTGTTCGAATTTTAATTCCAAGCGTGACGGGAAAACTACTAAAAATCGACATTTTTTTCGATGGCACGCGGAAGAAGGGACGAAATCGATACTGGATTCTGCAAAGTACGGGAAAAAATTGCACAATACGGAAAAAAGGAAAGGAACGAGATACAACAAAAAAAAGAGAAAGAAATAGGGAAACTTTCCCGAGTGTAGGAACGACGGGGTGAAAGTAATCACGGCGTATAGGCCAATAGGTAAATTATGAGGACCATATATACGCCATTAGTGACAAGAGCAGAGACCGAAGTCCCTTCTTCGAGGGAGAAGTTATGGAGGAAAGCGAGCGAGGCGCAATATTTCTCCTTTTTTGCACCCTTCTGAATTGGACATGAAAAGGGCGGTGATAAACTTCATAAGCAGGGTGCACCCGCGAAAGCCACTCGTCATAACTATGTACATTTACGCTGCGGAGGAATAAAAGAATGATCGTGCATTGTGCGACGCTATTCTAATTATTTTTATACCGAGAAAGCTCGAAACCGAAAAAGGACTTGCACTTTCGTTTTACAGAATTAAAGCAGGATGACGGGGATAGAACGGGCTCGGTTACGTAACGGACGAATTGGGACCATGCGAAATTTTCAGGTGACCAGAATATGCCTAAATTTGGACCGAATGATTGAAATTTTATTGAATTTTTGCAATTGAGGGTTAAGTCTCGTTCCAGACTACGTTCCATCGAGATAGTCTCTCCTTAAGGGAGAACACCACTGTGACGTAGCGTTTTCAAGTGCTTTATTCGGTATTTTTTTTTGAGGAATTGGTTTGGTCAAGGGAAAAAAAACTTTTAGGCTATATTGGACACATATTAAGGTACAAAAAACAATTTTTTTATTTAAAAAAAAATACAAAATGGCGGCGTCACAGTAACTTGAATATAAGTGATTTTTACTAGAGTTGCTCCACTGCAAGCACTAGAAGTGTCTAAAATTTGTTCGTCTAACAAAAAATGTAATATTTTCATGAAATATATTAGTTTTAGCGTGGAAGTACCTGGGGAAATCAAAAAATTAAAAAAAATAATAAGTAGAGACAAGTTTGAAAAAAAAGTTTCATTTTTTAACAAAAATTTTCGTATAAAAAGTTGAATAACTTTTGAAATTTTCAATAAATCGAAAAAAACTCAGGTACTTCTCTTTGAAATCTATCCGAGAAGCTATAGTTAAAATTTCAAGTCGATTCAACAAAAATTGATTGAGTTCTACTGCTTGCAGATTTCCAAAATACCATTTTCAGATAATCGCGTTTAAAGTTTTCGGTATCGATAACTTCTCAATAAAAACTTCTTAAAAAAATGCTTAAAACCCACCTAAAAAAATTGTTTTTGGCTATAAACGAATTTGTATCATATTTTTGAGGGTTTATAGGATTTTTTTAAGTGAAAAAAAAATCGATTTTTTCAAAATTTCACAGTGGTGTTCTCCCTTGATTACTTCATTTATAAATATTTACCAATCAGTCGTTAAGCCTCTATCTCGACTTTCCTATTTATCAGCAATTTCCCTAATTTTATAGATAAAAGAAATTCGCTAAAGCACCCCCTTCTCTCGTTTTCTCTTTCAAAATGACAATGACAATAACGTTGACTATCACGATCAAACATGATGAGGACGATGACGATGATGACGATGATAATGATGAAGTTTGATTTTCATATTAAAACTGCAGAGATCTGACCGATGACTTTATACATACACGAAGGCATTAACGTTATACACGGAAATATGTATATTTAGTTGCCGCGATCGAACGTAGATAACACACGTACACGCGTTAATTGGCAATTATTATTATTATTATTGTTCTTGTTGTTGTTGTTGTTGACTACTGGTAGGTATATCAAAGCTATACGTTACATAACAATTATATATCCCCGTGTTCCGTGCCCGTTTCTCGCATCATCCCTCATCTGTTCCTCCACCGATATATCACTCGACACCGCGCCCGCGTTAAAACTGGGCTCAAGTATGATAGCGGCTAATAGAGAGATGGTGGCACGCGGAATTGAGAAATAGAGTGCAAAAGTGCACACGTACGGGCGGTATAACACGGGTGGTAGCGAGAGGGAAGATCGATTGGCAATTAGAAAGTACATACGTGCTATTTTGTGTGCGCGTTGGCAAACAAAAAATTATCAAAATTATGAAAATCCCTATGAAAGATAATAAACAAGCACCGGTTACACGAGGCATTAATTAAATTACCTAAAAAAAATTGCAATTATTCCCGGAAAGTTAATAATGGACTTCAATTATTTTTTTTTTTAGTAAACCTTTGAGTTTATTATTTTGTAATTTATTTTCATAAACGAAGTTTTGCATTTTGGAATTTTTCTCGTAAACTTTTCTAAAGGGACCATTTGTGGATGTATAATTTTGGTATTCCTCCTCGCGGGACCACCTTCGTTATTTTTTAAGCGAATCAAAGACTCTCATTCTCAACACGAATAAATTAACCCTAGAACAGCACATGGGGTCAATATGTCCCCACGCTTAGAAAATTTATTTTTTATTTTCCAATGATGAAACATTATTCAAGGAATCTAAAAATTTTCAGCCTTAAATATTGAAAATTCGCGGAGAAATTGATATTTTCTCACGCGGGGTCACTGAGCGCCCCTAGTGTGTGCTCTTTACGTTCGAGTTTGGAGGTCTGCTGTTCTAGGGTTAAGCTCGCGAATTTCAAAATCCAAAGAACCTAACAAATTCGAAAACTGGGTAAACTCAAAAACATTCCACGAATAATATTTTCCAACCCCCAAAAATTGCAGTATTCGAATATATCACACTGGGAATTTCGGCACCGCGATTAAATTACTCCGTACACTGTCGCTGCTTGCATGCATGTACATGTGTGTGAGTGTGTGTGTACGGCATTGCTTGAACCCACTGACATTTTTTAATGGAAAAATTTCTCACCAACAATATTTTTATTTCTATTATACGAAACTTTGAATTCGTTATTAAAAACAAGTAGATATCGTTTGATGCCACCCCTTCCTCTCTCTCTCTCTCTCCCTCTTGCTCTCTCTGCAACGGATAATTTCGCGAGTGTGCGTTACTAAAAAGAGGAAGAGAAGGACGGAATAGGACTAGATAGAATAAAATAGCGCGGGAAAGAGAGAAACGATGAGGGTATAAAATGAATTTCGTTCATGGAGAGAGAGAGAGAAAGAGAGCGTCAGAGAATGAAAAAGAGAGAGAGAGAGAGAGAGAGAGAGAAAGGGTCTCGGATGTATGTTTTATAATTAACGCAACATTTTTTATCGCATTTTCTCTTCATAAGCCTCCCGCTAACGCTCCAACGTGTACCTATAATACAACTTTACTTTAATACTACTTTTTCATAAAAATTCCAACGTCCAATGGTGGGAAACACGAGCAAAAGAATACGTGATATAAAAATAATAAAAATCCAAAGGATAATAAAAATAATAAAATGGACCGTGAGATGGAATACTGGGAAGCGTAATCTGCGATTTTCATAATGAAAAAAAAAAAAAGAAAAAGAGGGTCGACATTTTAAAAGAGATTACGACGAACTTACTAAATAACTGCTCGACGCATCTCGCTCCTTTTGCCTGCCTCCGCGATAATTAGGACGAATGCTTTTGATAGAAAAATAGATAAAAAGTCTTGGGTTACCTTTTTATTCTTTGCATTTTTTTGAAAGATCCCCGGGCTTCCGGGAGAGTCTCAAAAGACTCATCGGGGTGGTCTAGAAAATGCAGTAGTTATCTCGACTCTTTATCTACCGGATTGCGCGACGAAAAATCGTTTGGGAAATTCGCTGAGATAATCATTGAGACGCTTTCGTGACGAAAAAACAGTAAAAATGCCTACGAAAGGACTAAAAATTGCGATAAAATTTTGAAAATATGGATATTTATTTACAAAAATACGAAACTTTTGTAATTTGCGAAAATATAAATAATATATTTCTATTTAAGTTGAATAAAAAATACAAAAGTAAATAATAAAAATGTATCAAGATGAATTCAAATTTTCGTAATTTACAAAAATAATAAATAATACGTTTTTACTGGAATTGAAATAACAAAAATATAAGTAATCAATAAATAATAAATTTACCAAGATACTGAAAATTTCAATAAGATTTGTAAATTATGCAAATTTTTTTTACAAAAATTTTTTTAAACAGGCGCATGTTAATTAATTTTTTGCAGCAATTCTCTCCCTTTTTTCTTCCTTTTGACTCTTTCAATTCTGACTTTAATTTTGACTCTTTTTTTTTTCCTTCTCAGCGCGTGGAATTTAAAAACCTACAAATGACTTCCACGCTCGCTGGTAGCAATTTCAGACACACCAAGAATTTCTTGCTCGTCCTTTCGCAAAAAGAAAAAGCTACTTTTCATTTTACGTCCTCTAGAAAGTTGCCTGTCATAGAAATTCGCCATCATCGAGACCTCGATTCCGCTGCCGCTTAAATTGGGGCCTTATTAGCATAAGAAAAGAGGGAGGGAATTCCATTTTTCTCCGGAAAGAAGAAAGGAAAGCTAATTCCAAGTGGAAAGAAAAAAACGGCCGATGATGAATACAAGAAAGGAGCGAGTTGGTCCTGAAGTCAAATAAAATCGAAAAGCAGGGAACAGTAGCGCAGCAGCAGCAGCAGGCATGGAAGTCGTAACACTGATTAAAACTGTTGGCTAAGAGGTGTGATATGTAACCTTTCCTTTTTTTCTTTCCTCTCCTTTCGTGGGAAAGGAAGGAAAAAAAGGCGTCACACACAAGCTTCAGAAAATTAATCTCATACGGACTTCCACTATTCTTTTCTCCCACTTTTTCCTCTCTTTGTCCTTTCCTCCGACACAAGAGGGAGAAAAGCTTCGAGCAATTACGCGAACGTCGCCCTCTTCAAGGGAAGAAGTGATGGAGATGCTAACGTTGAAGAAGAAGAAGAAGAAGAAGACCGAGAAGGAAAAAAAGTGCGGATAAGAGCGAAAAAAAAAAGAGAGAAGAAACCCGCACCACAGACCGCAGCGGGTAAACCAGCAAATTGTTTCTCCCTCGTGAATTCAATCCATCCATGCCTCTTTTCCTTTCTTACCCTTCTTATCTTACCTTAATTCCGATTGGAATCAACCTCGCTCTCCTACAAATAAAGCGGAATCAAATTTTTAATGTCGAACCTAATCCCCGGGGGATATTCTCGAGAGCCTTTCAATGAAACTCGCTTAGCAGCAGCAGCAACTTCGACAATTTTTATGCAAAACCCGGAATTACTGATGTAATGCGAGGAATAAATTACCGGAGTCATCGGAGGAAATTAGGTGCCGCTCTAAAGAGTCCGGAGGGTTCGCGAAATCCCTAAATCTACGACTTGTGACACTGGAGTTATTAGCAACAATGAGAATGCACGAAAATATAAGGAAACACTTTAAATGGCATTTAACTGGCACGTTAATGTCGACACTGTGCCGTCCGGTGGTACCACGTTGGTGCCATGCGAAAACTATCGGGTAAGCGCCGGTGACACCACGTTGGTGTCGTACGTAAAGATGTATACCGGCGCCAAACGAAAGAATCGATCCCGATCAGACGGCAAAGTGTTAAGTATCGTTATTTCATTATTGTAAATCAATTTATTCAAATGTAACCGGAAACCCACACGAACCAACAATTTGGTCGTTCATCGATTAATTTACCCCATTTAACTAAAAATGTTGCAATCGCTTTGCAATCTTTATTAACGATTCAAACCAGGTTTAAGCGAACGAAAACCAAAATTCAACACCAAAATGGTTTTGGTTTTTTATGTACTCTAACACAAAGTAAGTAATTTGTGCAATTGCAATGTCTTCCTGGACCAGAAAGTGTGTGGCTATTCTTCCACACACGCATACACAAACACACACACACACCCACGCGGTACGAAATCCTTTCTTTTGTAAAATAATATCCTGCATTTAGGATAAAGTAGGCAGCAACAAACCTCTGTGTGTCATATACATAAGCAGGAAGAGAGAGAGAGAGAGGGGGGGGGGGGTTAGGAAAATACGTGCATCTAGTATTTCCTCCGAGTTGGTATGATGATAAACTCGAGTAGTATTAGTGCACACAGTGTATAGGAACAATGGTAGTGGCATTAGTAATGGAACCGGCACTGTGGTAGTGGTGGTAGTGGCCCTACTGGTAGTGGTAATAATAGTAATAATAGTAGTGGTTAGAGAGCTAGTATAATAAGACAATAGAGATTCGAAGTTGAGACAATGCAGCTGCTCCGCTAAATACACCCACATTCACACATACAAACGTAAGGAAGGTGGGCTTGGTTCTCTCCTGTTCCTTTTACCCACGCATACAATTTCCTACTTACAATGGCTAGAGAAAGACTCTCCTCCCGGAGGAGGAGAGAAGGAGAGAATCCATTTCGAGAGGTCGATTCTTACTTTTCCTCCGTATATCACGATGTAATACCATGTGTATACACGTTGTAATCCGAAGGAATACGGAGCTCAAGTTCCCGAAATCGATCGAGAAAAGCAAAACTGCATCCCCCCCACCCCCCTCGATATCGAAAGTGGATACCGTACGTGTGCGTGTGCGTGCATATGCTATAAGCGTGTGTATGCGCGCCTGTGAATGTGTGCGTCCGGTCCTGTCACCGAAAATTATTGCATTTTCCCGCTCGCTATGGATAAATGCTGAAATATGCAACGTTTATTGCCGAAACCGAAATTCCGAAACCACCGAAAAATCGATGACCCCGAATTCTCACCCACCGAAAATCGGAAATTCTAAATCACAGGATGTGGGGAATAAAAGCTTCGGAAATAACGAATGGTGGCATGGGTCGTTGCTGCACCGCGAAGTAAAAATTACCGTGGCATAGAGGAAATATGTTTTTTGTACCTTGTAGAAATTTTCAATTGGAAAATTTGCCAGTATTCGAAATTTTACAGGAGAAAAAATCATAATATAGTCCCTGGAGTTCAGTACATAAAGATTCGTTTTACAGCGCGTTTACGTGCACGCAAAAGTAATGATTAATTAAAAAGAAAAAAAAAAGTAACCGATGTGTTTAACGACGTGGTCATAAAGAGAGGGACGATGGGGAAAAGCGAGTAGGGGGTCAGAAAGTTGGTCGATGGGAAGTGATGCAGTGTCGGGAAGCGAAGTAGGTGGATGCAGGTTGAATGAAAATGCAGGAGAGACGCGGTTGTGAGTGCATCTAATTACTGGCCGCGTGTGTCATGCACTTCGACTTGGCCATGCCACGCCAAGGCAGGCTATGCTATGCCAGGCCAGACCAGGCCATGCCAGACCAGTCCAGGCCATGCCGTGTAGGTAGGTACCACCTACGCGACGGTAGTTGGATGCATATGGTATAAACTGAAAACTATTAAACGATATGTAAACTGGCGAAACTACTTTGTCGGGCGGCAAAAGCCGGGACACGCACGGGACTATGCGAGAATGCGAAACTCCCTCGCGGAGGTATTTTACAGGAGACGTTCTCTCGATCACGTGCGGTAGGGCCGATGATCGTTTTCCGCAACTTTCCTCGGAATATTCCCTCCTCGCAGTGTAGCTTCGTCGCGAGAATAGCGCTAATCAAAGACAGCAAAAAAAAAAAAGCATGCGTGGAATGACAATTTTTCCGACGTTTTCGCAATTTTGACCACGTAGCGAAAAAAAGAAGGGCACGCCAAGGGCCGAATGTGACAAAATAAAATTCTAAAAAATCTGTTCTAAATTATCAATTTCGTGCTCCTTAAAAAATAAAAAAAAAAGGTCCTCGTCGCGGATCCAGAAGAACGAAACATGAAATGACGTAGATCCGTGCTAGCAGTTCCACATTTGCTAAGGCAGAAGCACAATTGCATTTCGCTTGGTGCAAAAAAAAAAAGAAAACGCGGTTTTCTTGGTAAAAGGAGGAAGTAACCCCTTTACGCGAGGCATTCATCCATCGCAGTGCGGCATAAATTTCATTGTTTCGGTTTCACCTCCGGTGTCATTGGGATGAAATTACGCGTTACAACACCAAGGACTCAAAAAGAAAAAGGGAAAATGAACGAACCGAAGAAGGAAAAAAAAAAGGGAAAATTGCCCGTGTTCGGCTACATAACAACGGCGATATCGCTAAAAGTCTAGTCTAGACACTCTGACTACCACTGTAACACGGATTTTGTGCATCCGTTATAAGCCAACTCCGACTACAGCGAGAACCTGGGAGAAACGGGTGAGAGAGAGAGAGAGATAGGAGAGAGAAATTGAAACCATGGGTCGGTTTGAATTAGAGAGGAGAAATGTTACGGTACAGTAGCGGCGGTGCTATTGCCAAAGTTTTGAGATATACGAATACTTGTTTTCGTAAAATCCCGGCACAGTTGGACTCCTCTCGGCGTCTCTCTCTCTCTCTCTCCAACGACAATGAAGTCATAAGCGGAACGCGATACACACACATACACAGGCGTCCTATATACATACACACCGGGACAATTTTTCACGAATGCAATTTCCAACTTTTTTCTTTATTAGCCCTATTTATTTTAAACCCTCGTAAAAGCCAAAGCACGGGGATGTAGCAAAGGGAGGAACCTCCGAAGGTATTAGGTTCGATCCTCCCAGTGACTCTTTCGGTGAAAAAAGACAAAATAATTTTCACCTGCGGAGCTAAACTCCAAGTAAAAAGCCAGTGGAAGAGGACTCTTCCCTGGGAAGCTAAGTTCCTAAGGAGCGTAGGTGGTGCATATTGATGGAATCGTTGTAGAGGCTGACGACAATGAACGAAAATATATAACTCTCTCTTAGTTTCAGCTAGACAACGTTCCGGCATCGTCCATCTACGGAGGATACAATGAGAGTTAGGAGAGAACATAGTGGAATGTAATTAAGCCAGCCAACAGCCACGTCAAGGATGGAAAGACGACGACTACTGTCAAATTACAACAGCGTTCTATCTTTCTCTGACTTGCTATATGCCCTCCACCCAAAAGCGGAGCCTTTCCACTAAAAAGGGGGTTTGAGGTATAACTCCGACTCCCCTTCATTCGTCATACTGATTTATTTCCACCGAAAAGAGCAAAGCGGAACGGAGCGGAGCAAAGCAGAAAGGAGCGGATCGCGTAGCACAGCGCCAGAACAACAGCCGATTGCTGGCCTACCATTGCGGGTCGTAAGTTGCCCGCTGACTCGAGTATCCATAGGATCATTCCCGCTATCAGAGAAACTTCGGAGGTTTTCCAAGAATGAAGGGGTGTGGGTCCATAAGGCAGGATTTGGGCCCTAATAATTGAATGGGTCACCTCAAAAACGTTGTAAGGTGGCAACAAATTGCAAATTGTTCAAAAAGCCTCGAAAATGAGAAAAATTACCTGACGGTGCAATAATAGAATGGGTCACCTCAAAAACGTTGCAAGGTATAGACATTTTTTAAAACAATTATTACTGCACCATCAGGATATTTTTTTTTATTTTCGGGGGTTTTCGCAATTTCTACCTTGCAACGTCTTTCAGGTGAACCCATTCAATTGGTAATTCCCGAAACTTCGCGAAATCCACAAGAGTTTCATTCTCGTATTGTCACTTGACTTGGCATTAAAAAAAAGAAAAAAAGCGTGGGATCACTTTCGTCGATTGAAGGTGTACGTATCGGGTAAAATTCGGTGAAAGCAAATTTCCGTTATTATTTGTCTCTGTATTTCCCCCTTTTATCGCGAGCTGCGGTGAAAAGCCAGAATCTTCGTACACGTACAGGCGGTGCGCGATGATGGAGGACAGAAGTAACGGAAAAAAAGAGAGACTTTTTAGAATTTACTTCTCTTTCTTTACTCTTTACTCTCTCCTTATAGCGAACATATATAGCCATATATGCATGCATTTCAGTCGCAAGCCATCAGCATCCTTGCTTTTGTGATGCTTTTGACGAACGCTTAGCGATTCAACCAAGAATATATTATATCTCCATCATCATCGTGGATGTGAAATACATTTACCTTCTGCGCGAGCGTATATATACACATATATATTTCTGTATATAAATATATATATATATATGTATATATACATATTATAAGTACAAAGAAAAGTTATAAAGTAACGTTGCAAGTATAGATATGTAATGTATACTCGAGAGAACAATAGATCCAAAGCGCGCGCGAGAGGAAAACCTTTTTCCCCGTTTCCTTCTTTTTCCTCTTGCGAGTTTCCCTGGATGTGTATATAGTGCATATATATACATACATATATATAAATATATACTCGCATATTCGAACTGTTATCCCTATTTTTTGTCACACATTTTCCAACATTTACTCCGACGGTATAATACGTCAATTTTAAGTTACTGCATCTTTTCCAGTTATTGAAAATGTATCGAGATTGAAAGTTATTGCAGAAAAGCGGGATAAAGGGATAAAGGGAGAGCGAAATAATGATTCCGTAACAATTCGAGTCTCAGCCGAGGTTTGCAAATTTCCGCCGCATATCGCAACGAAAAAACTTGCGATGCGAGACGGAGTTCCACCCTTTGAGTCGAACAATTCGAAGTTCCAAGCAAGGAAATCGTGGATTCCGACCGTTCCATTGCATTCTACGCGCGAAAATACATCGAATAAGCACCTGCGGGAATCCCTAGCTCAATTAGCCGTTGCAGGAGAGTCGACCTTAGGTGGCTCAAAATCGTGCAAAAAGGTCAATTTTTGGACCTACTTTGGGCCACCCCAAAAATGGGTCAAAATTAAATATTCAAATTCGATCGGGATAGGGTCATTCCTAGGGGTAATTTTGCGCGTAGAATCGATTTAGCGGGTGCTCGGGGCCGAAATCTCAATAGGAACAAAGATATCACGGTTTTTTCGATCAAAAATGGGGTTTTCGGGGCAAAAGGGCAACTTCCTTTGGGAAATCGGGGATTCCGACGGTTCCATTGCATTCTACGCGCGAAAATACATCGAATAAGCACCTGCGGGAATCCCTAGCTCAATTAGCCGTTGCAGGAGAGTCGATCTTAGGTGGCCCAAAATCGTGCAAAAAGGTCAATTTTTGGACCTACTTTGGGCCACCCCAAAAATGGGTCAAAATTAAATATTCAAATTCGATCGGGATAGGGTCATTCCTAGGGGTAATTTTGCGCGTAGAATCGATTTAGCGGGTGCTCGGGGCCGAAATCTCAATAGGAACAAAGATATCACGGTTTTTTCGATCAAAAATGGGGTTTTCGGGGCAAAAGGGCTACTTCCTTTGGGAAATCGGGGATTCCGACGGTGCCATTGCATTCTACGCGCGAAAATACATCGAATAAGCACCTGCGGGAATCCCTAGCTCAAATAGCCGTTGCAGGAGAGTCGACCTTAGGTGGCCCAAAATCGTGCAAAAAGGTCAATTTTTGGACCTACTTTGGGCCACCCCAAAAATGGGTCAAAATTAAATATTCAAATTCGATCGGGATAGGGTCATTCCTAGGGGTAATTTTGCGCGTAGAATCGATTTAGCGGGTGCTCGGGGCCGAAATCTCAATAGGAACAAAGATATCACGGTTTTTTCGATCAAAAATGGGGTTTTCGGGGCAAAAGGGCAACTTCCTTTGGGAAATCGGGGATTCCGACGGTGCCATTGCATTCTACGCGCGAAAATACATCGAATAAGCACCTGCGGGAATCCCTAGCTCAATTAGCCGTTGCAGGAGAGTCGACCTTAGGTGGCCCAAAATCGTGCAAAAAGGTCAATTTTTGGACCTACTTTGGGCCACCCCAAAAATGGGTCAAAATTAAATATTCAAATTCGATCGGGATAGGGTCATTCCTAGGGGTAATTTTGCGCGTAGAATCGATTTAGCGGGTGCTCGGGGCCGAAATCTCAATAGGAACAAAGATATCACGGTTTTTTCGATCAAAAATGGGGTTTTCGGGGCAAAAGGGCAACTTCCTTTAGGAAATCGGGGATTCCGACGGTTCCATTGCATTCTACGCGCGAAAATACATCGAATAAGCACCTGCGGGAATCCCTAGCTCAATTAGCCGTTGCAGGAGAGTCGATCTTAGGTGGCCCAAAATCGTGCAAAAAGGTCAATTTTTGGACCTACTTTGGGCCACCCCAAAAATGGGTCAAAATTAAATATTCAAATTCGATCGGGATAGGGTCATTCCTAGGGGTAATTTTGCGCGTAGAATCGATTTAGCGGGTGCTCGGGGCCGAAATCTCAATAGGAACAAAGATATCACGGTTTTTTCGACCAAAAATGGGATTTTCGGGGCAAAAGGGCAACTTCCCTTGGGAAATACAAATAATCGACGGAGCAACCAACTAAACGCTCGCCACGACCTCGATTAATAATCCAATTAGTAATCGAGACTCCGAGCAGCAGTTCTCGGCTAATAATTGAATTAGTAATTGAGACTACCTGCTGTTTCGATTAATAATTCTATTAGTAATCCGGTACGTCGACTTATTCAATCACCAATTACCTCATTATTAATTCACCAATTACTCGAGCTTCAATTAATACCCGGGTTCCCTTTAATAAGGTAATTGATTGTACCTGAGCCCTTATTAATGTACTCAGGGTCGCGCTAAATACTCGGAAATTAGCAGGTAGAGGCACGCGCGAAAGTAAGGCGAAAATGGAATAGTAATTTTCACTATGTCAACCTTGTTTTTTTATTTAAATCAATGCCGTCAATTTTCACTAAATTGCGACTCAACCACAATATATTGTGTTTCAACAATTGTATCGAAAAATGCAAAACAACTATTGCGAGTTTGAATATTTCTGACAGCCGCGGCAGCATCGGCTGCCGTGGAAAGACCTTTTTTCCACTTTTAATGTTGTTAATTCAAAGTTAGGAAATAAATTAAACGTAGAGGAGGCGGTAAATTTAACCTTTCCGTGCAAAACATTTAATTAAAAGTATAATACGCGGTTTTTGTTCTGCCATTTCTTCAGTTCGTAATTTATCAAACTGGTTTCCTAGAGTTTTAACGAACGAAACCTGATTGAAACCGAAGAAGAAATAGTTTTTTAAATGATTACAAAAAAAAAAGACCCTCCAACACCTCTGATGGTGGTAACAAAAATTGCAAACCGTACACAGTGAGGTGAGATAACCATAAAAATATTGCAGGACTTGTCGTCAGACCCATGACAATTTATTGAATCTTTAAAACCATAAATTAGTGGATTCCAATTTTATTACAATTATTATATAATCTTCTAAAATATTATTCCCAATTAGCTCATTATTGAATTTTCGTTAACGAAATTACAAATAATCAGACGGAAACCACCGAAACAATTTCCACGTATATCAGCAAAGTTTCATCCCCTTTGCTGGAGCTGCAGCATGTAATATCTACTTTTCAGGCGGTCAAACTGGGACACCCTATTTTATATATTATATATACAATACATTATATATATATAATATGTATGTGTATGTTGCACAACTATGCATACATACGTATGTACACACACACACACATACTATCTCTCAGGGAATGCAATACGTCACACTTTTATCATAGCCACGTTTAAAAGGGAAAACGATGAGTTTCCTATATATATATAGGTATGTATATAGTATATACACACGCTTGACATCAGCAGCGATGTTATATACAGGAACGGGTATGATCAGAGGGATGGTAGGATAGAACCTACCCTACTCTATCCTACACTATCCAATCCGATCTGATCCGATGGAAAAAGCTAGCTCACTCGTTAGCTCTGGTCTTCTCTTCTCTTTTCTACTCTACTCGGCTCGTCTCCTCTCTTCTCTTGCTTATTGAACCTTACGACAATGTTACCAAGCTCAGACACATGGAAACCTACACACGTATGTACGCACGCATACATACGTGTCCACATGCACGCGAGAGAGACAAAGAGAGTGAGTGCATGAATTTATCCATTACGATCAACTCGGTTGCTTTGATCGTTCGACCAAACGTTCATTCTTTACATCGATCATCTTTCTCTACCTCCCTGCTACCGCCCTTTGCTGCTGCTGCTGCTGCTGCTGCTGCTGTGCCGCTGCCGCTGCTGATCGCAAACTCTTCTTGTTTTTCGTGTAGCTACTATTTTGTAACAATAGACAAGTAAACCCACCAACAAACAAACAAACAAACAATCGAACGAACCAACCAACGAACGAACGAACGAACCAACGAGTGAACGAACAAACGTCGTAGGTACGGATGACGAAACTTTATTGTCGAAATTTCGACGTATCGGTTAATAAAGCTCGGATGCAATCATCCGATGCGGTTTCGAGCGATGCAATTATGGGTCATGCGGTTCAAAGTATTGTGTTTAAATGGCGACAGATCAAAACACACGCTGCTGCCAAATGTCACCTCTTGCGGGACGGGACAGGACAGGACACAAGTGGAATTACGACATCCGAGTATTCAGATTCTTGGATGGAGATGGGTCGCCGAGCTCATACTAACGTAACGCATGTCGCGTTGTCGAGGTTCCGATTGGACCCAACGACGACCGGGTGCTGTGGGACAGCTCGAATTTCACTTTTGACGTCATCATTGCGCTGTGAGGTTATAGAGTTGTCGCAACGAATCACATAATCTTGGTATCGCGATCGGCAACCGATCTGTACCCAAGAACCTCAATACTTGGATGCCGTAGTTCGATTCCTGGAGGAATGAGCAGGACTCGACAGTTTCTTTGATTTAAGAAAGTAATTTCTTAAAACGGCAAACTGTTTCCTTAATTTAAGAAGATAGTTTCTTGAAACAAGACACTGTTCTCTTGATTCAGAAAAACAACTGTGCTAAAAGAGATTCTTGGCTTCATTCGAGAAAATAGTTTCTTACAGCAAGGAACCGTTTCCTTAATTTAGCAAAATAGTTTCTTAAAACGAGACACTGATCTCGTGATTTGGCAAAGTAATTTTGGACCAAGAGATACATTGTTTCATTTAGCAGAATAGTTTTTTCGAACAAGAAACTGTTTCCTTGATTTAAAAAAGTAGTTTCTTAAAGCAAGGAAATGTTTAGACCTAGGGCACCGTTGGAATTCCAATTTTCGAAAAACGTGGTTCTGTGACCAAAGATTGTTGTTTTTTTTTTCTTCCATTTTGTACCAGATGTTTTGGGTTACAGATCTACAACTTTGCGTAATCTAGCGTAACTTTCAAAATTCACAATATCCAATAATGCGATGCCAACTTTCCCCACCCTAGTTCCACTCCAGGACCTAAGGTACGAGTCCGGTGACCGGTACCTACTCCAGCCTTTCGTCGGGAGGAAAAACGGCAGGGGTGGAACGACCGTAGGACGATAAAATGCTACAAAAAGTCAGTATATATCTATTAAGAACGTGGAAAAAGGGTGGAAAAGTAGGAGCAGGGGCAGAAGAAGACGGATTTTCAAACACAGATACTCTTCGAGTATAGTGACTGGAAGGAGAGTAAATGACGCGTCAGCAAGAATGTCGTAGCAGATTGCCTTTCCTTCCTTCTACACTTTTCATGAAAGATGGGGGATGAAGAAAAAAAAAGGATGGACCAGAAGAAGAAGAAGAAGGTGGAGGAAGAAAGGAAAGTAGGGAAAGATCTCATCTTCTCTCGTGACTTTGCGACTTCCCTTTTTCTCCTTTTCCTTTTTTTTTTTGCGCGGAGCGAATTAACGATTAAGCTTCAACGACAGAAGCACGACCGAAGCTACAGAAGGAGTGGAAGAAGTACACGCGGATCCTTGAAAAACTCCCTCTTTCTGCCGGCTCTCGTCGCCTCACCCTGAAAAAGTCCGACGAAGAAGGACGGAATAGCTTCTCATTTAATCCTTTGGAAACGTATCAAGATATCTTGGCATTTACCGAATATCTTGTCGTCGGATATAGATAGATGTTCGACTACGCCGTGGGGCAAGAAGGGAGATAAAAACTGTGGGATTCTGTGACTTCTTTGAGAGAGGGAGGCCACGGGGAGGGAGTAAATGTGCAGTTTTTCATGAAACGAGGATTAATTTTATGTGTAGGTGATTTTATGTGTATGTATATATAGATATATGTTAGCGATCTCGACCCGGTCTTGATGCCAAGGATCGAATTTACTGGAAGTCATTTCTGAGGAATTAAATTCCCAGAATTTATCGAAAATGTTTTGGAACCAAAGAAAAATTTAAATTTCAAAATCAAGTGTGTAATTTTCGCCCCTCCCTTTGGGGGTAAAATCATTCCCAAAAAATTGATGAAAAATTCGAGTTTGAAAATCAAGGGGGTGTCATTTTCGCCCCTCTCATTGGGGGTAAAATTATTCCCAAAAAAATTAATAAAAAATTTGAAATTTTGAAACCGAATAGAAATTTATTTTATTATTTTAAATCTTACAATACCAAATATCAACTAAAAAAAAATAAAGGTTTTTTTTTTTGAGAAAAACTATGCTTTGATGAAAACCGAAGTAGCAATTTTTCAATGAAATTCTTAAGAGCCAGCTTCCTTTTTACGTAATTACAGTTATTTATATTAAAGGTCTGAGGAGAGTCTGTAAGAGCACTGAGGGAACAACTTCGCTGATGAAATTTCCAAAGTAAACTTCCAAATTTCAGCGCAACTATATACATGTGTTATATTAGTTGGAGTGGGTATCGCGTTTCGAGATGATCTTCACGAAACAAGTTTTAATGATCGTCTGCGTGAAAAGCGAGACTCTGAGGAGAGCGTATTGTTTTGCCTTCCGAAGACGATTTCCACCTACTGCTGAACTTTCCGTCAGAGTGAAGCTTGCGAGCTTTGGCAGATTCTAGAAGAAAACGTAACTGCGATTTCCAATTTCGAACCTTCCAAACCTACTTTTATTTGAGAAAAAATACGAAGAGGTTCATGATCCCCAACCTTAGAAGGGTAAATATAGTTGACCCACGGAGCACACACCTATTTTCCGATCATGGTGCGCATTGTGGGTCTATGATACCCCGTGTCCATTTCAAGGACTATCATTTCAAAACTACTCGCAAAAATTCTAAGTTTATCTCGAGATATTTTAGAATCAATCCTTTTACTTCGAATTCCTCGAATATCGAAATATTGGGTTAGCAACCGAGTTTCCGCCGTTACTGGAATGTGAAAATTTAAAACATAGTTACAAATTTGAAATATAATAAAACCCAATTTTTTTTAACATAAAGTAAAATTCCTGAAAAGTCCCCCCCCCCCCTCCCCCTCCTAAAAGGAAATTTTATTGGAAAAAATTGTTAAATTAAAATTATTGTAATAATGAAATAATAAAGTTATTGGAAAAATTGGTAAATATTGGTAAATTGGAAATATTGGTGAAATAATAAAGTTATTGGAAAAATTGTTAAAAATTTTTTAATAACGTGTATATATTTTCTAATAGTTTTTCTTGTATTTAATATAATTGTTTAAAAACAGAACGTGACAAACCATGTATGTTCCCCGAGGTTTAAAGAGACGTTGAAAAACGAAACCATGAAAAAACACAATTTTTAAAAATTGGATTTTGGTCCTATAAAAATAAAAAAAGCTACCGAGTCCACAAGGAAATCCAAAATAAAGCTCCTGGAATTATCCCACATTGTATGGCTTGACAATAAAAGGGGAGTGATAAAACAAGCGATGGAAAACATTCTTGAAAAAACAAAGCCTCGATTTTCTGGACTAAAAAAAGGCCCTTAAAATCAATAAATAGAGATAAAAAATAACAACCCCTCGGGCAATTTCGAGAATATTTTTTTAAAAATTACCGGAACTACATTTTTCATTTAAACCACGTTGATTTTTAATATTTAAAAAATATTTTTAAAAAAACCACCGAAAACAAGAAAAATGTGGAAAACAAAATATTCTTGAAAAAAGAAAATATTCTTGAAAAGCCTCGATCTCTGAAAAATAAAAGAGAAATCTACAAAAATACGGAACCGCTCGAAAAATTCCTAGAATTCTCTCCAACTTTCCACGACACTATCCTAGATTCCGATACATTACTGTGAATTGGGTATTTGATACTTTTGGATAGTAATTTCTACCAACCCCTTCGTAATCTAGGGTTATTAACACACTATTTCCACCAAAGGCGTCAAAAGACACCTTTTAAAATTTGAATTTCGAATTATTGTCGAGGTTGAATTTCATCTTTCTTTGAAATCCACAACCTGGAGGTACTTAAGATTAGTAGAGCAATTACGCGTCTGTCAAAAATGTGCTTTTAATTAAGAAAATCTATTTTAATTATAATTCTACATTTTTGGTTTCGAATTTTTCATTACGTATAATTAGCGCGGTAAAAATAGCGTTAACACCATGCCGCCCGGTGGTACCGCGTTGGTGCCACGCGAAAACTATCGGGCAGGCGCCGGTGGCACCACGTTGGTGTCGTACACAAAGAATTGAACGAGGACTCGAGGAGCAAACTATGAAATTCTTGAAAATCCCACAGGGATCTTCTGAAAACCAAAAAAAAAACTGCCAAAACTAAGAAAAATAGGGAAATATCCCTAGAATCCTCCCCCGCTTCGCAGGGTTCAACGGGGAAAGAGTTCAAAAGCAGACAATGAAAGAGAATTCCTGAACAAAGACAGGTGGTCAATTCGTGGCGTATTACATGTTTTCTTTTCTTGTTTTCCAATCCTCGTTTTATCCTACTATAAAATTTGCCTCTTTGTCTTTCTGTCTTCCTTTCTTCCTTCTGTTGCGTTTTCCCTCCGTCCCTCTCTCTCTCTCTTTTTTCTCTTCAATTTATCTCCGGTTCTTTCACTCTTTTTATTTCCATGCCGAATCGAACAATGGTTGGTTTTAATATGACGCAGTCTGTACAAGAGAAAAAAAAAAGAGAGGAGAGTCGAATGAGAGAAACCCAACGAGAGGCACGAGGAGAGAGAGAGAGGAGGGAGGGTATAAGAGAGACATATAATGCATGTATGTATGCACGTATGGTGGGTTTGCTGGTGGTTCTGCAGAAGTTGCAAAAGCAAAGAGTAAGAGTAGCTAACAACGGTTTTCATTTAGTGCCTCTGCTCTCGACAATCCTCCACTGGCACAGTAGGCAGGCAGGCACAGGATATGGGGCTGACTGCTGCCAGTCCTAATATACAAATACATTTTGACTCAAACACGCGTTTCTGGATGACTTTTCAAACTTTTGTGAAACGGTAATTGGATTTTTACCAAGTATTCCCGTCAAATTCCTTTTCTAATACGAACTACCGGCGATTCGTCCACGCCAAGGGAAACACACACTCGATTGCATCGATGATCCAGAATAATATCGATTCCCTTGTAACCGAGTTAATGTTTCTATACGCGAGCATAGGGGAGACCGGTGTCAAAAGTAACATGTGTCAAAAGTAACGTCAATGATATTAGCGCTATCTGTTGGGTAATAATCACGTCAAGCCACTATTTTCTCGCATGCGTTTGTTCTTTGAGGTGCAAGGGTTTTTACCCGTGCAAGGGTTTTGCGGTCGTATGTCTACTCTCAGCCGTAAAGTTAACAAAAAAAAAATTCTATATGATATAAGTTCTGTTTTAAATAAATCTCAAACTTAAATTAACCTCTTCGGGGACGATTTTTTTACAGCGAGAAAAAAAAATTACTTGATCTTTTTTTCTTTTCTTTTACGATTTACCAGTACAGTCAAACCAAAAAATTTGTTCTTCTCCGAGCGAGGGATCCCGTAGTGAATAAATTGTTATCAAATTCTTGTTTTATTTATTATTGACAGTAACTATAATTATAAAAAATTAAACCTCCACATATGTGGCCAAGGGCGTTAATCAATTTTATTTTTCCTCCCTAATCTTGTGTGTATTCGTTAAAAAAAAAAAAAAAAAAAAAAAAATTCTGATCGGCATGACACCTATTTTTTAAATGTAATACGTCAATAATGACCTATTTTTTTTAATTATTATCTAAATTTCAAGTATTACAAAATTAGTAAATTTTTGGAAAATATAATTAAAAAAAATATACGGGTAACTTCACATCCAACGTTAAAAATTCTTGGGATTTTCTTAATACTATAAAAAACACAACTTTAACCGAAAATAATATAACGAATATTGGAACATGGGAGTTGGTATTAAATACAAGCCAAATTGAGAAGACTGTATTCTTTGTTAAAGTCAATTTATTTCCTAGACTCGAAGGACGTCCTTTCTTGGCAAGAGTCAAAACCGAACTAAAACTGAAAAGACTTTTCTGAAAATGCATAGAAAAGCTGACCCCTAATTTTCAAGAGAAAATTTTACGACTTGGGTCTGCCATGTGTTTTTCACACTGGCCACTTGGGCACAGATACCACCACGAGAGGCCCATTGATCGTTGACAGCAGAAATAAAACATTTCCTTATTTGAGACCTCGCGTCTCTTAACTTTAGATTTATTTTTGTTTATTTATTTAATAATAAATCAACAACGATAATTAAATTTATATTTGAAAATACGTATTTTACATTTAACGACAAATTTTATCACAAAAATTAGCGGACTCCCTATGGGTTCATCCCTCTCTCCAGCATCAGCAAATTCCCTAATATGCCCAAATTCATCCTACATTCCCAATTCTTCATCTTCTTATTTTTCCCGATTTTGCAACATTCAGAAAACGAACGGGTCACCTCAAAAACGTTGTAAGGTACAAATTGCGAATAGTTCAAAAACCCCCAAAAGTGAAAAAAAGAAAAAAAAATAACCTCATGGTGCAACGATAGAATGGGTCACCTCAAAAACGTTGCAAGGTAGAAATTTCCTTAAACAATTATTATTGCACCATCAGGTTATTTTTTTTTCATTTTCGGGGTTTTCGAGCAATTCGCAATTTGTGCCATACAACGTTTTTGAGGTGACCCATTCAAATGTTGACCCTCCCTTCCAGATGTTTCCGTAAAAAGAAAAATTTTGTATTCCCATGGCCTCGATTTCATCTTGAATCTTCCTCATTGCAGGGAATTCTATGTATTCATAATATTATAATTTCCTCCCCGAACCACATTTCGCATTTTGGCGACATGGCAAACAAACTCATTCAACCCGATGGCAATACTCGCAATTTGATAAGTACCTGAATTACCACAAGCACGCTCTTCCGTGCTCCTCTTTGCTTTGCAAGCTCTCGAAAAATTACAAAAAAATAAAAATATACACAAGTACATATACATATATACATATAGTGTATATATGTATATACTATAATTTTTATAGCATAAAAAAAAAGGTCGAATAGAACATCCGCTTTTGCGAAATGCCGAGGGGTCACATATGGGAATAAACTATCCTGCAGCGTGTAAGGTAATAATAAAAATTGTCATAAAAATAACAACAACGAGAGCGGGAATGAAATATTTCAAGCACGTAACGTCATCATTCTGTGACATTATGATACTTATAATGCTAATTAGTATCCGTCCCTTTTGCTTTTTCCACTTACACTCATCCCTCCGCCTTTTGGTCTTTTCTCTGCTTTGTGGCTACAACAAAATTTTCGGCGGAAAAACTCGTCCCATGGCGTACGAGTGTACGCGTAGGTCGGGAAAAGGAAGGAAGAAAGAAAGAAAGGAAGGATAGAGGAAAGAAAAAACAGAAGCGTTGGTATGAACATCAGCGAGTGAAATTACACGCGAGTTAATTGCACGTTAGGTATGCGTGTCGTGAATTGAGTATAAGAAAAAGAAGTAACAAAAAATGTATGAGAGAGAAAGAGAGAGAGAGGACCCGCGAGATAGTGAAGGGACACGGAGATAAAGTGTCACGATGAGACTTGAGATTACGTATAAACACGAGTTTAGCGTTAACGTTAGAATGGGAGAAATTAAGGAGAAAATTACAGCGACAACTACAAGTTGCAGTTGCAGTTGCAGTTGCAGTTGCAGTTGCAGTTCTAGTTGTAGTTGTAGCTGTTGTAGTTATTTTAGTTGTAGTTGTTATTGTTGTGTTTGGAGTTGTAGTTGTAGTTGCAGTTGTAATTGTTATAGTTGTAGTTGTAGATGTAATTGTTATAGTTGTAGTTGTAATTGTTATTGTTATGTTTGGAGTTGTAGTTGTAGTTGTAATTGTTGTAGTTGTAGTTGTAATTGTTATAGTTGTAGTTGTAGTTGTCGTAGTTGTAATTCTAGTTGTAGTTATAATTCTAGTCGTAATACTAGGGTTTTGCTACCTAGAACAACTGGAGCAACTAGAATTACAACTGCAACTACAATTACAACTAGAATTACAACTACAATTACAACTGCAAATAGAATTACAACTAGAACTACAATGAAACTTTCAAATGTGACTCCACATTAATAAGCTAGCATTAACGCTGATATAAGTAATTTGTATTAATCCTGTAATAATTTGGATAATAAGCTTGCATAATTTGCATTAATAAATTTACATTGAAAATATGTGTATTGTAAAGTAATTGTTGCTTGGAACGAGTAAAACTCAATTTTTGTACCTAAACAATCCCATTGCTTCTATATTTCTTTCGCATAAATTTACAGTTCTAAGAAAATTCGCAAATTCTTTTAGAATCACAAATTTATTAAATTTCTAATTCAAAAGTGTTATTTATCTATTATAATTATATTTAATTGATCGATATCTATCTATTATAATATTATTGCTTTCAGTTCAATGACATATTTGCAACTAGAAATTTCCAAATGTACTTCGAATTATAAAATTTTATAACAAAAAAAAAACAAATTACAAATATCAAAGAGTAACAACAGTTTCTTTTTTATTTTACGCAATATTGAATTTGATACTGATGTGAAATTTTATGAATTCCTAGCTTTTATGATTCTCTTTCTTTTGAAACGTCCCATATTGATGCCAAAAAAAGGGTATTCTTTAACCCTCCGTGAATCTGATGAAGGTGAATAAAAGTCACATACTGAACCATGTGGGGTTAATTCTCCCTTGAACGCTATCCATCTAGAAATATATCATTTGAATAAAAAGGCACTTTAAAATGATGTTTCCTCTCCTTTGTGTAAGGACAGACCCAATAAAACAAAGATTTAGCTTCCAAACATAAACAATTTTCTTTTTTATAAAATCACAAAATTGAAATGTACCTTCCGAGAGGGATATGGAGCAATTTTAGGATCACTCGGGTTAATTTAATACCGCGTTCGGTGAGAATTAAAACACAAAATGAATTTTACAAAAAAACATTTACAACAAAAATGACGTTATAGTACAATTCGATTTTCACCGAACATTTTTGAACTTTAATTTTTTTTTCTAGCACCGAGTTTGTAAAAATAAAATATTTTTTCTATTTCAATTAATTTAGTAAATAAAGGGCGAAACCAATTGGGCCTTTTTTGAACCTAAACCAAATGAAACCCACGAGAATGGCTTCAGTTTCACCAATTTTTAATATTTGTCGATTATATTTTGTTGTTTAATGCTCGATACATTATTATATGCTTAATAATGTCCTCCAATATTATTAGTCTGTTGCCTTTTGTTTCATCCACAAAAAAAATTATAAAAATAAGAATTGACAAAAAATAATTTCTTAAGCAATTGTAATGGTGTTGGCCCTTGATACTCTATTGGTATAGAAATAGTAATAATTTTGCACAATAGAAAATTTCATTTTAGATGCAAGGATGCGTGTACACACATAGTCTTGCACAATTGTGCAATTTAAATTGGGCTCCGATAAACAAATGCGCTATATTGTTTGTTCGACAAACATTTAATATTTACATATATGTATATATAAACAAATATACATTTGTATTTGCTACCCATATTTTCATCAAATAATATATAATTTATATACACAAGCGAGCGGATGAACATGCGTGTGTACACCTACACGCGTATAAAATATGTATCGAATGACGCTAATATATTTTGTAAAATGATCTATGTGTGTATCAATAAAATGTATACATGCATGTATGTATCCATGATGTTCGAAATATATTTGTGTTTGGATGCACACGTATACACGCATGCACGTATACACGCCGTCTCATGCACCGAAACTAGAATCGTAATACATAAGTATCCTTTTCATCATGGCGAACAATCGCTACATCGTAAACAAATGAGAAATGGATGCCCGCGAATGATAAGTAAACTCGTGTATTGGTATGTAAGTACATAGTTAGGTAGGTGCCCGTACTGTTGACAAGTCCTACGAGCCCCCCCCCCCCCCCCCCCCCCCCTACTCGAGGTAACAACAAAGGAGATAGATAGCTATCGGGCGTGATAGAGAAGACCGAGACAAAAATTCCCACAGAAGCTTTTACGCGTGATATTAATTTCCTGGAATACGATGAGGCCAACCACGACAATGTCAACATTGAAAATCGAGTAAGAAGAAAAAAAAGAGGACGAAAGAATGATTCTTAATTTACTCGTTTTCGTTCTATGTTATATCACACGAAGACGCATCAATAACAAAAAAATCTTGAATCAAATAAATTAATAGGCACCAACAAATAATTATCGCAAATTTTTTTCCATAATAATAATAATAATAATAATAATGACGATAATGATAATAACGACAATTATAATAAAAACAATAATGGCACTGGTAATAATGGCGGTAATAACAATAATAATAATGATGATAATAATAATAATAATAATGATAATAATAATAATAAATGTAATTATAATAAACAATTAAAAGGGAAATGAAAAACAGTTAGCATTTGCGTTATCCGATATTTGCGAAAATAAAAACAGTAGACGCTTCCGCGGATTTATTAGGAAACAAAATGGCTGCCGTAACTTAATAATTTCTTGAAACAAAAAAAATGCAACCCGGAAGTCCTTGATGGCATTGTGGATTTTTTTTTTTTTTTCATAGCAACAACGAAACGTCTTTCGTGACAGTGTACTTCGTGATGGGAATAATAAGAATTCGTTCACGACAGTCGCTATTGATTCGCGGTAATATGCAAATACCGGAGAGATACGCGTTAAGAAGAAAAAAAAGGAAAAAAATCAAAGCCCCGTTTGGTGTAAATGTTTTCCTTTTCCCGGTAAAAAAAAAACAAAATGAAGTTCAATGACTTACCGTTCTCCCCTTTACGTCCACGTTCCTGCGATGTTCCTTCCCTTCTTGTCCAATCGATGTCCAGTGGCTCGATGCTGTTTCACACAAAAACACTTCACAAAAGTTTGATCGGCGCGTATGTTCGTATTATTCGCGTATTTTGTTGTTTCAGTCATGAAAATGATGGCACTCAAAGAAACGTCTAAACAAATAAACTGCTAACCGGCCGGCCGGTCGAGTTCTAACTGTTGGTTGTTAGCGCTCAAGACTGCGCGCGCCGACGAGCTTTATACACTCACGCTAGCGTCATCACCCGGAGGGTGGGGCAAACCTTTCGAACTTACCGGTTTGAATTTCAAATTCTCAGCCTTTTCCAATTTCTTTTTAACGGTTTTTTAATCCATTTTCAGCTAATGAATATTACAAACATGAAAAATAGGGTTTTCACTTGTTAAATATGTACATGGCCCTAGATTGTTGTACGGTGTATTAATAAATCAGGAGAAAGTCTCTCAATAATAGAAAATAGGAAAAGTGAATAATTTGAAGTATGAAAATTATATTTGAAATTGTCTATTTTTCCTTTTTCTATTTCAAGTAACGAAATAACAATAATTAATAGTTGGAAAAATTAAAGAAGATGAAGGAAATACTGAAACATTCAAATATCATTTGAGTTTCTCTCTTTTCTATTTTAAGTAATGAACAAACCATAAATGATGGATGGTTGTGTTGAAAAATCGGAATTAATTAATTTGAGACTGTTTTAGTTTAATTGCATTGATAGTATTACCAACTAATGAAGTATTTATAATATTATAAGTGAATTAATGGTTTTCTAATATTACAAAATTGGTACCTACTTTGATTAATCATGAGATTTTTCTATAAACGTTTCAATAATAAATTAATTGTTTGTTTGGGTATTTAATTTACATCAACTATATATCTGTACATTAATAATAAGAACAGTAGTAGTATTAGTGGTACTAATGGTTACAATAATAATGATAATAATAATTCCTATTACAAAAAATTTTAAAAATTAAAATATATCAATATCGAAAATTCCCATTAACAACAACAACAACAAGAATAATAATAATAATAATAATAATAATAATGATAATGATAATAATAATAATAAAAATAATAATAATAATAATAATAGAAATAGAAATACAAATAATAATAATTCCTTGATACCAAAAAGAAAAAAATGGAAATATAAAGAAATCAGAAAAATCAATATAAAAACACAAAATTCAAATACTTTTTCATAAAATGACGTATCGGAAGTCATTCTTTAACACAGAAATTAAATAGTTTTGATCACAAAATATAAAAATCGAATATTGCCGACAAAAATTGAAGTATCAAATACCGTGTATTTTCGAAAATAACTTCTCAAGCGGCAAATTGAAATACCAAAAAATTCAAAAATAAATTTTAAAAAATAGTTGTGCGAACTCGAAAATCCACAAACGCAAATACCATAATATCCTAAATCCCCAAGAGCAACCTCTCCACATAGAAATTGAGAAACCAACCGAATCAACAATTAACTTTGACACCAATTTCAAAAATCTTCCAAAAATACCTTGTTTCTTAAAATAATAAATTTCAGGTGTATTTCACAAAAATAAAAGAAAATCCACAAAACAATATAACCGGAAAGAAAGGTGTTTTTATTGATTACAAATTGATGCACTTTTACTTTATTGTTTACAATAAAATATATAAAATAGGAAAAACGGGGAGGGAAATATTCACGGAATATTTGCAAGATAATCCTTCACGTTAGACGGATCCAGTCTTCTGAACCCGTTTGCATCGCAAATTCCAACTTCGATATTATCGGCCGTCATTTGGCCCTCGAAGCCTTCCTTCAGCGTCAGAATCGCAGTGTGCACGGCATCGTCCAGCTCCAAATCTTCGCTGTACCTTTTCTCGAGGAAGGTCTTGCCGTTGATGAAGTTCTTGCCCATAGCAGTCGCTTTCCAGGCGAAATAGGCCCCCGATGGATCGCATTGGAACAGACTCGGCTTTCCATTATCCCATCCGCAGATTAATAAGGACACGCCGAAAGGTCTTACACCCCTGTCATTTCAAGAAACGAAACAGATTGACATCGATAAAACGGCAATATTATGTACATTGGAAAGCCGATAGAATGTCACTGCAGTTAACGAGTAACTCGATCTTTTTAATCACAACCTTCTCGCACTGGACTGCCCTATTAAGAAAGAACCTGGTCTCAAATGCCATGGAAATTGCAAACGAAAAAAAAAGGGATGAACAAACTGTTCACCTTCACTCCCTTCTCTTTTTCTAAAATCCCTGAAATTGCGTATGAGTGAAAGTAAAAGTCGTTTCCCCTGATAAGTTGCATCTCGGATGGGCATTAGAGGCATTACACCTAGAAATGTAAAAGATAGGCCTTTTTCTTAGTAATAATTATTTAATTTCTAATTAACTTGATCATAAAAGTAGTTGGAATAACAATAATTGCAGTTATAATTAATAGAAATATGTAACTGATGCCTTATTCAACTACAACAATTATTAGAATTATTCCTACACCGAAAATAACAAAGGCACTTTAATTATTTAATTTCTAATTAACTTAATCATGAAAGTATTCGGAATAACAATAATTGCAGTTAAAATTAATAGAAATATGTAATCGATGCCTTATCCAACTACATCAATAATTGGAATTACTATATATATTTTTTTCAGTGTAAGCATATATGTACTTTTGTATGCCATGTTAAAAAAAATTCATTAACAATGTGGTGCCAATAAAAAAAAAATCACGATTATTAATTATCTTCATGATAAAATTTGTCGATTTTCAGCTGCAAAAAAAATGCTACAACAAAGAGTGCCTTTTTCTGTAGATTGAGATTTCCAAATTACCAATTAATCGGTCCAGTCGATTTTCAGATATTTCTGGTAGGCGACTTGGAAATATATATTTTTTTAAAAAATGCTTTTAAAGTTTAACGTTTCTTTGAAGTAGACAAATCTAGGGATAATTACGTACACTAGGTTCCTAAAAAAATTCAGAAAAAGGCCTAGTTTTTTACGTTGCAAGGCTTACGCAGCCCGATAACGAATAACTTTTCAATAGCTGAGTTTAGAAGTTGGTTAATAATTTTAAAAGTTTACTCGCTAACTTTCAGTTCCATTTATCAACCCCTTCGTTGGTAATGACGGGTATTTGTGCCAAAAAAAAAGTCGTGCCACTAATGCTTCATGATGCATTTGTGAGCAACTTCAATAAAGAATATTTGTACCACTGCGATTTTCAAGTTCTTGGAGTCGCTGAGATTGGATCTCAGCGACTCAACGATTTTTATTCTGAAACTTTGGTGTAAATCTGAAAAAATGAATAATGCTCAACACGTTCTTGGCACAAAAACCCAAATTTCGTCCAACTGCGAAGGGGTTTGGGAAAGGGCTTTTTTTTCTTACCCAGACTGGGTGTATTCTTGCATCAGCATAGCCACTCGCTGGACCAATTGTGCAGTCGGAATGGGTTCCTGATAAATCAGGAAATACTGCTGGGCCATTTTACGAGCTTGCTTGACTAATAGACGGTAATCGGGACCCATTCCGCTGTAAACCATCCCGATGTGTTTGGTAACCATTTCGACTTTATTCACGCTATGCTCGTCATAAAGAATCGACTTGTGCTTATTTTCAGTCGCTAAAACGACTCCGTTGGATGCTTTTATGCCCACGCTCGGAGCACCTGCTGCCACTGCCGCCAAGGCATATTCTATCTGGACTAATTTTCCAGACGGACTGTTTCGAAAACAAACAAGGAATACCAAATGGGAATGAGAATCTCTCGTGGTAGAAAATTTGTATGTACATAAATATACATGAAAAGTATACATTCAAATTTTAAGGCATTTGTATATTTGGCCTACACGAGGATTAAGTTCATCGCAATTTACAAACCAAAAATATAAGGGGAACAATATTTCAAACAATAAGAGAATCGGAAGGAGCCCTCGATTTGAAATATCTGCATTCGCTGTCTCTTCTAAATAAATTACGGTGAGAAAGAATAAATGTACATGTCGGAATACAGAAATGCTTTAAAAATATCTCGACTAAGAATTTATTTGCATTTGAAATTTAGTGACATTTTGTTTCGTTGATATTCTTTTGGTATATTCTTTTGGAGACACTTAGCGTAGGAGGCAAAAGGAGACTGTCTTAAATAATCATTTTTCAGTTATGAAAATTAATCAATCGCCTTATCGTTATCGTTTCTTACCGATATCATACTTGTATTGATTTTTAATCGTAACTAATAATGTTGCTACTTAACCAATTGCTCAGCATTTTTTGCTTCGTGAATATTTAAGGCGTAATAGATGTTATTAAAATAAAAAATATCAATATTACTATAAATCCAATAGTTCTAAAGAAATATATAAAAACTTTGTTATTTATAGAATTGAAAATTGCGTGTCAGAAGAAGAAACTTCTGTAAAAACAAACCCTCGATATGCAACTTGAATGTTTGAATAACAATATGTCCCGACATAACTAAAAATAATTCTTCGCAAGATAAAAGTATAAAGGATTTAAATATTGTGGATATTTTTACCATGTTGCAAAATATTATGTGAATTTTTTTTGAATATCAGGGGGAAATGGTAGACGTTTTATTAAGAGATTTTTAAAATTTAAAAAAAAAATGAAACAGCTTTATTAGATAATCTTGAAAAATAATGGGAACAACGGTAAAGTTTCATGGGAATCATTGCACATTACGTGCACGCTTCAAAAATTATTTGAAAAATTAAACCATAAATAGTAAACGCGAATTTAATTGAGAAGATTTCAAAACTTGTTCACCCTAAATTCTGAACACAGTTTTTTTTTTAGGAAGAAATTATTTACTTTCACCAATTTTAAGTTACGGATGTAACAGTATAGGTAGTATAATTCTAGAAATTATGAAACTCCAAATGCCACCGAGTGAATAAATGATAGGATTAGAGAAAATTTCAAGTTTGAAATACTATAAAGTAAACAGATAAGTAGCGATCCAAATGTTAGGTTCAAACATGAAATGCAAGAAAATTCTTAGTTCCAAATAATACAAAATTAAAGAAGAAATGGGAACGAAGATATTTATTTATTTATTTATTTATTTAACTGTATGCCCTTGTTGCAATGTGGCAAGAGAAAAAAATAATAACATAAAAAGAAAAGTCCAATAGATGAATAATATTGATAAGAGTAAAACAGTAAAGTAAATAGAAACATGAAGAATATTTGAAACATAATAATGAACTGTGCAAATAAAAAACAATATGGAAAGAAAAAGGGACAAAATAAATAAAAATGTCCAACTAACACAAAAAAAGAACATAAAAAAGAAAGAAAATTGAAACATAGAGTTTTGATAGAAGTATAATATATTATTGTATTTTTGCTACGATATTCCACCAGTTCTGTATTAACACTTAACACTTTACCGACCACTAGCCTATTAATCGGTTTTTTCTCTCCAACGTTTAAACCAATCGAGACGGCGATTTGTTTCGAACACGGTCCCCAAGAGCGAAATTTTATTTTCTTGGCGGGACTCGAATGGGTTAATAAATATCATTTAGCATTAATATCATCGAGCTAACTATTGATATAAAAAAAGAAAATTGATAAGTAACCTATTGATTTGTTATTATTTGTCAGGAGAAATGCATTATAGCAAGTCATCATAAGTATTTTTGAGGTTAGGAACGCTTCTCATTAAAAACTAAGAAAAAACAATGAAAACACAAATTCCACGAATATAGAAGTGAAAATTCATCGAATGTTACCGATTTCCGCATAAATACAAGAAACAAAGATGACACGAGAAAATTAATGGGTGGTAATAAAAATAGTAGGTTATGATGACAGTGGAGTTTTTCGGAGCGAATCTGCCGAAATCCCTAAAAAGGGGAACCAATGAACTAATAAATGAAACGATAAGAAAATAAATGAATTAACCAAAGTTTGTGAGGTTCCGAAATGAAAAAAGTGACGGCAAATACTGTTTTTGTGTCAAAAATATAATGAAATAAAATAACGACAAATCTGCCGCAAAGTAACATCGAAGGATTCCAAATTGGAAAAATAACATATACGAACGCAAAATAATAAAAAAGTAACTCACCTAAAAGTTGTTAACGAGAAACTGTATCGCTCCGTTGCCATTTTCGCGAAATTTAATTTTCAACCAGGATCCACAACCGCTGCAGGTAAACCCTTCAGTTGCCAACAGCAGTAGCCATATTGTATTTTCGGAATTCGGATGCGAAAAGTCCGGCAATTTGTCGGAGAAAGAGCCAATCCACGAAAAGCTCCATTAGAAATTGGGAAAGAGTTTCATCGCCATTTGTACGGAACAATTGCAACCTAACATCGAGTGTTGCGTCTTAGGCTCCAACAGATGGCAGCAAACGCATAAACAGCGGGAGACGCAAACGGAACCATTTGTTTAAACTAAATAATTTACTTTTCTTTAGACCAAACTTGTCACACGCATCGAACTAAATTGTAAATCTAAAGAAATGGATTTTAGAAAAGAATGCATTTAAAGAAATAGTATAAAAAAAAGGGGGACACGACTGGAAACAATAAAGTTACGAATGCCAGATCTCTTTTTGCTCAAGTTGACCGTTCCTGCCATAAACCCCATACGCGGGTGGCCTCTTATTTGTTGACTGTGACCGTTCGTGCAGCGCCATCTTATCGGTAAGTGAATTGATAAAAAGGTAAGTAAATTAATTACACAGTTTTTGTATAAATATCGAAGAAGTCCGATACTCAGAAGGTGCGGCAATGCGATTGATGACCATCGATCGTTAACTTAAAAGAATCCGATTAGTAATAACGGAGTTTTTGCGACGCAATATTTTCCACTTTTCCGAGAATTTGAATATTGGCGGGTGTTTTGCGGGCGAGGAACGGGCGGGTTTGTAGTTTCATAAACATGGCGCAAACCGCCTTAAACCACCACACGGTCCACCATCTTTCGCGGTGATTAATTAATGTTGAAATTCGACGCCGGATGAAAAAGCGCGCGATTATAGGGCGAAATAATAGAGAATTGTTTGTTTCCAGAAATATATTTGTTTTCGTTACTTTTTCCTCAATTGTTGCGATTCCAATTGAGGATTTACTCGGAAACACTTAGCTTCGGGCTCGCAACGAGCAGTTGGATCGGATTTAAAGGCGTTGAATCGTAAGTAAATTTGTTTTTGTATATTCTTGTAGGTTAAGAGCTAAAATTTATCTATTATTCTATCGATCGACCGAGTACTTTCTTTCCAAAATCCCCAATGCCGAGAGCTCGTCGATTAGTGTCAGATTTTCTTTGGTTTTTCAAAATCCTTGAAGCTTCATTAAAATCCGAAGATGCCCAGTATAATAAGAAATTTCTCTTAAGAAAAAAGATAAAATCTGCAGTAAAACCGTATTTTTGCAATTCCTTCCTTTTTATATCAGTTTCTATCTGAAAATTCTGAAAATTATTGTAAAAGTATTGAAAATTTGTATTTTCGGAGAATTGGGATTTCGTTGAGTGATGTCAGAAATATAATTCAAGATTTCAAAAAATAAGAATTGTTAGATAACAGTTGGAAAATTTTTATGTGTTTAAAACGATTTTCGGAGATTTAGGGAAATGTAGCAATTCTGACATTTTTCTAGAAATTTGTGTTTTTGTGACCAATTTTTAAGAATAATCCTCGAATTTCAGAAATTACACACGTATATGTAGAATTTGATACATCTAAAAAATGACAATAAAAATTCATGAGTTTCCTATTGCACTGGAGATAATTCATGAATGACTCTTGCAAATCATTAAGTTCATTAATTATAATTCAACGATTGAAGTCTTCTGTTAGTCGTCAATAATCAATATAGTTTATTTGTAGTTTTTTTGGTTGTATACGACTTTTTAAAAATAAAGTATAAAAATTAATTTGACAATCATTTGACGTGACGTTTTGGCTTGTTAATCTGAGTCTTCTTCGGACGATTGTATATTCTAAAAAACATATATGCATAACTCGTCAATTATTATTTGTAATAGAGGCAATTAATCGATCCAAAAAATCAAAGTGATCATAGAATTTTCAATATTTGTATATCATTATAATTCCTTTCCCTTATTTTATTCGACTAGCTCTAAATCCTGACAAATTCTATGTGTTATTTCCCTTATCGTTTTATGTTTTCCTTGGTAAGTATTTCTTTTCTTTCCTCTCGTTTACCTTAAAACACGTTATTCCAAAATAATTCACATATATTATTTCCAATCGCTCCACTTATTCCTGAGGTAAGTATATAGATTTATAAATATGTAATACCGTAAAATGATGCTTTTAAATAGATTATATTTTCAACAAACTCCATTTCTTAAAATGCAGGTTACGCGGAACCTTCGAAATGCAACGACTGGAAAATAGATCATGGGTAGACATCATGGATCAAGAAGAAGCGGAAGCCGAAGATAAACTTCTCAATGAAGCGGTCACCACGAGTTTGCTCGCCACGGATCCCACTGTGACGTCTCCCGAATATAGTAGTTCCAGCTCCATAAATTTCTTTAACGCACCTTCCGAACAAAAGGGAACTACAGGAATGGAAAAGGCAACGGGAGAAACTAATGATGAAAAAGAGTCGGTTAAATTAAATCAGGAGACTGGAACAAAAAGTAGGGAAAGTTCACCAAATTCTTCAGTCAAGTCGGATACAAACATAGTCGTTAAAACCGAACCGGGTATTGCCAAAGTTAAAGAAGAGTTTGAAACGCAACAGTGGGAGAAAAATACAAAAATAAAGAATGAATATAATAAAGAATCGGTAAATGTCAAAGAGGAAAATGTCGCCGAGGAAGAACCAGACTTTAAGTTGGATATTAATGTTAAGGATGAGTTCGATAATTTTTCGGACAACGAGAACAAGGAAAAGTGTACGATTGTTCATGGAGGTAGAAAAAGACCGAGAGAAGATCATACGAACCGAATGGAAGGTAGTAAAATGTTTCGCAATAGATGTAACAGTTCTTCGAGTGGAAGCACTTGTTCTTCTTCGAAAACCGGGAGGCAGGTAGAATTCGAAACTGATCCGGTAGTATTAGCAAGAAGACAGAAAGAAATTGATTATGGAAAGAACACTATAGGATACGACAGATATATTCAAATGGTTCCAAAGTAAGCATATTTCAAAGGAATATGAAGTCCAAAATAGACAAATTCTGTTACCTATGTTACCTTTTTCCATTAACATTTAAAATGCAATATTCGATTTAATAAAAATAAGTTTGATATATTTATAAAAATATAGAATATGTGCAACATATACATAAAACAATATGTATTTATTATGATATTGTTATTTATCCATGGCGTCCTTTTTTTAAAAAAAAAAGGTGATAGCCATAAATAGATATGCAGTAACAGGAGTATATAAAATCATAATTATACGAAATTAATTATTAATTAAATAATATAATTATTAATTATTATATTATACGAAAATTTTAACTCTTCAAGATAATTAATTAAACTTTTTAAGATTATTCATAATAATTGAAAATTATTAGGAATAATGTTGATTCAAAAAATTCTGAGAAAAGGTACTATTACCGTTAAAAAAATTTTTTGTTCCCATTACGTATAAAGTGTTTTCTTTCAGCGTCTATAAATATATAATTAATTAATCAATTAATCACTTTCTAACAGAGATCAGCGTAGAAAGGAGCATCCAAGAACTCCACCCAAGTATGAAAAGTACAGTCGAAGGGGTTGGGATGGTATGGTTCGTCTATGGAGGAAACAACTCCACGCTTGGGATCCCCCGGATGACAACGAAACCAAAAAAGAAGAAGTTACCAAAAATGAAATGGATGCTTAGACAAAAATTCAGTTAGCAATAACCAATCTGTTAGGATATAAAATAACTGTAAGTTAGGAATAAGATGTTCAAGATGTTTGTATTTCGGTCAAACCGAAGCTTATTTGAAATTTCAGTTAGACGCAAATTCTGTCTTCTCAATTCTCTTTTTCCGGTTTATTTTTATGTTCAGTAAAAAAGTTGCTTAGATAACTAAAGAAGGACGAATTTGTTCATTTAAACTAATATAAAACTTTATATTATATATTTTTCAAAACAGAAAAGAAAGCAAGAACACAAATATTAAATATTATTTTTTTCCAAAATCTTATCAAGTTTCTTCCCTATTCGACTTTCCATGAGATCCATTTTTTCCATAATTCTCGATTCCATTTCCATAAATTTCTTGTCGATATATCGTTGAATCTCAGAAGAAGGTTTTGTAATTCCGATATTGGGTATTTCAGAAGCTTCCGGTTTATTAAGTTCAGCTTCATTTTTTATCGCGTCTTTCTCCTGTTTATCTTCTGTCTCTTTTTTTGGTATAAACTTTTGAAAATTCGATAAATCCATATACTGCTTGTCATTGAAACTCTCCAGAAATGTTTTTGCCATTTCCATTTGTTTCGTATTTGTTAAGAAAGTCTTAATATTGTTATAATCAAAATCCTTGTTGTCTTGTAAGCTTCTCTCTTCGGATAAAATTAGTTTTATTCCATAAAGCCACATTACTTCTCCTTTACTTTTCCTTTTTGTAAACTGCAACACAGATAAAGATTTTTCAAATTCTGTAAAACAATTTTCTATATTATAAAGATGTAATAATATATAATAAATCATTTAAATTCTTTTGATATTTAACCCCTTCCGGTCAAATGACGAGTCTAGCTCGTCATTGGCTTGAAGACTATTAACTATATACCTTATTAAGGTTTTGCTTTGATTTTTTCTTAATTTTACCGTTTTTGATATTATTTAACAATATGTAAAAATGGATATTAATTAGGAATATGTAAGAATTATAAAATGAAACAAGTTTTTTTGTAAATAAAAATTAAATGGTTATTTCATGCACAGTTTTTCCATTATCAAGTCGTACCGGAAGAGATTAATTATTTAATAGCAAAAATATGGAAATTCTTTCAGTTTGTAGAATATTACCTTAATGCTTAGCTCTAAAGTCGGTGGTCTGATATAAGCTTCCCCTAAATATACAGAATTATCCTCAAACTCGTCTATAAATTCTGCAAAAACTGTGTTACAATATTCCCCTGATTCTTTAAATAATTCTAAAACGTAGGCTTCGGAAACTATAGCTAATCCCAAAATTTTTTGCCCGTTGGTCATTTTAATGTTAAGAAAACAAGGATCCGCCGATTCCATCGATTCGGAGTCGATGGGTTTTAAAGAAATACAGGTGTCCAACGATACGATTTCCTCCAGACTGAAACTGCTAAAAATATGAAAACCCAATTCAATTTTCCTTTACAAATTATTTATTTATTCTTCTTTTTTCACAGATACTATATCCAATAATTACCTGCCAGTAGTCTTTGATTGGGAAACGACGGAAATGGCATCGTGGAAGCTCTTATCGTTACCGATAACCCAGTTGGAGGATATCGAAAGGAAATCCGGACTTTTCGAAGGTTTCCCATTTTCCTCTATTTTTTCTTCTTTACTTTCTGCCAACTCCATTGCAAGTTATGACATCAAATTCTTTCTGAACTTATTTTTATTGACTGCGACGACATTAATTATTATTAGAATTTCCTACAATCCAAGATTTTTCTGAACAGTAAAGGAAAATTTCAAACTTTTTTTATTGAAAAATCTGTAGATTTTCCATGATTTCAAGGAAGACTAAAATCTAATTAGTTGATGCAAGAAACTGTATTATGCATTTGCCTGCAATCTAATCTGAAATGCTCCAGTTTATTATGACATTTTTAAAGACCATTCAGTTCAATAGGTTAGAAAGGAATGAATGATGGCTGAAGGGATGGGTCTATGTGTAATATATATGTCCATTAATTTTGAATTCAAATAATTCACATTTACATAAAGGATGTGTGTCCATAAGGCGGATTTTTGGCCCCATCTATGATATGCTTTGATGTCTTTTACAACATACATAAAAAAGAAAGATGTGCATAATTGCGCTCATATTAAAAAACGCGGTTGAATTTACCAAAAAAGCTATTTTTTTTAAATAATAAAAAGACTTAGGTTTGCTTCAATAAAAAAGGGCTTAAATTAATTAAAAAAGACTTAATATTTTTCCAACAAAGCATTGAAATTATTAAAAGGATTATTGTTATATAAATCCGAGATATTATCATTTTTAACAATTATTAGGACCAAAATCCCGCCTTATGGACCCACATCCTTATTTACATCAGTGTTTTAAGATGATGTTTTATTATAATATATAGATTTTCAGGAAGAGAAATAATAGATTTTTTGCTTTCTCTCTTACAAATTTTCCGTGCAAATACAATCTTTTTAATGATAGTTAAATTTTCAAAGAATTTGTTGTAAAATTATGGATTCCGAATTTCATAAAACATAGATTTTTCTATAAAATCTATCTAAAAACTTCGAAAGAACTGGAATCATAAAAATTTCTGTTCTTATCCAATAATTACAGTTTTAAATAAAATTTCATATTTGAAAAGTACATTTTTTTAACCGACTCACAGTCAAAATATTGCCACATGTTTTTTAATACTTATGACTTAAATATTCATTTTTAATTTTCACGTAGAGTTTCATAAATAGTTTTTCTTTATTTCCTGTAGGTTTCCAAACAATTGTTTCAGTAGGAATCAAGTTTATTTCGTATTTTTGAAAAACAGTTGAAATTTACTAAAGTCTTTTCGTGCACAACGATAATCATTCTAATTATCTCTATTCATGGGAAATTTGAAACAAGATATTTTTTTGATAAGTTTACATTAATGGAATAATCATATATTTTTGAAAGTTCGAATCTTAATACAATTACTTGTATAATATTTGTATTAATGACTATATTTTTCTGCTACCATATATCTATAGATTTGTAACTTTGTAAATTTTCTTCAATAGAATCGACGACGCTACAGATGAACAATAACAATATCGTAGCAATTAATTATTATCATATGCGTGTATATATATAATATACTTTTCCATATATATATTTTTTATTCATTTTTAAGGTAATTTTTTTTGTATCGAGTGTTGGTATATATTTTAAGGTACGGGAGAATCACAGGAGGAGGTATCTCGGTTCTTTCTCTTTTTTATCTTCAATATTTTTTGTAAATGCATAAATCAAAACCGAGGATATTTTGTCTTTGATTGGTCAGTACCTAAAGTAACAATATCATACGTGCTTTTCATTTGCAACTTTTTCCTTTTTGGTTCAATTAATTTTGGGAATAACTTTTTGTTTAGTTCCAAATCTCAAAGGAAAAATGTCTTTTTCAACCTTCAAACCTGATTTCAATCTTTTCCCCTGTTGCAGAAAAACAAATATCGAAAATTTGTTGAGTGTTGTTTAGATCAAAAATTTTGAATGTTCCAAATTGTTTAATGTCGAAGCTTTTTTTTCGGAAAAATATAAATCACAGATTTCATAGGCGTGTTACGTTTTGTCAAAAACAATTGGAATTATAAATTATTTGTGAGACTCATGAATTGAAAAATCAGTCGGATATTTGTTTTAAAGCGAAAAGGGATTATTTGCAAAATGTTACTTTTCCATGATGTTTCTAAAAATTTCTTAAAAGAGGAGAAAAATCCAAGCTACTAAAATATCAGTAAATAATTTGCAATTAGAATTTCCTTATTTTTCTCTCCTCTTTTTAACAATAAAATTGGTGATTGATATAACCTATTTATTTAGGAATTATAAATATTTATCAAAACTTAACAACATTAAAAATGATAATGCAGATAAAAAGAAATTCATTTATCGCATTTGATGCTGATAACGGTTTTCCAAAAAAAAAACACCGTAAAACTAAATAACTATTTTCTAAAAATCGGTGAATACAAAAATACTTGCAATAGAGTGAAACTAAAAACTTTGCCAACTTTTCAAATCCTCCAATTCTTCGTTCCTCCTTTCGGAATGATTGATATTTTTTTTTTAATTCCAGCAAGTAATTCCTTTTTGTAGAATGATTCTTGGAAATTGTTGTAGAAAAGACAAAATTGCAAAAATCGAAATATTGGGTCTTCAAGGATGAAATTTATAAAAAAAGGCAAAGTTAGCTGATAACTTTACAAGTTTCATCCTTAACGACCCAATATTTTGAACTTTTTTGCAAAGAGACGATACTGAAATTTTGCAATCATGGGGTAAGAAACTCTTTTTACTCTAATTTTTTCTCCCGTGATATAACTTGAACGGTTTCTTAAAATAATACCAAAAATTCTGCTTATAAGGAATTATAAAAAAAAAGTGAGACAAATAATTCCGTTTTCATGAAGTTTCAGTAGCGTCTCTCTCTTTAATTCGTCGTCTGAAAGATATTTTCGAATTCTGTATTGACTTGGAAAGTCATTCAGTAATGAAAATGCAGAAATCTGTGTACTCTTAAGTATATCTACAGCCTTAACCCGATGAAATGCAATAATTAGAATATTATTCATTCGGAAGAACATTTGAAATTGCGAAGAAGGGATAAGAAGTTGATCAAAGACAATGTTATTTTGTGAAAGAGAAGTTCTGAAAGAGACTTAACGTAAACGAATTCTTCGTTTTAAATACGATTGTAATTAATAGTAGTGATTTTTTTTTCTTTTGGCACCGCATTGTTAATGAATTGTTATCAACAAGGCATATAATAACATACAATAACTTCTTTGAAAGACTGGGGTAACTTTTTTTTCTTATTATTTACAAAAGGGAAGCGATAAGAAATATCTTCATCGAATGCAACCGAACTTAAAATTTCAAGTCGCAATTGTTTAACTTCAATTATTTCAAATTTACATATTTCGTTTAAAATAAATATTAATGAAAAAGAAATTAATTGATATCAAAGTTTTGGAATTTCTGTAGAAATGTTTCGATTTTACATTAATTCAGTAGAAAATGGCCAATTTTAAGATACAATTTTTAGAAATTATGTCTTTTTTATCATTAGAGGAAATTTTCAATGGATTTCAAATGCTACAAATTCCTTCACGCTTTTTGTTCGATATATGCTTGTTGGAAAAAGAGTAACCACTGTCTGATATTAATAAAATTAGCGATTTCCAATGAGATTTTGCCTATATATACATTGATCCAAAAATTTTAAGTTCGATTTCTTTCGACGTCTATCTTTTTGATCTCAGTGGTGAGATTTTTGAGTATAATCTGATTTTTTTGGTGTTCTTGGTTTGAGTTTTTTCATGTGATTTCTGAAATCCGAAACATGAAAGATTGTAGAAGGCATTTCATAAGACAGTATCCAAAGTATCCAAACTTCGTAATAACTGTTCGTCTTTCGAACACCATTGTACCAATTCTTCGATTGTTACTACGCCGTCTTTATTCGCATCGATTAACTGCAACACAGGCAACAGATTATTGATAATTTCAATTCCAAAAATTCGAAAGACCACTTTTATCAAACTTTAAGATACAATTAAGTAATTGTTATATTATTTAACATTTCGGTTCCAATGTGCTCTCGATAAACACCACGAATTTTATTTATTCTACTTCCCCTTATATTCAACAGTTTTCTGAAAATTAACGTTCTTAAATTTTGAATTTCAGCTTACATGAAAAATACGGTCCACGTGTTCCCGAGCAGCTTCTTGGGGCTGTGCGATTTGTGGCTGAGTGTATCGACCCAGCATCTCATAAATCGACTCGACGACATCCAACATTTCTTCTTTGCTTATCAAACCGTCTCCGTCTAAATCGTATAAGCCAAACACCCACTGCAATTTTTCCTCCACCGATCCACGAGATACTTTCGATAGGATTGTCAGAAATTCCTAGAAAGGAAGAATTAAGGTATTTAACAAATATTCCAGGTACGATTTTATGTCTATTAATACAAATAGTCATTGGCCAATTGTTAAAACTGTTTATTTCTTCATAAAAAAAGTAAATTAATGAAATGGCTTTTATTTGCTGATTATTAGAAAATAAGAAATGATTATTAGAAATAATGAAATTATCACACAATTATTATAAAGCAAAAAAATTAAGGTAAAGGTACCAGTAGTTGACCATTTTCTAAAAAAAAACCATAAAAAATAAGATTTTTATAAGATGTGCACCTTCATCAAAATAAAAACATCGCATCTTATAAAAATCTTATTTTTTATGGTTTTTTAGAAAATGGTCAACTACTGGTACATGGTCGTTTACTGGTACCTTTACTTTATAAAAGTATTTATTATTACCAGTAAGATATTTTTTGATTGAATTGGAATTTTTGTTTCAAAAAATAATTTTGCAGAAATTCAAGACGAATGAATTTATAAAAAAATTGTCTTTTATCATAGTTTCTAAATCTAAAACTGGTGTCATCTTACCTCAAAGCTAATTTTACCAGAGGGTTTACTCTTCATGGTATTGAACACGTAATGAGCGTATTGGCTCGCATCTGGAATCAGAAATACCGTCATGAAGTTTTTATGAAATAGAATTTTTACCCGAAGAGTCTCCTAACAACGAAATTTCAACACCAGTTGAAAGTGTTTTTAAAGATTTTCACAGAAATTGTTCTCAGAAAATTTCTGAATTTTTTCAAATACATATTTCTAAAAAATCTTTCATAATTTTTCAGTCACTTAGAATTTTTCTAAAAGTCCTACGATTTTTTAAATCTCCTCTGAAATTATTGTGAGCTTTCCCGCAATTGCTCTAGACAAGCTATAAAAATATTTTCAAAAACTTTGCAGAAAATTTTTAGCAAATATTTAGTTTGTGAAAAATTTTGTTTCTAAACAAAAAATCAGAATTATGAGAGACATTAGAAAAGAACGGAATTGTTATAAAGTTTTTGGACAAATTCAAAGATATTTTAGAAAATTTTATGTCAAAATAAAAAACCTTTTATTTTTAAATTTTTCTCGGAGAAAGATAAATTTTGAATTTTATCGTTGGATAAAAAATTCGCTTCTCCGGTTCGGGGAATCGGGTTTCAGATAAATTCAAGGAGAGTGGGTATGAATAGAAGTTATAGCACATGGTTGGAGAAATATTGAGATTTTTAACGAAAGGTAGAAAAATCTAAAGCTTTCCAGGAATATTGAAAGTTATCCGAGTGTTCCAGAAGAAATATGACAATATTTTTCGCAGAAAAAGAGAAAGTTGGAGACATTTTGAGAAAATCACGGTTCGCTTGTAATTTTGCTTACAAATTTCACAAATTCGGGATTCAGACAATTTCAAATAAAATATGAATTGTAGGTTTGGAACCCGTTTAGAGCAATTTTCAGACTTTCAGAAATAAGTATTTTCAAAATCTCTTAGGAATTGTGAAAAATGACAATTTCCCTACCACAGCATGGCAATGAGATGTTTCTAAAATGAGACAGGTTACTAATTATTTAGTACAAGTTTATTCTCAGCAATTTTATGATTTCCTGTTTTGAAAATTTTAATTCAAATTCATATAAAAAATTATTTAATTTCAATCCATTCGGGACGGCGATTTTTTTTTTTTGAACAGGTCCCCAAGAGCGAAATTTTTTTTTTCTTGGCGAGGCTACAAGACCGGTTGCACACCACGTGTCCAGTTCGGAAATCAATTGCACACATGGTGTGCAATCGGTCTGGAATGGGCTAAGCTTTCATTTTCTCGGCTTATATCAGTCTCTGAAAATCTTTATCATTTTGAACTTGAATTCCCATCCAATGGAAACTACCAGAGAACAAAATCGAGCTTGGAAGCAGTACAAAAAGTCCAGTTTCATACGTACCACCCTGTGGAAAAAACTGGGAGAAAATCTGTTTGAAAGCATCTTCGTCGACGAGTCCCGTGGGACATTCCTGTTTGAATCCCCGATAGATAAGCTGTATTTCTTTTCTAGTGAACCTGGTGGTCGCGGCCAAAGTGGCCAACTCCTCCGGTCGATGTCTTCCACCTAATGCTAAAGCCGCAGCTCCTGAACCCCCTAAAACGCCCCCGAGTTCTTCAAGCTCTCCCTCTGTAAGAGTTAATGTACCTTATCCGCTAGGACTGTTTTAAGCACGTTCGAGATACTCCGTAAGTTCCATTTTCTTACCAGTGGTGGTGGAAAACTCTTTTTTCTTTATTAATTTAGCATAACATCTTCTACTTCAATCAAATATATACTGTATATATATAGGTATACGTACGGGATGAGTGCATCAATCATAATTACAAAGAGTAGTTCTAGATCAGTAGCACTAGAGATACATAATCATACTACTGATAGTATATAGTAGTAGTAGTATAGTAGTACTAGTAGTAGTCGTACATAACAAAATATATGATTAATTAACAAACGTGTTCGGGATCTCGCTACGGATAGAAAACTAGAAAAAGATACATCAACAGAGTAAGTTGAATGGTAGTAGAGAGACTAATAGTGCCATGGTACAGAATTCTATAGTTATTTTGATCATTCGGTTTCGAGCCATTCTTGAAAGAAGGAGAAAATAGGCAATCGGTCTACTCGGGTTCGACTGGTCCATCCTGCATCGACTAACAATGAGTGCTATTGATAATGAATATTGTTGCAAAGTATCACGAAAAATATTTGCTGTACGATATTATATTATTTATTTGCTATATTATATTTACTATAATATATTAGATTGTGCAAAACTATTGTATTGCGTTGGAACAAAAGTTTACAGATTTTTGCTTAAATGTTTGCTTAAATGCGAATTCTCGTGACGTTGCTATTATTAATTTATGTTAAATTATACAAGTCCAATTTTGAAAGAGGCACTTAAATATTTTTTCAATGACGTGTTTTTAGAAAAATTGCCGGTAATATTGAAATATTACCGGAAGAATTAAGAAATATTTCATAAAAAAAGAATTTTTCACTCGAATATTATTACTCTTCCAGAAAAATTTTGATAAATAAAATATACGTATTTCAATGTATTAAAACTAGAAAAATTTATTTTAAAAATTGTTACATAAAGTACTGGTGGGAAAAGTAATTTACATGAATCAGGTAAAAATTTGTTTGCTGCAATACTAAGTCTCGATAGAACAATTTTCAAAAAAATTCTTTTGATTTTAATATATTGAAATACACATTTTTATCTATTAACATTTTTCCATAAAACTAATAATAATCTAATAAAAAATTCTTTTATGCTCAACAATTACTCGATTCTTTGTCTAATATGAAATACAATGCAGCTTTTATTCTTATTATTTATTATTGTTTGTATCGCTGTTATTCGTGATTCATTTAGTTATAATAATAATAGTAATAACAATAATAATAATAATAATAATAATAATAATAATAATAATTGAAAGAAAAGGAGGTTATGTAATAGGTATGAATTTGTATATTCTCGTGTATTGATAATTTTCATGAGAAACCTTATTATTGTATCTTTAAATTTTCATGAAAAAAAAATATTACAGTTCTTGCTGGTTATATTCAAAGAATCTTTCTTTTTTTTTTCCTCAAGGCAAAAGAAAGGCTTTATATTCCGCAGTTATATATTCACAATGTGTTGCAATTTTAACTTTGTTATTGAACCACCCTGTATAGCAGAAGTAAATAGAAACGCGACCCTCATTTAAAGTAAAAATAATTCTAATATATAAGTACCAGGGAGCAGGTATTATTAATGTTATCGGAGGAAAACTGCTGAAGGAAAAGTCGTAACGACATTATACCCTTTCCTAGTAATGATTTTATTGCTAATTATTAGTATCACAGCATTTCTGTCAATATAAAAAGCTATATATTTCTCCGGGAGAAAAACAATAGCGACATTTAATCAAACGTTTTTTTTTTTTTTTTATGAAAACCTTTTCTAAAGCTTCAATTTGTGTACGTATAATTATACAATTGTGTATACGTATGTGTATGCAAACAAACGCGTTTGGATTTATTCTTTGGGATACGTCTAAAGTCCTATGACATCTATATTTATATCACACAGGCCGAAGGACTTTTGAATTGTACGCGCGCATGTGTGCACACACACACACACGCGCGAACTCAAAAGTATTGGAAAAATCTTACTTTCCTCCTTTTTTATTTATTCCTCTTTTTCAAGGGGATGGATTTACACGGAGGAATAAATATGCACGTGTGTGTTTGTGTGGCTATGTAGGAAGAGAGAGAGAGAGAGAGGAAATGAGTGAAAGAGAGAGGGAGAGAGAGAGACAGAGAAAGACACAGATAGAGTAAAGAGCTGTATCCCCGGGCATATCCGGGGTCACCATAGCAACGGGCTTACATTAGCAGAGAGAGCTAAAAGCCCACCCTTTACCTTTCTTCAAAGAAAACCATCTAATAATATTTCTCCCTTTAAGATACAAAACTTTCACTCATGACTGTACTTTGGCATCTATTAAAGGAGTCATCGGAATAAGCCTTTCTTTGCTTATTTTTTTCTTTTTCATAAAAAAGAACACATTTTTTTTAATTCAACTTTTTACGTCACCAAATACAGTCCGAGCAATAATTTATCTGCGATCCATTTCACTACTGCTCATTTATGTTATTATTATTATTACTATTATTATCATTTTTAATGTTGCTATTTTTATTATTATTATTATTATTATTATAATTATCATTATTATTATTATATTATTGTTGTTGGTGTTGTTATAATTATTATTGTGCCATTATCGTCATTATCAAAATTCAATTAATTTATTGTTTATTTTTTTATTTTATTGTATTATTATTGCCATTAATATTATTATTATTATTAGTATTTTTAGTGTTATTAGTGTTGTTGTTATTATTATTATTATGAAAAATTGCAAGTTACCATAATAGGTTTCATGGAAATGCAATTCATGTTTGGGTAAATGACAATATTTATGTATCTCGAGACAATGAAGGAAAAAAAGTGTCGTTCCTTATAACTCGAACGTCATGATAATATTATTGCAATAGCATATCATTATTCATTATCAATATAAAACTACTACGTATTCTTTGTACCCTGGTATCGAAAGGGAAAATAACGAATTTGCGATAAATGGCAGATTACGTGGATATGCAAAATACGTGTCGACTGGTACCATATATATATAATTAATGGCATCGTTGTCATCGTTATACTAGAACAATACATGTATAGTCATTGATGATAAAAGTATGCACTGTAGAATGAACCGTTACTGTAATTTGCATTCTACTATAGATGTCAATAGCTGATTAGAGGAAACTCGAGCGGCATCAAACAGTCACAAAAGAAACGAGAAATTTTCGAACTTACTTTTCTCACGACTCTTACGTGCTTTCATTTGCGGACTTGTCGTCGCCGTCTTTGAATCGATGAGGAACGATTGATTGATTAATTGTCTATTTTCGCTGTTATCGAGTTTTCCCTCCTATATATATGTATACGAGCGACCAATGGATAAACAATAATAACCCTTTGCTTTGGAATATATCTTGCGAATAGCAGCCTCCTTCCAATTGGTATCGTTTCGGAGAAGAAACTGTAGATTTTTAGGAACGCCGATGACGGTTATTATCGATAATTACTTGTATAATTACTTCCGTGCAGTTGCTTTTATACGTATCCGGAATCCTGCGATTCAGTTTTATCGGAAATCCTATCGGTCATAAGGATCTCGTTGAAAGGCAAATTCGAAAGGGGCTCCTTAAGTCGTTCGAGTAGGTATTGAGTAATCTATCGGTATTATTTTAATACACATCGATGACTTTTCGATAATCGGATAAGATATAGTGTGAAGATTCGAGAAAAGGATCGACACACTACCGTATATATTTCTCTCTTGTCGTATGTACGTACTGACTATTAGGAAATATAGGCTACGCAAAAGCACAAGAGTCCTCTCTCTCTCTCTCGCTCTATAATATAACGCGCAAGCTCAAGCTCGTTGAGATTTTTATAACACCCCTTTTTACCTTTATTTGCTCCCTTACCCGATTTTTCCCTCCCTTTTAATGCACTTGCTCTTCCAATTATACGATCAAGTACCGAACACACGCTATCGATGACACAAGTGGCAGGATACTCGTGTATCATCGGTATCGATGCATGCGATTGCGAAAAATGTTTTCGGGTCAATTTATACAGGGTGACTCGATAATAGCGGTACGGGAATGATTGATGGATGGATGGTGGGGGAGAGGGGTGGGGGGCGATACTTCATCATGGCGGAATCGGATCGGATGCTTCCCAATTCTTGATTTCGAGTGATGTATTCTATAATATATGTTTTAACACTTTATAGTAGTAGTAGAGGAATAATAATAATAATAATAATAATAATGATTATTATTATTGTTAATATTAATACATAACGATACATTACTTTATTATTCAAAATTGGGACCCAACGGCGCCATCATTTCAAAACAAGTGCTTCCCTCTGACGCCTACTCGGATAAATAAGGAGCATTCGCGAAGGTGCGATAGGGGATTTCCAAAAATTTAAATCGATCAATATTTATTTTCATTTCGGTTGTGCAAGAATATAACTCTTCTAAAGTAATTAAAAAATTCGTTCACTTTTCTCCCGGAGAAGAAATTTAATCGATTCTTCGTTTCAGAGACATTCGCTATTGATTTAAAGTATTGGATCGTTCGGAAAGTTCCCGCCGATTTTAGCGAATTTGACCCAATATGTATTTCAAATGGCCACATAATAGATCCTTTACCGATTGGTGCTTATCACCATCAACTGCGCATGCGCTGTTCCATAAACGCGTGGCCTTATCTGATAACGTTAGCTCTTATCCAGTAAATCATAAATCGGCCGATAAGACCTAATAGCGATCGAATGAATTGCGAGAAAAAGGTGTTAATGTGGATAGTTGACCGAACAGAATCAAATAATTTTATGAGAATCAATTTGACCACCGTTTAGCGGGGAAACCTTATCACCTGGTTGGTTAATTCGCCATTTAACCGTTGGTTAAATCACATATATAGAACAAAGGTGGTTCGAATCGGATCAAAGAATATTTTCTTTCTTCCTACATCTACATATACACGCATATATATATATACATATATACATACATAAGCCTAAAAATAGAAATATATATACATCATAAGCGGCATCTGATTAAGTCATTATCCCATCTTAAGTAGCTATTATTAGGGACATATCGGTATTATTCGGCGAAAATAAGAAAAAGGACAGATTTTCGTAAAATGCCTGATTGGCTATGGAAAGAGAAAGTCCGTTACGTTCACCAAAAATGAACGAGAAAGATATCACGTTGTTAACATACAAAGAACTGCAAGCTTTGGCCCTTCATTATAGGGTTCCTGGAAATATTAAGGTACGCAGGGAAATTTGTTTGTCAATTAGAAGTGATTTTGCGGTGTTTGCAGAAATCTCCAAAGTATTGTGAAATTTCGAAAGTTCCACGAAGGGAAAAATTGGTACTTTGTCTTTTAGCTACAGAACCGATAAATATACGTCATAGTATTTGAGGTTTTTCCTAAACCAAAGAATTTCGATAAAAGTCCAGATTTGAGAATTTTCGTGAAGAAAACTTGATATTTTGAATACCAGGAAAAAATTGAGAATTTCAAGAAAAAGGAAATTCCTGGTTTATCACTTAGATACAGTAACAATTGAAAATTATACTAGTATTTGCAAAAGGTGTAGTTGGAATTTTGCAAGTGAAAAGTTTTGGTAAAAATGTAGAGTATTGAAATATTCGAGTATTTTTAGGAACAAAGTTCGATATTGTCGATAATAGGAAAGTTTGAGAATTGGATTAAACAGTAAATTGGGAACATATTATCTAAATATTGTACTAATTATACACTTTATTGAAGAATTTTGAAAATTAGATCTTAAAAAATTTGTATCTTTGGAATAATATGAAAATTTGAGAATCAATGAAACAAAAGAATATATTAGTTAAGTAAAATACTAATTATGCTTTGTTGGAGTTTATTATTTGGTTATTATGGTAAGTAATTTTGCGTTATTAACCCTTTGCACTCGGAGAATTGATTTTTACATTCAAAATGTCCGCCGAGAAGGGACAGCCGAGTGCCAAGGGTTAAAATTAATATACTAATAGTTTATAGATGATATTACGCTTTGTTGAATTATTATAAGTAAGTACGAATGTGAAAATTCCTTATCGAATACCTTCGAGCTTATACAGACAAAGACCAATGGAAGAACATGGATTACTATAGATATATTATTGTAGAATAAAATGCAACGTAAAATAAAAATTGTGTTTCAAAGAATGTGGTGTAAAATGGAAGTTAATTCTTATTAATTATATACTTAACTTTTTGTATAATACGATGTTAATTTTGTACCTCGTAGAATGTAACGTTATCGGTATTAATACAAAAACATTTTTAAAAAATCACTTTAAGATTATTTTTGGCTATACGATATAACGAAGCACAACTTCTTTACTTTGATTTATTATTCAAAGAATTCTATTTTCCCTGAATACATTTTAAAAGAACATATAAGTTTTTCTTTGTCCAAAATGTACCAATTTTTCACTTCAAATATTATTTAAAATTTCTATAATTTGAAAAATATATTTTATTGTTATTATTATTATTAGTATTATTAATATTAATACATGACGATTTATTACTGTATTATTCGAAATTAGGACCAAACGGTGACATCTTTACAAAACAAGTGCTTATTTTTTTTACTTTGACATACCTTCCTAGCGATAACATTGCCATTTATCCACAAAATCTCGTGCTTTCCTAGAAAAAGGTACTTGTAAAAGTACTCCAAGCGGCGAAGAGCGGCGAGGACAAAGAAGTGTGCCGGATCTTATCGGAAGTGAAAACTACTCGCAAGAGACGCACAAAGAAGATCAAATCAGAAAAAATTATTTGTACTTCGACACCTTTCCATAGCCCATCTTACGATATGGCCGAAGATTATTATTACTCTCAAGCGGCTCCTTATCAATGGGTATTTTCATTTAATTCATATCATTTTTCGAATACAGGTAATTCACCGTCCAATCGTAATTACGACGACAAGGATCTCCGCTCTGCTTTTACAGAAAATATTTTTCTATAAATAATACTTCTTTTCTTCAGTTTTTTTTTTAAATTTTCAATACATATTTCCATACCGATATTCTTTTACATTTTTGTATATTATTGATATTATTATTGATTTTTGTATATTCGTTTATCAATATTCGTTTTCTTTTGTCCAGCCTACGAGCAACGTAGAAACACCGAACAACCTTCGATACGAAGACTTTCGGCAATTCCTCTTCCAGAAGATCCAGAAAGAATATCAAACCTACGATACCAACAATAACAGCAACAACAACAACAACAACGACAGTCACGATTCAACGTCCATCGTAGACCTCAGAATGGGTGCTGGTTCATCCATCGTTCAACCCTTTCAGACCGATTCTCGTTACGTAGGGTTGAACAACCCCTCGACGATAAAGTATCAAACCATTCCATCGCACAGAAGTTCCAGGGAATCTATCATCCTCAAGAAAATGTTGCAAGCCCCAGCTGGAGCGAATTTAGGGGAAATAGCAAGTCCGGAGCGCAACAGTTACAAGCTGTTCCCCATCGAGGAACAGAACGAACCCGATCCTTTGAACAATTCCGACACATTAACAGCCGAATCCGATAACGAAGAGGAATTGCCTGCCAATGAGAAGTTGGATTATTATCGGTTAATTAATACCGTGAAAGACGAGCATTTGCAGAGGAACATCGCGGAAAGTCAGTATCGTTACGAAGCTGGGGCCAACACGAATAATTACTGCCAGAATTGGATCGTTGCGAACAGTTTCGATGCAAACAATTACATCGAGACAGAGACGATCACTCATCCGCTTCCGAGTGAGACGATTTACTTGGAAGAACAGGCTGATTACCAGGTTCAAACGGAATCGGCTTCGAATAATTACTATCCCAGCGAAACCCAAGTTCGACCACAGTTTTATCAAGAGAACGGAAATGGGTTCGGTCAGAACGTCGATACCTCCATGAATTATCAGCAAGTACCGAATCATAATCCGCAATATTTCATCGCTTCTCACGAGAATATCAATAACCCACCGAGTTACCAAAGCGTGGTACAAACGAACGTCGAAAACGTGGCGATGGAAGGCAACGCCGAGCACCTGCAGAAGGAATTAGTGCCGAATCTGCACTTCAGTAATAATAATTACACGCAGAATCAGTTCCATCAGACCAGTCTTGCTGAATTTCTGACTCATCAGTATTCCAATGGTACCGAGAAAAATACTCAGTGGAGTTTGCAAAGGGAGAGCGAAAATATGGAGACGGACGCGAAGAGTACAACTGGTGAACATTTTTTTATTGCCAACTATTCGTTTGATTTTCTAATGGATTTTCAAAATTAAGTTCACATTTTTTGACCGGACTGAATCATTTTTTACCTTTGAAACTTTAAATTTCAGAGGTTGCTTACCTTCATATTTTGATATTCGGTCATTTTTGAAAATCATTTTACAAGTAGGAAGTCTCTAAAAAGTTCCTAGTAAAAAAAATACTATTTTTTTTTTATAAACGAGCCTGAAGCTTGGAATCAAAATATGTTGAGTTCATTCACAAAATGTAATATTTCAGTTTCATTTCCTCTTAAATTTATTTTGTCGAATCATTTTTTTTTTAATTTTCTTAAGAATTTATTGATCCTTTATTATTTCCATTTGCCATTCTTTCTTCAGTATAAAATTTATTGTATAAAAATTTGTATATCAATAATTTGTAAATTTCTGGCGAATGTTAGAAATTCCTCCTTTCGAAATAATTTTTTTAAATTTTGATTTATCTCTTCCAGGAATTTTAGACCCATACTGGCCGAAACGAAATCCGAAGAAAACTCCGACCGAGCCCTTATTGGAGCACATCTTGAACTTCCACGCGAAGAGTTACATCGATTACACGAAAATAGATCAAACTTCGTGTGTCTATTGCTACACGGCGCCAATAGTTTGCCAACAAACTGCATCGCCGACAACCTTTCAATTGAGAAAGAAGCATTTAACGGCCGAACAAAGGCAACACACATTCACACCATTTTGGCTGCTCTATAACGACACTTCGATCGGCATGAGGATGGCCAATATCGAAATCAACTCCAGCGAGTCGCTGATCGAAGATACGTCGAAATCTGCCGATAAAGAATCGAGTAAAAGTGAACCAAACGAAAACGAACCGAATGAAAACGTTCAGTTGCTAAGTATTTAACATATTCGTCTCTTCATTCGCTATACGCATATTTTTCCAACTTCTTTTCGTATTTCATTGTTTTATGAAAATTCCGAAACCGGTCAAGGACCGGTAGGGGTTTAGTTGTGGCAGGAGACGAAACTGAAAAGTGATGGAAAAATTAATGAAACTTGAAACTTCAAAGGTTACCTTCGAATTTCAATGTTCGGTCATTTTTGAAAATCATTTTACAAGTAGAAAGTCTCTAAAAAAGTCCCTAGCAAAAAATACTATTTTTTTTTTATAAACGAGCCTAAATCTTGGAATTAAAATACGTTAGATATAAATGAGTTCCTTCAAAAAATGTAACATTTCAGTTTCATCTCCTCTTAAATTTATTTTTCGATTCGTTTTGTTAGAAATTTTCTTAAGAATTTATTAATCTTCTATTATTTCCATTTTCTGTTCTATTCCATTCTATTTCAATGGGGGAAACAGATTGTTTTCTCTCTGTGTGTTAATTCCTCTTTTTTTTTGGAGTTCTTTAAGACTGAAGAGGTCAAGTAATTTTTTTATACTTCAGTATTGAAACGACTGATAATAAATAATATTATTTTAAAAACCAGAAAAATATTTTTAAGTAGGAAAAAGGTCGTCTGGCAAGGAAAGAAACGTATTCGCAAAGAAGACACATTTAATGATAAAGTAAATTGGGGTAAATAGTGTAACTATGAAAGAGTTTATAAAAAAAGGGAAAACGTTATTTATTTTCCCGCTGTTGAAATAATCTGGTAACTCGTTAATTAGGAAATTTCCGTGAAAAGGGGAAATTTCGTAAGAGACTGAAATTATATTTAAATAATAAATAATCATTATTAAGAGTTGTCAACAAAATATCGTGATACTTACAAATTTCTGCATTTTTGGAAGAATTTGCCTTCAACTCGGCCGGAGATTTTGAAAATTCCAAAAGTATGAAATCAGGAAATTAATTAATTCATTAGGAAAAGTACTCGATGCTGAGCAATTTTCATTTGAAAATTTTGGATGTTTATAAAACAAAAAAAATTACTAGCTTCGATACAAACACGGGAGCTTTTCAAAGTACAAAATGAAGATTTCCAAAAATGAGCTTTTTACAATAAGCTTTTTTTTTAAAAATCAAGTACTTTAGTTACGATTTGATTTTTAAGGAACGAAGAAACTAATTGATCTTAAGCGAAGTATCTTTTTTTAATTTTCCCAAATCGTACAAAAAGTTCGGTATCATGTAACGCCAAAGTTATAGAAAAAGTTTAAATTTCTCAGTCTTGCGTAATAATTATTTTCTATTACTTTTTTTATAATCAGATTTCGCAAGTTTCGGTTTTGAATCTCAGGCCTTGATACGTGAGTGATAAATGTATCAAATTACAGACTAACAGTAAGAGTTCAATGTGCCAGGAAAAAGTACAAAATACGACTGATATATTCTAAGAAGGAAAAGGTGATAAAAAAGAAGTGATATAGCAACAGTCTTTGTGAAACTTTTATAAATATACAAAAATAGTATGCAAACTATACGGTACAAAAGTGTAAAGGTGATTTCTACAAAAGAACTTTGTCTCTTTTCAAAATTATCACTATCCGTGAAACAACATCACATTACAATTAACATTACGTAAATGTTCCTTTACTTCATAAATATTCGAAATAAAATGTTTTTTGGATTATTTCGACTTTTTTTCATACACATTTATTTACGTACCCGGTATGTTTTCAGGTTGAAACTGAGATTTAATGTAATTAAGAAATCTCGATGGAATGGATTCCCGTCTACGACTGCGTTTAAAAGCGGTTTCGGCATCAGGCTTTTTCGCAGAAGGTTGTTTGTCGCTGGACCGTCCAGGTGCTACATGTACACTGTACATTCTTAATCTTATCTATTTATCAGTTTTATAATTAATTTCGCCTTTTTTTAACTAATTCGTTTCCATTTCGGTACAAAAAAGGGAAAATTGAAAATATGAAGCTGAAAATTGTCGACTCTTCTTTTTTTGCAAATTATTACAATCCCTTTAAAAGTTTTAAAAATTAAATACATTTGCTGGAAAATAAAAGAAAAGTAAAATCAAATGTTTGTCTTTAAGAAATTTTGGAAAAAAGTAATTTTATGAAAATTCGGAAAATCGATTTTGTTTCAAGAAAAATTCAAACGTTATTAAAAAATATTGTAACTTAAAAAGAAAAAGGAAAACTTCCCAATTATTTTTCAATTTCGCAATTTCAATAACGGAAATTAATTTCTAAATTTGAAATTCCTAAAGTTTCTAGAGAAAACTATAAAATTATTTGATCTGGTAAAATTATTTTCGAAATTTCCGCTGAAAAAAGAAAAGTAAAAAATCTAAACTCTAAAAGAACCTTTTTTCAATTTCCTATAATTAAAAAATTAAAAGTTTCTATTTTGTTTTTCTCCGCCTCAACTAACTTTGAAACTCGAAATGCAGTTTTGGGAAATCTAAAAATATGAATATTTCAATTTCTGAGGAAGTAAATAAAAATGCAGGCAAAGAAAGTCACAAAAGTTCACTTCGTTAACGAAAAAAAGAGCCTTTCAATTTTCAGCTTTGTAAAATTAAAAATCCGAAAACTTGAAAATTCAGTTGCGTAGAAAAACTTAAAACACCAAAATTCTGATTTTCACAATTTTTAATTTACAATTAAGTGTTTTCAGCGAATACACCGGCGGAGAGATGCAGTTTGGACCAAATTTCCAAAATTTTCAAACCACAATTTGGGAAAAATGATTGTTGTAGAAATAATAATTGGAAAGAAATGAAAAACAGGAGTTCGAGCGAAATTAGAGAATTCCGATTGGGATGGTGGTTCTTTCTCAAAAGTTCGGACTGGAATAAGAAAGCGCAGTTCTTCCGCATGAACTGCGTCGAGAATAAAAACGGAATAAAACGGATAAGTGGGAAAAAAGAACACAGGTGCCATGCGGCTTTATTTTTTTCTTCTATTCTCCGCATACGTGCATACATGCATAAACTCACACAGGCTGTTGGTGGCGCATTCGCCTTGCATTTAATGAGATCCTCCAAACGTGAGAACTTATTATCTCTATACGTGGAAAACAGCGAATTTGGTTTGTATGCACGTACTTGCATAAATGCGCGTGTGTGTGCATTTCAGCTGCAAAAGGTGTTGGAATGCGGAGAATTTTATAAATAGAGCAGTTTTCAGATCCCTCTTCTTACTTTGAGGCAAATGGACATTATTTAGGTTTCTATTCTCTTTTTTAAAATACTCATGAATTAGGATAACGAGGAACCGGAAAATGTGAATTTTTTAAAACTTTTTTCTTTAAATTCATCCATTTTTTTTTTTTTTGAGTGCGAGGATTTCTATATTTTATGGGAATTGGGGATTTGGTTTTATGTAAATTTAATTACTTTTAATTTTCTGAGATTTTTTTCAGCAACCAACAGTATTTTGAAAACGAATATATATTTTAGAATTTTCAATATCAAATGAGTATAAGCTTCAGTAATAATTTTTTTACAGTTATTGTTTGGATCGTTTGCGAATTTTGTTTGGAACAAAGAGTAATTTCATGAACGCATGTTTTTCGCGCAATTTTAAATTAGGGGTTTTAATATTAAATCCCAGTAAAATGGAATTGAACGTTCTTTGGAAAATTCGATCTTTTTTTTTTACACGCTTATCTTTGTTTTTTTACAATTTCGTTATTTTTATTCGTATATTTACTTTTTGGGAAAATTAAATCATATACTAATTTTACAATTATATTTATTCAATGCAATAAAACCTTCAGAAAACGGAGTTGTTGCAAAATTTTCTAATTTAACAACAATTGTGAAATAATAATTATTAGCATCATCATAATAACGAATTTTGAAATTCATGATCTAAAATCTAAATAATTAAATTGTGGAATTTCTGCAATTTTTCTCGTTCTCAAGCAAATAATAAATTACCAAAAAAAATTATACCGTTTCTCTATTATTAAAATAATCAACATTATAAATTTTTCAAATTATTCTTAACAAAGTGATGCTATTTCGACTCTATCTTTTTATTCCATTCATTTTATAAATTCTAGGTAAGCTATTTTTTGTAAAAACAAACTCGAATCTCATAAAATTCCAATTCGAATTTGAATTTTCTTCCCAGCAGCCATTGGAGGATCACGTGACTTCTCAATGCGCGTGCGCGAAGTCGGCCATGCTATCTGTTTTCGAGCTAGCAGAAAACCTAACCTATAACCCCGTAATTGCAGTTGCATGAGGAAAATCAGTAATTAGCGTATCATGAATAGAATCCTGTCAAAGGCGATAACTAATGGGACGGTGATAACGCAGGGGGACGTTAGACTACTCGAAAATGTCGATCCCAATGTCATTTTCACGCAATGCGTACGTTGGAAGCGAAAACCGATTTGGTTTCCCACCGCCAAGACCAAAGTGTTCCGAGTTCCGCAAAAACCAAAAATCCCCGAGGAGGATTACGCCGAATTGAAGCGGCTTCATACGAATTACAAGACCTACATGCGATCCATCAAGTGAGACATTTCTTTTTCCTTTGTTTATTGGGTGAGGGGACTTCAGAAATATCGAAGTCAGTGGTTCTCCATTAGTTACGCGTACGGTTAAAAAAAAAAGTAAGGTTAGGTTACGCGCTCACTCGTTAGCGGTTCTCAACCTTTTGGTGGAATCCAGAACGAAATTGCTGTTTTAAACTTCGCCGCGGGTTGGGAATCGCTGTTTGTTTTTCCAATTGCCGCTGACGTAATTTTACGTCATTTCGGTGAACAATTCTCAGTTGCCGCTGACGTAAATTTACGTCATTTAAAAAACAAACAATTTCCAACTGCCGCTGACGTAAATTTACGTCATTTAAAAAACAAACAATTTCCAACTGCCGCTGACGTAAATTTACGTCATTTTTACAAACAATTTTCAATTGCCGCTGACGTAAATTTACGTCATTTCGAAAAACAATTCTCAATTGCCGCTGACGTAAATTTACGTCATTTCAATAAACAATTTCCAATTGCCGCTGACGTAAATTTGCGTCATTTTGGTAAACAATTTCCAATTGCCGCTGACGTAATTTTACGTCTTTTATATTAGCCGTTTCCAGTGACCGCTGACGTAAATTTACGTCATTTGGATAAACAATTTTCAGTTGCCGCTGACGTAATTTTACGTCACTTATATTAACCGTTTCCAATTGCCGCTGACGTAATTTTACGTCATTTATTTTAACCGGTTCCAGTTACCGCTGACGTAAATTTACGTCATTTATATTGACCGTTTCCAGTTGCGGCTGACGTAAATTTACGTCGATTTTTAAATCAATTACATTTCCAATCGCCGCTCAATGTCTGCGTCGTTTCAGAGCCCACATGAACGAACAGTATAAGAGGAGCATAGTGTCCATCAGCGAGGACGTGCTGAACCAGGAATTCGAGGAGGATTTCGCCAAAAGTTTGGCCATCAACGAGAAGTGGAACGCGGCGGTGGCGGCCGAGAGGGAAGCTCGTTTGGCGAGGGAACTGGAGGAGTCGGAAATGAAGGCTTTCAGGTATTTGGAAAAAGAAAGCATGCTAAAGGCGGCCACCGTGAGACAGGCCGATAAGGAAATTCGTCGAGCCAAAGAGGAATCGCTGACTTTCATCACCCCGGAGAACATCGACCGGGCGATAGAAGAAGCTTTGGCCAACGTGGTGAATCACAACTTCGCCATCGACCTCGAGGAAAAGCGATACACCACCACCGAGGACACCATAGAGAATTTAACTTTTCCGCCACCGGCTGAAAAGCCAAGCGGCAGCGAAACGTCACTTTAAAATAAAATTCGTAGTTTCCACTTTTTCTTCGTTTATTTGAAAAATTCATTTTTATATATTCATATATAATAATAATAATATTAATAATAATAATAATAATAATGCAATTCTGTATTTAATATATTGTACAATAATATAACAAATTAATGAAAACTTGTTGGGACACATTCGAGCTCGTTCTCCAAATTTCTCCGGTTGTTTTTCTTTCTTTCTTTGCCTTTTTTTTTCCTTTTTAACTTTAATTTTATTTTCTTTTTTTCTCGGCGAATTATCGGTGTTATTTATTCCTACGACGATTTGTAATTCGATTATCGGTACAAATAGAAACAGCTAGTTCCAGTGAAATTCTATGGATTTAATTGAAAATTGTTAGGATTTGTTAAAAGCTGTTTCGAGGGAGGACAAAAAAAATGAGGCTGAAAATAAATCGATTGAGAGTTTTTCCGAAATCAGACGATTTAATGGGTGGGTTTTTTTGTAGTACGCAAAATGGTAGATTTTTTTTGTTGTAAAATATGTATCGGATTGATTTATTCGATTATTCAACAAAATCAAACGTGACGAGTCTCGTAAAATTTTATGAAATCAATTGAAGTTGTTGGAATTTCTAAAAATATGAATTTTTAGAGCATAGAAGGTTGCTCGAACTGTATTTAATCCCTTGTTCCAATGTTTAGTATTTTCCATAAATTTTATAAAACTTTGCCCGATTTGAAAATCGCTTTTTTTAAAAAATAAAATAAAAATCTCTAGACACTAAAGAATCATACAATTTAATCATTTCATCGAATCCTACTGAAAATTTCAAAGTAAATGTTCAAAAAAGATCACAATTTTTATTTACACCAATTTCCATAATTGCAAATTTCTTCGACCCACTCGTCGTTCGACTTCTCGAAAACCATCAATCGACAACTCCATCGAACTGAAATTCAAAAAAACTCTTTATCGAAATCAGCCTCGTATTTGATTCCCTTTTAAGAATCTTCAAACTCCAAATATCTATAAAAAAAAACTAAAAATCTAAAAAATCCTCAAAACCTCCAACACGATCACTCGACAAAATATTTTCCCTTTTTACCAAAATCCAGGGTTTCCGCTTCATTTTTTAAAAATTTTTTGAGGAAGAAAAGACGACATCCGAAAATCATAAAAAGAGAAATATATATCTTTGGCTTGGACACACACGTACACTTACTCTATTACAATAATAATAAAAATAATAAAATAATAATAACTCGTGTAATAAAGTATCGATCGATTAACCGATCGGAGATGGATCGACCAAAACTATCCTTATTTCTAAAGGCTTATTTCTCTTAGTTTCTCCTTTTCGGCTTCATTCTTCGCTTAACATTTAAATGATCGACACATATTTTCTTTAACTCAAAAACTCGTATCCATGAGTTGTGTGTGTGTACATGTAATGCGCGTGTCTGTGAAAGTTTTTGAGTTTTTTCATCCAATATATTAACATCCTTTTCGCCCCGTTCTTCGTTTCATTCTCATTAATATCAGTTTCAGCAGTGCACGTGTGTGTGTATTCTATCGGTGTAATTACTTTATTTATCATGTATTTATTTATGTGTGTATCTTTCATTTTAAGAAGTTTACAAGTTTTATCATTATTATTTATACCATCTAAAAAAAAAAAATCAAGAATCGCTTCAGAGTCTCGATAATCGTCTTTTTACAAGTCTTTCAATCTCAATTTTGGTCTCGGTGTACGAATTTCCTGACAACGAGCCAGTATCGGACCGGTGCTATAAATTCGCAAGAGGCTTTCCTTTTTCTGTTTCTTTTATTTTATTTCTTTTTTATAGAAAATCCACTTCCTGTAAATTGAGCATTTATTCTTCGATCCAAGATCTTTCGCTGCTCGATGCACCTGTATTTGCAAATTTCCATTTTCAATCGTACACCGAGTCGAAGAAATGGAAAATAAATTATTACTTTGTCACTCGGAGAAGTGCCAATTTCAGTAACTGCGATTTCAACGAAAAATTTAGCCGAGATTTATCATTCAATTAATTAACTATTTTCTTTAGAAGGAGGTAAAAGAACAAACAAAAACATAAACCTGAAGGTTTTCGCATTTTCGAAAACTTCGGTAGACATTTCCTATTTTTCGTTTTTATAATTGAATTTGGTCGAACCGATTTTAAAGAATACATTTCTGAATTATTTAAATTACTTAAAAAAATGCATTCTAAATATTAAAAAAATGTATTTTTCTGAACCAGTGAATGGAGAGAATCAGATTCTCCTCCCAACGAAATTTTTGTAATTTTGCAGAAAATTAGCCGAAAGTTTTCCAAAACGTGAAAATCTTCAGTTTCACATACACTTAAACGTAATAACTGTAATAGTTGTAACTTCGTGTTTCGCCAACTCGTCAATTACTTCCTAAGGGTCCTTATCGATTACGAGCTACCTGATTTTTACTTGTATCATATCCTGTTATCGTTACTGTCTGTTTGTATGTTTATGAAAAAAAAAAATGACGGTGGATGAGACTATTGCACTTTGTGGAGAATTTTATCAAAATCAGACTTAACGTTAAACCTCCATTTTTGGAAATTTTTTTTTTTCAAAACCCATTGCAACCTCTTTACATAAACGAAATTTTTTTTATTTAAAGTATTAAAATTCCAGAGACGCCTTCGGTTGGCAAATTTTGTCCGAAACAAAAATATATCAGACAATTGCTTTGAAAAAAAAAAAAATTTTACTATTTTCAAACTAATATTTTCTCTGGATATCATTTTTCTCCAGATAATATCCATCTATTTTTTATAAATTCTCTTTTAAATATATTCGATTTTTAGAAACCCAGGAATCGAAGTGAAAAAATTAATTAAATTTTCATTCGAAATTTTTTTTTTCTTTTCTATTCGCTAAAAATGATAAATTACTGCTAAAAATGATAAAACAATTGAAGTGATTAATGATAAAAAGGACGATCCGTTTGAAATAACAAAAAATGGAGGTTTAACGTTAAAAACTGAAAGATTCGAAACATTTGTGATTGCTATTGCCTATGAACTTCACAGAATCGGTCGATTTTTCAAAACCTCATTCCTCCTTCGATCTTCCACAATCCAAAAAATAATTACAATCCGGTATAACTTGCAATTTTTTAAATACTCGCAATTTCGAAACCGAAAGGAAAACCGAATGGAACAAAAAATCGTTTGAAAAATCGCCAATTCTAATTATCATACAAAAATCGAAACCTTCGGTTATGTAACAAAAAAAGAAAAATGGCACGTGTTTGTTTCCGTAAATCTTCTTAAATCTACTTCTCAAAAAAAGGACCCATTAAATTACTTGAAATCATTTCAAATAATCCATTAACTCACGTTTTTTTTTTCGCTTTAAAAACTACCTTTTTCCTAATTACTAATTCATTTCTTGTTTATCCACACTTAATTCTTACTTTCATTTCAAGAAGAAAAAAACTGTGCCAACATCAACGCAAACAGCTAAATAATCTCTACTCAATATTACAACAAAGCAAAAAATATATATATATATATTTATATATATTTAGAATGCGACTATCAATCGATCATTGAAAACCAAAAAAAAAGGAAAAAAAAAACGTACCCATAAAAGAGCGACATTTTCAAGATTGTTTAAAAAAAAAGAAAAGAAACCACATTGCTATGGTAATTTCTATGGTGAAGTTCAAATGTATATCTTTCATTGTGTCTTTGTGTTACTTTTCATTTTTCTTTCGAATTTTTCACGTCACTTTGCATTTTGAAAATTACACGTACGTTGGTGTATTTGTTTCTATGTATTTGTTTCTCGGTAATAATTGAAACTTTGTCTTCTATCAGACAATAAATAAAAATGAATGTACAGAAAAATTATCGTTATCGAAATATTAACTTACGATGTTAAAAATGTAAAATAAAAATGAAGGTAGAAATATTGTAAAAAAAAATGTTTGAAAAAAACGTTACAGCTCTATAATTGAGCGAATGTCGAAATTTCGCAGTCGGAAATTAATATTATAATTTGCAAAGTAACGTGAAATAACATATATTTGGTATACAAGTGTGTGTTTGTGTGTATGGTTTGTTTCTAAATTTATTACGAATATATTTAATATGACCTAGGGGGGGGGGGGGGGGGGATCCAGTGGTATTCCGATTTTTTTTTTAATTATAAGTCACCATCCCAAAATCAAGTTTCTTAAACTGTCCCATTGTACCGGTAGCTTGATCTTGAAATTATGAAAATAATTTGAAAAAGAATTTAATGGAAGAAAAGGAATTCGATGAATTAACGAAAAAAATTGATTTGATAGAATGCCAATAATGTTTCAATACCGAATGTATGCCGTCGAAATTTTGCATTTCGAAAATGAACTGGCGCTACAGTGAAAAAATGGCAAAATGCTGAAATTGTGTGTCTTTCTTGCATTCCAATGCGCAACTGTCACTGATCTCCAAAAAGTTTTGCTTCCAATTAAAATTAGTTTTGTCCTTAAAAAAAAAAGGGGGTTCCTGACCATTTTGCCATTTTACATCGATACCACCACCGGAAGATAAAACATTCGAATGCCTGGACCCTGAATACGTTTCTAAATTCTAAGCACGGGTATAAAATTTGGTCGATTCTCTCTCTTTCTCCCATTCATCCTTCGATTAACTTTTCTTATTTTATTTGTTATTACGCATTTTACCTTATCTTTCATTTTTTTTTTTTTTTCGTCATTGTATATATTTCGCGCGATTATGAATTAGTATAAGAATAGTTTGTACGATCGTACAGAATGTAAATAACATATTTTGCCTTAATATCTCATTTTTCGAAAATTTCGGGTTGTACTTATTTTTATAAAATGTTTCTTAAAAAAGTTTTTGTCGATTTTCAGCATCACAATGGTTGCAACTTAACGAGTAAATGATTGCTACGAAATCGCTTAATTTCTTGAAAGGAAGATCATTTTTTCTCGAAATACTTCAATGCGTTTTCAGATTTTTCGAAAGTCGTCAAGAATCGTGTACTCCAAATTACTAATTGTACAACTAAAACTCGAACGATAAATAATTAAAATCGTTGTTAAAATAAATAAGGAAAATGATTAAATATATTTTCAGATTTTAATCAGATCGTCAGAAAGATTCAATAAAAAAATAATAAAAAATCCAGAGGTTGATTTGGTGTTTCTTTTTTTTTTTCAATACCAATAACCGCTAATTTGTTTCTCCAATTTTTCCCTTTAAGATTTTCTCACTTGTATTCGTTGAATATTGAAATATTTTAATTATTAAGTAAACAAATTCCAATATTTATCGTACGGATAATTTTTATCCAGAAAGAAACGACATTGTTCTATTTTTTGCCTTCGAATCGCACGGTAATTAAAAAAATACTGTATTGATTTTAGAATCACTTTAAAATTTAAGACCGAAGATCATGCAAAAATGAAACCAGTGTTTTCCAAGTTTCAAAAGAAAAATTGGCCGACTTTCGAATTGACAAATCCATGAAAAATTTCGCTCTCATTTTCATTTACATTCTGTATTGTTGGTTGGTAAACAGTAGAATTATTTAACAAGTTATACATAATACAAAGGCTAATAATTAGTATAGTCTTAACATCATTGACTGTTTTCTTTCCGATTATTCCATTAATTCTTAATATTTTTCATAACCGGTTTGTTTTCCCTTTCTTTTTTGCGCTATAAGACGTCGTGTACGTGAAAACGAACCATTCCTACGACTTCCAGAGCCTTTAATAATAATAATAATAATATTTCTCTCTCTCTCTCTCTCTTCTTTTTCAACGAGACACAAATTTTAAGAATCGCAAAAAAATCTCGATCCTGCGAATATCCGTATTTTCTAAAACTCCGCCAATATCTCCAAAGAATTTTTTGAAAACTTCGAAACCAATTGTAAAATAAGTCGACCAACCTATTTTCCGAATTTCCAAATAACGTCCATTCGTATTCCTTTGGGAAACGATCTCTGCGAAATTACGGATGTGACCGAAATTCGGGGGATCGCTAAAAAATATTCGAATGATAAATTTCTCATTCCTCGTAATTCAAAAATAATTGCACAAAGCGAAGAAATGAAAGATCAATTTTTTAATTAAGTATCTGCGAAGCTTATTTTTCAATTTAAAGTTTTTTTAAGACCGATTGTCAAAATGTTCAATTCTACGGCTAATAATTTCTTAATCTTTCTCGAACCTTTTAAATCCAATAACTTCTTAGAAGAAATTCTTTCGAAAGCAAATTTCTCGTCTCACTCTCGTCAACGCCACACAAAAAAAAATTGCAATTTTCTTTCTTTTTAAAAATACAGACATCGGTCATATTTTCAAAACTCTCCTTTCCTCGTTCAAATACAGAGAAAGACATACTTCTAATAATCTCCTACGTGCTCTATTTTCTCCCATCCTTCTCCTGTTTCGTTAAGTTACAAAATATTTATCCATTTTTGTCATTCGAGAGAACAAGGTAATTTTCAAACCCAATAACGCATTACTAATTAACCGAACGTAAGAATATAATAATTAATATCGCTTTTGTACGTTTGGAATTCGATACAAGGCCATATTTTCCTTAACTCTGCTTGTAATTTATAAACGTCACATCTTATCACATCTTTCTACGCTCTTCCTTGTTTGCCCACCTTTCATATCCCCTTTTTTTCTCTCTCTCACTATGATAATTCTTATTATTAATTTCCGTGTGTCCGTGTAAACGTTTGTGTGTGTGTGTGTGTGTGTTTGTATTTACTTTTATGTCCCTAATTAAGTCAGTAAGACAATGAAAGATTCATTAAGTTTCCGTTTTTGCTGTGTGTTCGTGTTTGTTCGTTACTCACTTGGCAGCAGGAATCCTTTCATTCATGAAAATTCAGTCAGAATAGGTAATAATTAGGTAGCCTTTCCTTTCGCAACAGATTTCTCCGTTGGCTTCTTTCTTGAATCAAAGGCCGTTTTAATTTTCCTCAGTTTTTCTCAGAGTTTCGTCGATTTCTTCTTTATTCTATTCCACGAGGACCGTCTATAGGCATCGTATGAAGTACTTCGTCTAATAACTGAAGGGCTCTGTGCAAATGTACCTGAAAAGTAAGTACGAGGTGAGTTTTTGACTTTTGCCATCGCTTTTCTCTTTGATTCGAACCCTTTTCTCTTTCTTTACAAAGGAAAAGTAATAATTGAATGGGTCACCTCGAAAACGTTGTAAGGTACAAATTGCAAATTGTTCAAAAACCCCCGAAAATGAAAAAAATAACCCGATGGATTTTTTTAAACGATTTTTTTTTAAATGGTTGGATTTTTTAAAAAATGGATGGATTTTTTTTTTTAAATCCATAAGGGTAATTTTTTCATTTTCGGGGGTTTTTGAACAATTTGCAATTTGTATCTTACAACATTTTTGAGGTGACCCATTCAATTAATTGCTTGACACAAAGATAAATTTTACTCAAAATAGTTCAATGTTTTTTTCAGATTTTTCGGAAATCACCGAAAACGATATATACCAAATTATTAATTGTAATTAAAATAATGGAAAAAAAATTATATATCTGCTGTCAAATCACACAAAGTTTTATGCTAAAATGAAATCCAAAATGAAAAATCGAAATTCTTCACGAGATTTCAAAATAAAAATCCAGCTACTTTGAAATCGCTCTCTTTTTTTATTCATATTTTTTATGGTTGGTTGGAAAACAGTGGAATAATTTACCAAGTTACAAATATTACAAAGGCTAATTATTACCTCAATCCAACAGGGAGTTTCCTTTATACTTTGTCGAGGATAATCCGGACCCCATCCTTTCACGAAGCTGAGACGTAAGATACACAGTCGTCGTAGATCATCGACTCCTATACCGGCAGCTGCGCTCAAACCTGCAAATATTTACCATTTTTTAAAATAAATTATTTGCAATAATTAAAAAATTTTTATACCGGTCCAGGGCATTATAAAAATAAATAAATAAATAAATAATTAAATAAATCCCCTGAAACATTACTTTTTGTTATGGGAGCGCCGTGAGTCAGATGTCCAGCAACTGCAGCGGCCTGTGCCGCGGCAGCAGCTTGTGCAGTTGCAGCCTGTCCTCGCATTTGCTTGTGACATTGTCTCAAGTCAAAGACTTTGATGTAAGCCGAGGGATAGATTTTATGAACAGCGTCACCCGGAGCTCTTCCAGCCTCTCTATCGAGATAATACGATTGCACAAACACACTGTGTTCGCTCTGACATCGTAGCCAAACGTCCCCTTCTCCTCTTAAATCCAGGACTACTCCTTTACCTAAAAAAAAATAATAAAAAAACTATGAATTTTTTGGGAAAATTTTCATTTGTGAATTTTTGCTTGATTTTCAGCTGAATGTAAAAAAAAAAGAATCGTAAAAAAAATAGGTATGAATTTTAAGTGAAAGGAATTATTTGCAAATTTCTGTTTGACATTCAAATTTGTGTAAAAAAAAAATATGAATTTTAAGAAAAATCAATAATATTCAAATTTCCATGAAATTTTCAACAGAATGTAAAAAAAATTAACCTAAACAAATAGGGTATGAGTTTTTGAGAGGTACAATTTATTTTCCAATTTCAATTTCGTCTTCAAAAAAATATAAACCAAAATGAATCTAAAAAAAAAAACAAGGAATTTTGTCAAGGGAAATAATTTGTTTTCAGATTTTCGCTTAATTTTCAACCGAATGTAAAAAAAGAGAATCTAAAGAAACGGGGCATGAGATTGAAAAATAATTTCATACCCGTGTTGTTTTTTTTTTACCTATATGCAAACGAGCTCTTTCGCTCTGTTCCGTTCTATGGACGTTGCTTAAAGCTCCTAAGCAAAATCGGTTGCCTCCACTTGGATCCACGTAACCGTCGACAGTGACTGTCGGACATCCGCTGCTGACTTTGAAAGTCTCGCCGACTTGAGTATCCAGTTCGAAATATCCCACCGAACACCAGTACTCCGGTGCCGGTTGGGTTGATAGTAAACCACCTATACTGCCTCCAACCTCGGTTCCGTGTCCTCCCCCTGGGATCAACGTAAAAATCGAGCGATTAGTTGTTTCACAGTCGAACACCAAACGGAATTTCTCCTTCCGTTCGATAAAAAATACAAAGAACGAGTTCGCTTACAATACGAAGTTGCATGGAGGTGCCGATGATCCGGAGGTTGCATACTCTGGGTATACGTTAAAGTATTCGCGCCGGTCCATTGCGGAGCGCCAGAATTGTACGGATTGGCAGCAGTAGCCACGGCGAAGCCGTTGGTATGATGGAGATGCACCGGAGAAACTGGAGAGCTTTGACTTTCACCTACGGGAAAGAACGATACCTTTAAAATCAACCATTTTCCAAAATTCTACTTTTTTTTTAATTACGTAACTTTTAGGTCGCATGTGCAAACGTTCGCAATTTTTATCAATTTCTTTTTTACTTAATATTTTTGCCATTGTCAACCGTTGCAACAATTCGGTAACAATATTGCCACAAGACTATTTATTTATTGCACATAACTGGTGTTTCTCTCAATAAAAAAATGTTGAATAAAAGAAAAACCTTACGTTGAAATTCGCTTTTGCGGAATTTCAACATGTTCTTCATATTATCAAAATTTATATATTAACAGTTTGCCGTCCGCGCGTCTGATCGGGATTCTTTCGTTTGGCGCCGGTATAAATCATTATGTACGACACCAACGTGGTGCCACCGGCGCTTGCCCGATAGTTTTCGCATAGCACCAGCGTGGTGTCACCGGCGCTTGCCCGATAGTTTTCTCATGGCACCAACGTGGTGCCATCGGCGTTTACCCGATAGTTTTCTCATGGCACCAACGTGGTGCCACCGGACGGCATAGTGTTAAGAAAAAATCTTACCTAGAGATGCGGTTAAAGCGTCGACACTCGTGGCCGGTTGATTCAAATCTTGAGGCGGAGTCGCGGTGCTGTAAAACGTCTCCGTGGATTGTCCCTGCGCGGGACTCAAAATTTGAGTCGTTCCACTGCTACCGGCCGTGTTGATGTTTTGTTGTTGGCTGCCGACCGCGTGGCTCAGCGGATGCACTACGGCTGCAAATTTCGAAATAGATCAGTTAAATTCGCACACTCATGAAATATTTTTTAAATCTCGTAGTTTCGAATTATTCTTGAACCGGTGCAAGGATAAAATAAAATCATACGAAAAAACGGAAAAATAAGAGAAAAAAAAATAAAACAAAGAAGATAAAAAAAATTGTAATCATAAATACATACGATGAATGGTTCTCGTGGTAGATCGGTGAGTCGTGGGGATCCAAGTTTGTCGGGGACAATTGTTTTCCTCTAATTTCGTGTGTTGTTGATTGCTATTCCCTCCCCCTGCCCCCGGAAAAATACCCTCGGCACTAGCTGTGCGAAATTATAACAAAAGAAAATAACGAAAATGGAAATAAAAACAGGGAGAAAAAAAATTCAAAGTGCGCAGAAAAAAAATAAATAAAATCCAAGGAAATTGAATTAAATCAAAAAACCGAAATTAAAGAGTCTTCCCTCGGGGAAAAACAGAAACCCGTTGGTTCACGTTTCTTACCCGGATTAGGCGGTGTCAAACCAGGTATGAAACTCTGTTGAGAGGATTGCTGGTTCGTCGAAGTAGCCGGTTGGGATGGAGGGTGATGCTGAATCGTTTGATTCATCTCCCCGTCGACATCCATCCCGGAATTGACACCGACGCTCGCGGACGCCGCCGCGGCCGCAGCAGCCGCGGCTGCTGCACTTCCACCGCCACCCACGGAGTACTCATCCTTCACGAGTCTTCCTCCGGGACCTACTCCGACTCCGGATTGTAATGTGAGTCCAGATAGGTCTGTAAAGAATGGATCTGTGCGGGGGAAACCAACCCACTCTATCATACACCGATGCGAATGACAAAATAATAATAATAAGAAAGAAAAACGATTAGAAAAAGAAGCTACTATGTGTTTTGTTGCGAAACCGAGCGTAAAAATTACTGAAGTTGGCAGGAAACTATGGAAAATATGATTTTTGAGAAATTATTTTTGTACATAAAAGAAAAAAGGAAATTTTCTTTAAAAAAAAAAATTCGTGATGTTTTTCGCGATTTTTGAAATTGTAATTTACAATTTTGTATGTGCTCCGAGGCTGAGCTGTGCAATTATTGGTAAAATTATAAATTTTTCAAGAACAAATTTACGTTCAATATTAATAAAAAATCTTCAACGAAAATTGAAGAAAATAATTTTGCAACTTGACTTGCAAGGGACGGGATTTGATTTGCGAAAAGATGAATTTGTAACGGAAAATTTAAAATAATTCGAGTTTGACGGGTCGATTGAAACAAGCAAATGAAAATCGAAGAGATAAGTGTGAAAAGGAATGAGAGCCAAAAAGAGACATGCTTACAACAAATGTGTGTTTGTTTATGCTCCATGAGTGAAAACATGCTTCTGAAACGTACCTATACCAGGTGACACGACTCTTTCGTAATGGTAGGGGTTAACACAAACGGAATCGCATTTTAAATCGAATGCAAATTGGCAGTATTTCACATGTTTCAGTTCGTTTTTGTGTAGATCCGGCCATCTCCAAATACGAGCATAAATAACGTGGGGAAAACCTTTCCGTCCGGCTACTTGCAGCCTCCCGTCAAGGGTTCTTTGTATGGTTACGCATTTACTCGGATGGGCACCGTTTGTCGTTATTGCTGTTATCAAACTATCCAATTCGTCTCGTTTCTCCTGAAAAAAAAGGAATAACTTATTGAATGATAAATTTTCGGGATTGAAGATATTCAAAAACCATTTATGTAATTTGATATTTCACGCTCGTAACGAGTTAGAGTTAGAATTATTTATTTGAATGGGTCACCTCAAAAACGTTGTAAGATACAAATTGCAAATTATTCAAAAATTCTTGAAAATAAAAAAAAACAGCCTGATGGATTTTTTTTTATTAAATCCATCCATTTTTTTTTAAATTGTTTAAAAAAACATTACCTTCAATTTTTTCACCAAGGATTCAATGGCTCTTTTGCTAAATCCCTCGCTTTCTCCACCTTGTCGATGGCACATCAACGAATGCACGATGCTCAAACAAGCATCCGCACTCGTAGGTGCACTCGGAGCTATTCCAGTCATTTCTCTCACTGAAAATTATTCGATAATAATAATTCTTCGTGTCAAAGTTTATTGCCGAAAATTATTCCGTATTTCATCATTTTAATATTTATTACAAGTTTAATTTATCGATCTTACGTAAGATCAAAGGGGAAGTTAATACAAGAAAAATAACAATTGTGTAATATTAATTCTTATCGAAAATTCACTTCCTCATTGCTCGTCTCCGATTCTCATTGTCAAAGTTGAATTATTTATTTATAAACTTAATTTCAAATTTGAGACTGTTCTCCGATCGGAATTAAGTCATTTAGGAGTCGCATTGAAATTTGAGATTTCAATTCGAGTCGAGGCACATTCTTTATTTTAAATTTTAACTAAGAGTCTTAATATAATTCGAATCGAGTTATTAATTTTACATGTAAATTTAAAAATTCAGTTCATCCTTCGATAGGAATCGAGTCATTCGAGAGTTGCATTGAAATTTTAAAATTGATTCGACCTTCTCATCGGAATCGAGTTACTTAAAAGTCGAATTGAAATTTGAGCTTCGAGTTTAAATAAAAGTAATACAATTTTCAATGTGAGTTCTCCAAATTCGATTCGGAGTTCGTTTGGAAGATTTGATAAACTTACATTCAGGATTTGGTTGCATCGGGGGCGAGGGATAAAGATGACCTCCCCCGCCCGCCAATCCAACCATGTCTGTGAAAGCCGTGGTGAAGGTTGTCCGTTGGAAGAATCGAGCTTTCTCGTTTTGCCTTTAGGACGAGCTCCGAAGAACCACTCCGATCTTTTACGCTCTATCATCTAGCGAAAATCTATTCCTTTCCATGCGTTGCCGTTTTCAAATATCCCTGAAATCAATTTCAAATCGATATCGAACGCCTAACGTACAACATCGCTGTTATGTTTTTAAAATTAAAACTATCGAGCTTCGCTCCCTCATTTTTCACAATTTCCTTTCGGAAATCGGCGCAGAAGCGTGACGAACTTGACTCTATTATTTCTACTTGTGAAGTGCATAGAAGAAATAATTGGTTGACGTTACACTTCATTGAAAGAACAATTGACCAAAATTACAAGTGATTGAATAAACCATAGCTCCAAATGGCGATTCATTGATGGAATAATTGATAGAAATTATAACACATCTAATCAAGAATTGGTAAAAATTAGAATTTGCTCTATCGATCTCTCGACACTCGAGCCAGAATTATATTGATTAAAGTGAAATTTCACAGTCATCATAATTACTTTCAACCATCTATGGATTAAATGATTTCTGACTACACAAATCAATATCGACGATCAATAAATCTGAAATGATCATAATTATGTAACTTGTCGCTAAAAAGGGTTTATTTTTTTCTTGCTCTCGTAATAAAGTGCTAAATTTTGTGAAATTACTTTAAATTTGAGAAAATTAAGAAAAAAAAAGAGTTCGAATTCTTCTATTTCAGCTGTACAACAAAATCAAAGAATCCGTAAATTTTTTGGATCATAGATCGCCTTGGCGAACCAATTCGTAAGTTGAATCAACTTCTCATTAGAACTATAATTACTTGTGGTTGCCGTTTCTACATTCGATTATTATTATTATTATTATTATTACTATCATGAACTTTTCTTCGCTCCAAAGAAAATTTTCAGAATTTTATGGTAATTGTTGTCAAAGGACCAAATTAGTACATAGAATATTTTAGTAAAATTATTTACTGTTACGAAAAAAAAAACAGAGATCATTATTACTATTATTATTGTTATGGTTATTATTTGTCTTTCTACTAATCTCAATTTCTAGTGATATTTTTATCACTGCTGTTGTTTCAGATTGTTATTATTATTAGCATCGATATTATTACTGATCATTATCGTTTCCAATTATTAATATTATTATAATTATCAGAATTAGCATTGTCTCTGTTATTGGTATTATTATTATTATTATTATTATTATTATTATTATTATTATTACTATTATTACAATTATTATGATTATTATTATCGCTGATATGAAATTCTTTTTTCGCACCAGAGGAGATACCCAGGTTTTCGGAAAATCCGCATACTCGAAAACTTCTTTGGAGCAACAACTTCTGGAGAAACCTTTCGGGAAGTACACCGTCCGCGGTTATATCACCGAAAAGCTCCTGTCGCAGGTCTTTCCTCGGATTCCCGAGTATACAACATCCCGAGTACAACAAAAGAAAGTGAGGTTATGCTACCCTATGCTGAATTCCATGAATGAACGCGATTGTTTTGAAAGATAAAGAAACGACGTGACACCAGCGGGGAGACACGACGCTCGCGACCGGGACGGCCGAGGAACGCGGGATACTCACTTGGGTACTCGTAGCCTCCAACGGGATGCTGGGTTGTCACTCGAAATATCGTCAAAAACGATCGGAGGGTTCTGCTTCTTCTGCGAAAGATTCGCAAAAATTCCTCGGATGGTTTAATTTCCTTTCGAAGCACTTACACACGCTTACTCTCACACACACACATACGTACGCGTCAATGTACAGTTACACATATGCAACACTCTCGCTACCTCACATATACACGATTTTGAGTCTGAATGTGTCTGTAAGCAGACACACACTTGTATGTACTTACATGTTGTGTAGGTGAAGCGTTTATGTATGTATATATGTATGTGTATACGATGAGTTTATGTTAAATGATGTGTATGTGTATTTGATGCGTGTATGCGTGTGTACGTTAGGTATATATGAATGTGTGCGTTCCTTATCCATGCACGCGTATCTGTATATATAGTTTATATGCATGTGTGAAAGCACAGTATATATTATGTATATACTGACAATGTATGTGTGTGTGTATATATTTTGTAAACACATGTATAAATGTCAGTGTGTTTGTTGAGCGAGTGACTAAAAGCTCCACGGACCGTGGAGAGGAGCGTGTGGACCCTTTCCTCCACTCCACTTCTCCACACAGCAACGATGCCATATTGTACTACATACATATATATATATGCGTATATGTCGGGCGGTTTTTGTATACACAAAGGGTGGTCCAATGAAATTGATACATTTAATTGTAAGAATTTTTAGTTTGCCCGACAGTTGCTTTTCGTCTTCCCTTGAGGAAACATTTCGTCCAATAATAATTGCATAAAAGTTTATTCCAACGTTTTACTTTCAAAATGTTGTTTTTCTTTTCATTTATTTTCCTTCTAAAAATCGAATAATTCGCGCGAAAAATATAAAAGTTACGATTGAGGTCGTAGCACTTTAGGATCGATTTCTATATTTCTTTTCAAACAACGTCGTATCCCAACTTCAACCAATTACTTTTGCGTTCGTTTAGAAAGAACGATGGCTGCTATTTCCCCTGGAACCCGATGAATTCTATATTCGGGCGGGAAAGCTTGATCGTTTCAAAAATTTCATGAAACTAAAGTATTTTTATACAAATAAAGGAGAATAATTTATACAAGTTCTGAAATCCAAAAAAAGGGTGGCAAATTTTTGGTTCTCAAATAAAATCTAGAAATTCAAAATTACCTCAAATTTTGGGACTTTTTTCCTCTCAACTTTGAAGTTTCAAATTTATTTTCCAAACAATTGTTAATACAATATCGACAATCTCGCAATTGCAATTTTTTGGATCGAATTTTGGACTTTAATATAGGAAAATTTAATGTAAGAAAATTTTTTTATTCCTTTTTTGCAGGGAAAAAAATTAATTTTGTAAATTTTTAAAAAGTCGGAAATCAAGGAAAATCAGAAATTGCGCTAATTATTGTAAATAGTAAAATTCGCTTTTCACACTAAAATAGTAGCTGTTGTACCTTTGAATGTATTTCTTGTCACGCCACAATGTAAAAATTACCGAAACAACTGTTTTTCACTTTGAGATCAAGAAACTACAAGGAATATGGGTCCACAAAACGGGATCTTGGCCCTAATAATTGTTAAAAATTATAATATCTTGGATTTATATGACAATAATCTTTTTAATAATTTCAATATTTCGTTGGAACAATATCAAGTCTTTTCTAATTAATTTAACCCCTTTTTTATTGGAGCAAACCTAAGTCTTTTTATTATTTTCAAAAAAATAGCTTTTTTGGCACATTCAACCGCGTTTTTTAATATGAGCGTAATTACGCCCAACTTTCTTTTCTATGTATGTTGTAAAAGACATCAAAGCACATGTAAAAATGAAAATCTTGCAACTGTGTGCTCCCTTGGGGCCAAAAACCCGCCTTATGGACCCTCAACCTTTCTTGCTACCTATCGAAAATTCCGCCGAAGTATTATGAAAAAAAGTTTATTATTCCACCATTGAGAATACATGCAGTTTACAGCATAATTCAGGATAAAAGTTTGTCTTATTATCCGCCTCTTTCCGGTTCAACATATGACACATGTATATCATACATTGTTCATAATGAATGAATTTACTCGTAAAAATCCATAATGGAAAAATAAAATAAGAAATTCACAATACAATAATACATAATTCGTTTGTTAGGTAACCCCGTTGTAAAAGTAGGTACAAATGTGGAAGTCAAGATTTTAGCAAATGTTTGGCATATTGTTATCAGATTCCATTCGTTTCTTTGTTCATTAGTTCGTTAATGATTGTTTTCGTATCGATAAATCCTTCGATCGCTGAGAATATATTAATTGTAGGTCGTCTCGTGCCTTTGTTAATCTTCCTCCGGGAACAAATAATTGCATCCCATGGAAGAACACAAAGAATCTTCTTTTTCCTTACGTATAAGAATGTTTCTCAAGTTATTTATAATAAAAAAATTATTAATTTCTCGAATAGAATCGAAAAATTGATTTTTTCTCGCGAAATTGAAAGTTATTCGAAATTTCAGGATTTCCATTAAAATTTTTATTTTAGATACACTTTTTTCTCAAATATTTTCACAACATTTTTTTCTCATTCCAAATTTCTACTGATTTAGAAAACATTTTACAAAAAATGTTTTCCATTAAAACAAAGATTAGTATGGAATTCCAGATTCTTTGATTCCCTTTTGCAGAGAAATAAATTTAATTCAATAAATTTTAAAAAGTCACGGAACAGAAAATATGAAAATTTCGAATAATATTCATTCTCGGTTTCTTCACTTTCATCAAGTAAAAATCAACGTCTTTTGAGACGATAAGAATGAAGCAATGAAGATAGCAATAGATATCCATGGATACATATCAAAATTAATTAATGGCCTACTAATTATATGTACAATAAGTATGATTCATTAATTCCCTCTTGTTTCCAGCCATAAAAGTCCGTAAAATACTTCATAAACAATTTGTTTCTCGTAAATGCAACGAATACTAATTTTTGTTACTTTTTAGGTATAAATCATAAGAAACGAATCGGTTTTCGCTGGATCGTTTCTTTTTTCCCCTCGTTATGTAAATCGACGTATCAAAAGAAAGGCAATATCGCAGTTATCGTTATCTTTTCTTTCGTTCCTCTCTCCCTCTCTCTCTTCTTTTTGCCAATCGACTGTATTTTTTTGTTACCCCTCCTTTTTGAGCATATTTTGCACTTTCTCACAATTCTCGTATGTTCATCGTAATGATTGCTGTATTTGTATACTTGTAGTGTAGTTAAAATGAGGAACTGAGTTGTTACGTTGAGCAGTGAATTACAAATTTGTCATTTTCACTCGGTTCGAAATCCTTACATTTACTTTTAGCACTTTCGAATACTTTTTTTTTTCTTCTTTCATCGCTTCTTCCAATTATTGCTACGAAGGTAATTGATTCGAAGAAACAAGTTTATTGGAAATCAATTGCTTTCTAATAATTTCTATTTCGAATTAATTATTTTTTAATTAATAAACCTTGAAAAATATACTGACACAGAAATAGAAAAAAGAAATTTCGGGAAAACAAATTTCTTTTTTATTTCTATACAATACAAATTTAATTACATTTTTATTTTATTTATTACGAATTAATGGGGTTTAATACCATACATTTTATTATTAAAATGAGTTACCCTAAAGATAACGGCGTAATAATTTTTTTTTAATTATGGGATTTTCGAGAAAAAGAAAAAATTTACAAAATTCTACAATTAAAGAACTCGAATGAAAGAAGCGATGAACGATTAATACTTATAGTAAACCGCTGCTGCTAAAGTATTTGTAAAAAAGCAATGAATGAATATTCATCTTTGTGAAAATGACTGTTGGCATACTCGATAGACTGACCGTACATATAAATATCAGTAAAGAATGTTTATTGTCCAAATTGGCATTAGTTGGTATTGGGAAAAGTTTTTGTAGTGCATTCATTACTCGTGCAATGTTCGAGAAACCGTGCTTCAAACCAATAACAATATTGAATCAATGATTACGTTAATGAAACATTTGCGCTAAATAATATATGGAATGAAGCTGCTGCGGGAAAGTTTAATTACAGTCTATGAAGCTGGAAATTTTATTTCCTTTTCAGTACCTAATTTTTCTGGATGACTTTTCCTTCCATCTTGTCGTAAATCAAATCCGGGGCATTGCTAATTATTTGTTAATAAGTAATACATCAATCAGTCTCCGAAATCTCGAACTTAACAAAATATTTTTAATAAAAAAAAAAAAGAAAGAAAAACCATTGTTTTCCAGCTTCATTGTTTTTCAAGCGCTTTTTGTCTTTGTATGTTTTTCTTTTAATAACTATCGACTTCGTAGTTCTCTACGAATACCTGTTTCTGAAAAAAGCGTGATAAGATTCAAATATAGCTACACACTTTTTCCGTATAATCATTAGATACTCATTAGCGTTATTCCTGTATGGAGAAAACTGCATTAAATAACTATAAAATCATATCGAACTAATTCCCTGTAAGTGTATCTTGAAATTACTATTAGAAACTTAATAATAACAACAACTTCACTCTACACTCAGCAGTAATCTCTCCTTATCTACAAGTTTCTCCGGAACACAAAAGTACCAACACGAGGCAGACATTCGACATTTTTTTTTTTTTTTTCGGAAACATATTTTTCAAGTTTTACGGGAAAAAAGGTTTTGCGATGCGGTCGAGAAATGAAATCCGTCGAATCCAAGGAGCTAAGTAAATATATTTTATCGTATTTGCTTAAAAATTGAAAGACAGATAAAATATATTTAATTTGTATCAACAAATTGAATACTTCTTTGGTTCGATTCAATGCTTCCCGTTCTTTTTCCAAAATTTCATTGAATGAGGGATGATTTTTCACTATTCTTCAATTTACGTTAATTTCAAACTAATTAATATTCTTCTGTATTAATTATTTCGTTGCAATTTTCGCGTTAATTATTTTATAATAATTAAATGCACACCAAATGTGCTTCAAAAAATCCCAAGAATTAAAAATGTTTTATGCGTCTCAACGGATAAAATATATTTAATTTGTATCAACAAATGGAATGGGTACTTCTTTGGTTAGATTCAATGTTTCCCTTATTTTTTTTTTCAAATTGTCTTTGAACGAGGGATGATGTCAATGTATTCGATTTGTTCGAAGATACAAATTTCTCGACTCGTAGAATTTTTCTATCTCGGTGTACCACAAAAATCCTTCGCTATTGTTTTTTTTTTTTTCTGTTGGTTTTGTCTTCGGGTTTTCGTTCTACTTGTTGTGTGTGCTGTTGTGAACTAATGCATATCGATACATATTAATTAATAAATAAAACACACTCCCTGTTTAAACACTCTCCGTGGGACTTTGGAATTCCGACAGAGCGTGGATTGGATTCTGGACCTTCTTCTGCGATCCTTTGCGTACTTTCGCTCTGACTTCTTCAGGCCTTTCGGGACGTACCAATGGCTTCTTCTCCGGTGCCTTCATCTTCCACACGACGATTGGGGACTGCAGGAAAAAAAGAGAAAACGAAAGTCCCATTAATTATTTATCTCCATATTCAATTTCTTTCAAAGAAATGTAGAAAATGTATTTTTTTTAAGGGAATTCTGATCAAGTAAAATCTAGAAACCGCCAATATTTAACACCATGACGATTTTCAAAGTTATTAAATATTTCAAGTTTCTAAAATTCGCACAGAAATTGGCTAGAAGTTTTTGCAGACATGATTTGGCTCCTAAATTGCAAAAAGATTATAAACAAATGGATACATAAAAAAAAATAGAAAAATTAATAATCGAAAGTGGCAAGACAAATTTTAGACCAAATACCACCAAAGCTTCGATTAATTATTAGTAACTAATTTCAGCAGAGCTTTGTGTACTTACATACTGCAAATTCCAACAAGATTCCAATGTTAGCGAATAAAAAATAAATTACAGGATTCTAGTTAGTAACAATGCGAGTTACGAATCGAGGATTACTGATGTTGGATAGCTCTTAGCAATATTCGGAACATGATACTTGGAGTATTGGTAATATTCTGTATCAGTCATGGGAAAGCTATAAAATTGTTTTTTTATCCTACAAAAATCGCTTCTAAAAAATTTAACTTAGATAATTTTTAATTAGGAACGGGACAATTTTGGAAATAATTAAAAACTAAAAAAAAGCAGTTCAATGAATAAATCACCCAGGCTTGTCCCTAAAAAAGCGAAACGACGGACATTTTTGTACCATAACTTATTTTCCCATAACTTACCGTAACGGTGGATTGTCTTGGGTACTTAGTGGAAGCGACGTAGGACGCTTTGACCGTAAGAACCACAGCGTTCATCAAATTCTTAGCAGCCTGGATCAACGAAGTGGCACTGTCCAACCCGGAGACGATGAGTTCCCCGCTGATATTTTGCACGTCGGCCTTTACTTTGCTCGTGATGTTCATCTGGTGGCAATACAAAGCGATACGTTGCAGGTAAGCCAGGAGATCCTTCTTCGTGGAGCTTTCCGGACACTGGTCCGCTATTTGTCGGGTCAATTTGTCCAAGTTGATGCCGGCGTCGGAGATCTTCTTCGCGGCATTGATCACGTCCATCGTGGTCTTCAGGGGTCCGCGTCCTCGCGTGAAATCGGTCATCTCCATCATTATCATGCACATGTGCTTGGCCAACACGATGATGTCGTTTCCAGCGTCGTCCCATTTCGCCACTTCCTTATCGAATTTCAGTTTCTCGCTCTTGAAATGCTCCACCTGTTGCAGAATCTTCTGTTTATCCTCCTCGGGCATTTTCCTCATCGCCTCGCGGGCTGTCGTGATTCCACTGATTTCGGGGTACTCGTCTACCCCGTGTTCTCCCGTTTGAGCACTGGATTTGCTACGAGTCTCAAGCGTGTAATGCTCATCCAGTTCCACGTCTTCCGGATCCAAATCCTCATCCGCCTGAAGGAAAATATTCAAGAGATTATTAATTAATTTTGCTTTTTTCATCGAATGAGGAATGATTTTTCGCTATTCTTTCATTTACGTTAATTGCCAAGCGGCGAAATAGCGCTCTTTTCATTCCTGATTTCAAAAATGCTGGCATTTTTAGGCGTGGAACAGGAAAAAACGCGATTGCGCCGCTTGGCGCTAAAACGGTTAAGTGTTAATTTTGCATAGGACGTTCAGCGTTGACTTTTAACAATAAATGAATTGTTCACTCACTCTGTTCATGAGAACGGCGCGTCTGATTTCACGAACCCCATCGTAGACCAATCGGGAAGCATCGATGAAATCGTTCTCGTCGACGTCTTTAGCCGGATTACTTCCGAGGGCGTCAACCGCGACCTCGACTCTCTGCGCAAACTTTGGCATGACCTGTTCCCGCAAAACCTTCACGGCCTCGAGAACCCTCTTGGTGTAGATGCACGGCTCGTAATTGTCCATCTCAGCCTGTACAACGTTACAGACTCGCGCGGAACGTCCCCTTATAGCGCCGGCGGTTCTGTCCAGCGTATCCGCGTCGCCCTCTTGCAAGGCCAGGACGCATTTGTTGACGTCCTCCAGGATATGATTTTCCGAGACGGCCAGGAAGTCGTCGATCGTCGTGATATCGTCTACAGCTTCCGTTAAGACTCGGACTTGATTCTCCCAGGCTTGACGGAACACCTCCATGTTATCGAGTGCCACCTTGGAACGCGGGCGTGCCGCCAAGACCCTGGCGGCGTTTATTACTTGGGGACACAGGTTTTCGATTTGAGCAGCGGCGTAACGGACCATTTTTACGCCGTCTTCGTTCCCCGACATGCTGCAAACCAAATTCGCTACCTGGAAAGCAAAAAAAAAAGGAGAATTATTGTAATTATAACAGGAAAACCAAAAAATTGCAGGTTCCATAATTGGTAAATGATTCGTCAAACGTTATTTCTTATTCCAAAACCTAAAACTAGAGGGATGGTTTATAGGAATTTAGTTTGCTTATGAAATTCAAATTTCATTAAAAATTTGTAGACAATTTACAAAAAAAAAAATTCACCTCCACAAGTTTGTTGGCGTGTTCTGTAAAAACGAGCGCGTATTCTTCCACTTCTTTATCCCTTCCGTTACGAGCGGCTTCGATTAGCACAAGTAGAGGTACACTTGTCTCCAGGAAGCTGTCGGAGACGTGGTCGACCACGGCTTTGCGCAATTGACGGCGTAAATCGCGAGTTTTTCTACACATATGATCTATCGCTCGTTCCAGGCCTTCGGATTGTTCATTGACACCCATCTGTAAGAATAAAATGTTCGTGAATTATTGATTTCCTTCGCGATAAAAATTGATACCTATAATGCTGTATCGGAAATTCTACAACTGTCGAAATTTACTGCTAATTTTAAGCTTCTGTGTAAATAGTAAGGAGTGTGTTTCCAGCAAAATTCATTTGATAATGTCAAGCTGCAGCAAAAAAGGGTAAACGAAACTAGGGCTTTGGGAAAAATGCTACAGGGGCTCATATTTACCGTCTTAACACTTCGTGCCTGTTGCAGCTGCGATTGCAAAAGTACAGATAAACAAGAAAAAACAAAAATAAGAAAAACCCGAAACAAAAAGAATGAAGGAAATAAAGAGAGATTTATCGAGGTACCCGTAAGTAGTCAATTATTTTAAAGCCTAGATAAATTCAAATTAGGTCCACGAATTCAGGCTAAAAGAAGGTCTTGTGAAAAATTCATTTTAATTTAATCAATTTATTTTAATTGCGATTGGCGTAAATTAAAAAAAAAGACAGGGACGGTTTTTTTTAAATTTACCAAATAGGGAATTATTCCACAAGTAACCTAAGATATTTATAAAAAAAAGGTTGACGATTTCTGGGTACCTCTAATACACTGAAGATTTCTCGGTTTAAACATCGAACATCAATATCTACAGACATCGAACACCGATAGAGAGACATGGGAGAAATGGGGAAACCTCGTGAAAAAGGAAAACCTCCTTTGTTTATAATTTTTTACCTGTTTTGAAACTCAGATTCCACTAGATCAGGATCGTAAAATTGATTTATGATATATTTTTGATAAAGAAGTTTCTCATAAATCCTAATTTCGCAACACTGAGAAACCAATATCTTTTGCATAAACAACAGACTTTTTTGTCAGTCCATAAAGAACCAAGAAACGTGAGAAAATTGAACCCTAACATTCGGTGAAATAGCTTCATCCATAATTTAACCCTTTCCACCCCGAAGGAATTGCTCGTTACGCGTAAAAGAGGTCGTGTCACCTTAGAGGTGACATTGGAACGCAAAGGGGTAATTTCATCCAGGGCAAAATACTTGAAATCTCCCATTCCTCTCGTATCACCCCTACGATCAACTCTCTTCCCCCAACCTACGTGAATACTTACGTTATTCATATATTCACTGAGCAAATCTTGCAGGGCTTGTCTGACGGCATTGCACTCGGCTACTATGCGTTCCCTGCGTTCATCCCGAGTGCAGGAGGAATCGGCCATCAACGCTGCGCCGCTGATGATGCTCTCCAAGCGTTCCTCGAGGTTCGGACGAGTGCGAACCTCGTTATAAGCCAATGGCGACATCACCATCCTCTCGTCGAAGTCGTCCAAAGCTGCCGCCAGCTCCCCGGGTCCGTCGTAAGGGTGCTGATTATCCGCCGGGGTCTTCCCCTGAGCGACATCGTTAATCGTGTTCACGGCTTCGCAGACTTGCTTCAAAACGTAGTCGCGGTTCGCTTTGGCCGCCGCTAGCTCCGGATGTCGAACGTAGACTTTGGAGGCCGTTAACAGCATCGTCGAATGCTTCTTCAGGACCGCCCGAGCCGCCGCCAGGTCGTCGCGTAGCTGGGGATCCTTCAATTCCTGCTGGCGTTTCGCCGCCTGGTTCATCAGCTCCGAGGCGTTTCTACCAAATTGCTTGATGTTCTCCAGCAGCTCGCCCTGGGACGACGCGTTTTTCAGTTTTTTCAGGTCGTCCTCCACCACGTGCAGAGACTTGAGCAGCAAATGCACGTCCACCATGTCGGCGAGAATCAGGAGTCTCGTCACCGCGGAGAGCAAGTTCCGGGCCGCTCGGACCATGTTGCCCCGTTTCAAGGAGGAACAAGGATCTTCGGAGAATTCGCTGGAATGAAAATGATAGCGTTTTATAGACTGTGAAGATTCAGAATTTCGTGATTTGGATTTACTTTTTTCCCCATAAATGTTGTTATAATTATAAATAAAATTATTTCTTGTTTGAAGCAAAAAAAGATATTTTCTGAAATTTGGATACGTACCGTGCAGCTACGCTCATGGCGGCGCCAGTTTTTCTCACTTCCTCTACCGCACTGAGCATCTCCGCGGTGATATCGGGGTTTTCGTAAGCTATTTGTTCCCCTTTCTCGATGAAATTTGCTGTAGCTTTTTCGACAGTGCCAACCAAGGCACTGGCTCGTTTGGATTTCCCTTTTTTCTTCTTGCTCGGGCCTTTCGTATTGACCAACGTGGTGACTTGCAACACCAACGGTTCTAAGGTCTTTTCCACAGACATGGTACGAATCTCTAAATTTTTCGGGTCCCATTTCAGGGTGATCGGCCCAAAGTTGTCAGACATGATTGGCGGATTACTAGAAGTTATCCTGAAATATAAAAAAATGGTTTTGTGCAAAAAGAAAGAAATTAAAATGCAACAGTCATGGTTGCGAAAACTGTGGAAGAATAATTTTACTTTCTTCGATTAAATGCTTTTGGCGTTTATCGTTGTAGCGTTTAATCGAATTTGTAACATTTGATGCTAACGTGATTTTGCGGGCAAAAATTGATTTCCGATCTTAGTACTGTTAAAAATGCCGTAAGTAAATTTTGTTGCTAACACGAAGCAAAGAATTTGTAGTAAGATAAAGAGTTTTCTTATCATTCTTTATAAAATAGTTGTAGCTGTGAATTTATAAACTGTCATTCATTTACAATTCCTAGTTTATTTGGTAACGAATATTTTGAAATTTCAACGTCAAAGTCGGCGATTGTCTTGTCAGTATCTTTCTGTATCTTCCAATGGTTTTTTTATCGGAGTGTTCGACAAGGATAATAGTAAATACATATTCTTCCTTCGGTCTATCGGTCTTAAATTTGTTTATTCAAATATTGTGTTGACTTTTCGACAACTAATACGTTGTCATCTTCAGAATAGCTAATTTAAATTATTATATTGATTTCATATTTTACTTTCTTAAATTTGATTTAATATAATAATTCGCAAAGTACACACTAAAGATGTTTTCGAATGCACTGTTCTATATGTAGTCAATTAAGGATAATAGTAATTTATAATTAACCATGAATGAGTATGAGGTTAAAAAATTTGGTAATAATAAACTATAATTGATCCCTAAAACGCTTCTCGCCAGAAATGTAGCGCAGTTCTAATACTCTTATAAGAATCAGTCGCAAGAACGAACATGTAAGTTTTGTTTCGGAATAAATAAATGCACAATAATATTCAAAATAATATTGCTATTATTTAAATATTAATAATACTCTTAAAATAGGAGTGTTGATTTCTAAATTCCATTCTAAATTATCAAGCTTGTACCGAGCAAATTAAATTTCCCATTACAAATCGACAGAAAGAAAATATGAAATGACGTATGCGAGCGGCCGTAAATATATTATTACACTAATACTTATTCGACACACAAAACCTAAAAATCGAAGGTATTTCACGGTACCAATGAAATTATCATTACTATGAAATACCTTAATTGAAAGAACAATATACAATATTGTTATTACACTAAGATCCCTGAATTCTGAACTATTCATTATCTCCGGTGACTCACTTTTCCAATCAATAGGAACCCAGAACTGTTCATTAATTATTGGCGAGAGAGAGAGAGAGAGAGAAACGGATGGATGCTTATGCACTCGAAGCAAAAAGGAGAGGAAATCAATAATCGATAAATTCTTCGATACAGAATCCCACATATGCACTCACTAACAACTGCACTTCTCCTACATTCCAGTCCAGGTAAGTGTCCCAGTCCCATACATGTATAGCGTTTGCTTTGAGTCATAGATGCGTCATTTTCCGATTATGTGCAGGAGTACTCGCAGACACTCCACTCTCGAAAATGGATCGAAAGCGAAACGGGACAAATTGCAGCGATCATGAATTTCAAATCTCCCGTCTCGTTTTTTTTTTATACAATCCCCAAATGCATATTTTGCACTGTGTAGATGTAGGCATGTGTGTGTATGTGTATACATACAAGAAATAGACACGCGAGAGAGAAAGAAACAACAGCGAGCCGTAAGCTTCTGGGAATAAATATTAGACTGCATCAGGACGTAGAAAAAAAGGGCCCTTCTTACCTTCATGAAACAGGAAAAGAATTCCAAAGTAAACGTCGAGAAACTCGGAGGGAAAATCGCCGCTTCGGAACTCGAATCCGTGCCGTTTTTCGCTAAGTATCTTTTCCTTCTCGACGGAAACACAGTCTTATCTCTTCTTCATCGTACACCTTTCATTCCTGCGCCTGACGTCATGGTTCCTTTGAAAACGAATAGTCGGCGAACGATGCAAGCAGGCACAGGCACAGGCAGTCAGGCACTCGAGCAGGCAATCGTTGGCCTACGCCCGAAGTTAGCGTGGATCCAAACCTTCCTTCCCTCTTTCTATCTGATTCCTTCGTCCCGACTGTTGATAGAGGAGTAGGATTGCGGGGAAGTTGGTTTTGGCGGTTGCCGCTAGTCGTCGCCTCGATCTTCGTTCCGCGTATGGTGTGAAAATGGTGGGAAAATTCTCCAAATCTAGTGATGAAACGGGAAGAATCCTATCAACTACAAGAGGCGCACCGACAGGAGACACGGCGCATTCAAATTTCAAACGGTTTTTGTTGAGTTACTGTTTCACTCAGCGCCAAGTGATTTTGTGGAAGTAATTCGTAGTATTTTGAAAAAAAATGAAATAAACCATTTTGGACGAAACTGCAATTTACAAATGGCTAATCAGGAATGGTAATAGTCTTATCAACTTACTATTATTATTATAAATACTATTTGCAACTAATTTTATGTTAATTCAAAGTCGTCATTCGGTAGAAATTTCTGTGTAATGAATGATAGCTTTTCTTTAATTTATTCACCACAAGTGTTACACACTGACATTCGATTTGAGAAAAAATAAGGAAATCCATCATGGAAAACTTCTTCCATTTTTTACGCAGTAGCAGGATATCAGAAAATTCTGTTTCGATTGTTACCCAAAATCTTAATAAAAAGTTCATCTTTTTTCTATGCCGCCTAATGTTAGAATTTTCCGATTTCATTTTTTTCAATCATTCGAAAGTCGCAGTTGAAATTCGAGTTTCTATTCGGTGACTTTTGATTTTCTGGGAAAAACCCTAATTTGAAACCAATGAATTTTAAGGGACACGACCTCTTCTTGTACTTTTCATGCATCTACATAATCATTGTAGTTACACAAAATTCTACAAATCAAACACAAAGCTATAAATTTTTTAATCTATGCAACTTTCTTGTATTCAATTGTTCCCATGCAAATAATGGGTTTTCACGTTGGGATCGGAAAGGGGATGCCGAATCGACTCGTGCCCATAATCCCAATCTTTCGCTCGACAAAGATTTTCAATCTAAGCGTATTAGCTGAGTAGTATTGGTGTTTCTGCTCGTATCGGTGACGATGGAGGCGAAGCCACAAGTAAAACCACAGGCGAAGCCGCAGGTGAAGCTACGGGTGAGGACAAGGCTGATGGTTGGGGGGTATCGGAAGCGAGAGTCTCCATAAGCGCCTCCGTGGGTGTCGGAGACAGCGGAGGGTCTTCCAATTCCTCTACGATCTCGGAATCGAGAGTCTCCATCGAAACGTCCTCCGCAGCCATCATGCTTTTCCTCATGTGGAGCTCTCTGCTGTACTTTTGCACCTGTTGCCTCCACCGGAACATCGTTCGCCTTATTCTTCCATAGGTCAGCTTTTCGGCAGCTTCCGGATGCCTGTGGAAAAGGAATTAGTTTAACTTCACCTCGAAACTTATCTTCGAGGGATGAATAGAAAAAACGGCGAAGCGTAGATCGACTCACAGGAGTCTCAGAACTTCGTAGATTTGACGCAGAGGTATCGCGGAAGATACGGTCGCTTGATAGAGCTGGTCAGTAAAACTCTCGATTAGTTCCAAGGATGGATCGGGTTCGTGATTATGCGCCTGCATTTCGTAGAAGATATCGTCGATTAGCTTTCCGGTTCCCTTGCAATTTTTCTCCACCTTAGATTTGCAAACCAAGTATCTGGAATCAGGGTTGGAAACAAATCCTCGGGGTCTAAAGGCAACTTTGTCGTGGATTGCAGTAAACAAACATAATTGAAAATAGAAATTAAGAGTAAAATTTGATTTTTCTTACATTTCGTTTACAATATTCGAAGTGTCAAAAATTTAGCAAAAATTCTGCCCTTTAAGTCGTAATTGAAATCAATCGATACGAGTCGAACCAAGAAAATGTTGAAACAAGTATTAAAATATTCTGCTATATACTATTTTTTTAAACACCCCTTATATCTACGCAATGCGATTTTTCAAACATTCACATACATGACCCCAGCTCTGATTCGGTTGCAAACATATGAATATCCGTTGTAAACCTTCTTAAAGAGTTGCCGTTGATGTAATAAATGGATTCCGTGTCTGGGTGTCATTGCAATCCTCCTGCTTGCGTTCTGTAAAATCAAATCGTGCAACTTTCACTCAGTTTGAACGATTATACAACACCCATAGTATTCTGTAATATTCGTAAACAGGTGAATCATCTTATCATACAATCCCATAACACCCCATAACTGAACCCATCTCGATCTTTTCATTTAAACTTTCAAAAATTATTACATCATGCCTCAATTTGTAATAGTTTTCAAATCAATTCCATGGGAATCCCATAAAATTGGTCCCGAAAATCCTAAGGTATTTTGAATATTTCCCGCTCTCCCTTCTCATTTTGCCAAATTACTTCTCTTATGTTTACAAACATGAGAAGCAATGGAAGCTGGGAGTTCGAGAGAATTAGGGGATTAATTCCACGAGGGAGGACAATTCTACCGAAAATTTCCAAACAAAAAAAGTAGTAATTTTCGGGATAACGTCCTTTTCGTTTCTCTTCTTTTCCGAAAATTTCTTTTTCTGAAATCGCATTAGCTCTTCCGATATATATATATATATACATCGACATAATCGCATATTTCTGCATTTATCGAATTGCTGTTGTACCTAAATCTAACCTTCCAAGGATTCGGCGACATTATAAGCGCTACTTCGCGAGGGTCGCCATCTTGGATTAGGGCCTTCCACCTAAAGTCTAACCGCGTTACTCCTTACTATTATTATTGTTACATCGCTACGAATTTCCATGACATCACTCTTCGAAATATCCTGGACAATGTTCTATCACTCACCGTTACGAGGTTCCATCCATTCTTAATTCGGCAACTTTACCAGTCGATAATTCGGCAATTGATGTCCATTGACTTGATTATTACTAAACTTACGAATTGCGGAGGATCAGAGAACCGTCAATGGCGTAACTAGTGGCACGCGGACCCTACGTAGGGAAAACGTGTATTATCACTAGTGACAATTCATGTCGGCGCCTTTGATGTCGATCTTTCTCATACTTTTGAAGTTCGAAAATTTGCGATAACAGCGAGTTTTTTTTTTAAGCCGAATTGTACAGGTGTGGATGGTGTGTGTCATTGTATGTGTTCCATAAGATGTCAATTTTATGCAAGGAAATACTGGGCCAATGGGAATCCGGGAAATTCGCGCCTCTTTTGTGGTAGAGACAATTGTGCGAATTGGGTATTAGGGTAATAAACGTATATTGTTTGTTTAAAAATGAGGGTAACAAGGAAAATTTGTAGTATTCTGTGCAGTAAAAAACAGAGCTTCGTGGATGTTCAGGGAATGATGAATTTTATTGACAATTTTTGTGTGTTTACTTACTGTACATATTTACTCACACCCTGTACAGGGTGAAATCTAAAATAAATATGTAAATAAATACATAAGGATAAATTCACCCTTTACAGAATAAGCAAATATATATCGAATAAACAAGGATCGGAAATCCAAAGAAATTCTTATTGAAGAATTTCAGGTTGACTTTTTGGCCATTTATTTTGTACTTCCTTTATACATAACGCATAAGTACATGAAAAATACAATATAATTGGAAGCATCATTTTGAAAAATACTTATTACTTTTTGCTCTCATTTCTCCTTCAATGCCAATATCGAATGCGAAAAGAAAAATGCACGAGGAAAGAAAACGGAGAAATAACCGCGATTTTACGAAATACCTTAAATTAACAATGGAAAATGAACTTTCGGATAGGTGCAGTCTTAATAAGGACAAATTCTTCAACGGGATTTGTCGTTCGAAGGCCATCAGTTATTGAATCCTGTGAAAATAAAAAATTGGTATTTCATTAATGCTATTTTCACTCCAAGTGTAGAAACGAACACGAGCTTTTTCTTTATTTTAGGAAACAAATCTGTGTTTTTTTTTATTCACTGCAGGAATTTTTTAAGGATTATCAGTAATTTTGCTCCAGGTGGCCTTAAAGTTTCTTTCTAAGTTTGAATAATTTGTCGTTCATTAAACTTAACTGGAATGCCTGGACAATTCAAATATTTTAGATCTTTTAAGAAACTCTTGAATAATTAGTAATTCTCGATTATTAGCGACTTTTTATAAATATGTGGAATTAAAACAAAATAAATCAATAAAAAATATTAAGACAACTCCGACTTTTTAAATTTGCTCGAATTTCTCTTTACGGAGTGAGATCCAAAATAGCTTAGTAGTTTTTGAGATTCCACGATTGACGAATTTAATAAAAACAATTTTTGCTTACTGGTCACCATCTCCCGAGCTTTCGCTTCTTTTCTTACTTTTGCTCTTTTTTGGGCGATATTCTTCCCATTTCCGGTGATTCAAGGTCTGAAAGTCGTCGACTTTGGCGATAAGTTCGAGATATTTCGAGAGTTTCAGCAACTCGCGATCCCTATTTCTCGTGAGGTGAGCGTGTCTGAAAGGTTTTATCCTCAACCCCGATTGTGGGTTCATTATGAAATTCCTCCTGATGTCGTCGAACATTATCGTGTTTTTTGCCGAGAACTGTTTATACTTCCCCCAAATGATTCCCAGCGGTTTGACGTCTGCCACCCCGTACTTCGGAGTGTGCACCGAGATCATGGCTAGGGAATCCAGGTGAAACGCTATTTTGTAATCGGGGTGATTCGTGACTCCCAGAAGCTTCATCTTCTCGTTGATCCACTTCATACTCGTGGCCGACCAGATGACGATGTCGTAATCCTTGTAGGCCCGTGTCAGGAATTCGTGCAGATAAGGGCGCATCAATTCCGCCCCTGTCTCAGCCGTTGACCTGTGATCGAATAACGTGTAATCGATATCGAGCACGAGTAGCTTCTTCCCTTCCCTCAACGGGTTCAATTCCCTTATCGTGTAATTTCGAATTCGTTTCTGAATTTTCAACAAGTAAACTTCGGATTTCTCGATTTCGATTTCCTCCTCCTCGATGTCCAAGTCGTTCACCACATCCGGCATGTTCTCCGGAGCTTGACACACTTCTGCGATATCTTCCTCCCGAGACCCCATTAGCATCAATTTGAAACCCGCTTTGATCTCCAGCTTCCCTATCGCGTCGTCATCTTGAGCCGGTTTGCCTGGAAAAAGTGGTCCGTGAATATGTCGAACTTGCGGATCAGAGACAATTTCAATTATTATTAATTGGATTTTAATGACATAATTTATCATTTATCGTTAATCCCTTTCGGTAAAACGACGAGTCTAACTCGTCATTGGTTTGAAGACTATCAACTATATACCTTATTAGGGTTTTGCTTTGATTTTTTCTTAATTTTACCGGTTTTTATGTAATTTAACAGTATGTAAAAATGGATATTAATTAAGAATATGTAAGAATTATAAAATGAAACAATTTTTTTAAAATTAAAATTAAATGGTTATTTCGCGTACAGTTTACATATAATAAACGTATATGGGCATGTATATGTATGTACTATATCTATATAAACATACATAGAAGCCCATACATAAGCATATGCATGTGTTTGATACATGTATCTATATATATATGTACCGTTGTGTTCTAAAAATATAAAATAATAGTGGAAAATATTTTTCTAATAATAGACCTTTATACTTAAGGTTGAGGAGTTTCTGACGTTCCGGTCGAACACCAGTTTCTTTATGTATGCGTTCCTTTAAATCCAAAACAGTGTCTTCCGCTAAGATATCCGAGATCTCGTATTCCTTCCCGCTCCACTTAACGGTGATTTTCAGGTCGTCATTCATTTTATCGTTATTTCGTACCTCGTCCGGGAAATTCGTGCGAACTTTATAGGCGTTTGTATTTACTTCCCCCTGGAATGAAATAAAACGACGCTCTGTTGACAGCTCGATCTACGGATCAGCTGATTCTATTGTCGTAAAAATGCGATGCTTTTTTACCTTCGCGGACCACAGATCCCGGCAAATCCCGGCCGCCGCGTTGATAAAACAGGCGGACGGGGATTGTGGGGTTGCGTGTGAGTTCAATGTATCAGTCGATAGGTGCTGCTCCCTTACGGGCGTGATTCGAAGAACGCGAGAATTTTAGCGCCTTTTTTTGAATTTTGAATTTCACCAAAGTTGCTCCCAATTAATCTTACAAATATATATTAGATTCTTCGGCGATTCACAATCCCAATTATTACTAATTTCTTATTAATATTCGAAATATATTAAAATTCCCGATAATTAGTAAATTCCTAATTAAAATTCCTCGACAATTCGTAATTCCCAATAATTAGTTGCTCCTAATTAATCTTCGAAATATTATATTAAATTCTTCGGCGATTCACAATCCCAATTATTACTAATTTCTTATTAATATTCGAAATACATTAAAATTCCTGATAATTAGTAAATTCCTGATTAAAATTTCTCGACAATTCGTAATTCCCAATAATTAGTTGCTCCTAATTAATTTTCCAAATATATATTAAATTCTTCGCCGATTCACAATCCCAATTATTACTAATTTCTTATTAATATTCGAAATATATTAAAATTCCTGATAATTAGTAAATTCCTGATTAAAATTCCTCGATAATTCGTATTTCCCAATAATTAGTTGCTCCCAATTAATTTTCCAAATATACATTAAATTCTTCGGCGATTCACAATCCCAATTATTACTAATTTCTTATTAATATTCGAAATATATTAAAATTCCTGATAATTAGTAAATTCCTGATTAAAATTCCTCGACAATTCGTAATTCCCAATAATTAGTTGCTCCCAATTAATCTTCGAAATATATATTAAATTCTTCGGCGATTCACAATCCCAATCATTACTAACTTCTTACTAATATTCGAAATATATTAAAATTCCTGATAATTAGTAAATTCCTGATTAAAATTCCTCGATAATTCGTAATTCCCAATAATTAGTTGCTCCCAATTAATCTTCGAAATATTATATTAAATTCTTCGGCGATTCACAATCCCAATAATTACTAATTTCTTACTAATATTCGAAATATATTAAAATTTCCGATAATTAGTAAATTCCTAATTAAAATTCCTCGATAATTCGTAATTCGCAATAATTAGTTGCTCCTAATTAATTTTTCAAATGGGACTCGGGTAGTCGCGGTGGTTAAGGCGCAGGGCACTGGGACGGACCTATGCTGTGAGTGACTCGGGTTCGAATCCCGGACCCGACACGCGAATTAATTTTCCAAATATACATTAAATTCTTCGGCGATTCACAATCCCAATAATTACTAATTTCTTAATAATATTCGAAATATATTAAAATTCCCGATGATTAATAAATTCCTAATTAATATTAGGAATATATTAAAATCCCCATTGATTCGTAACCTCCCGGTAATTAGTAATTCCCAATTGATGGGAATCAATAACATCCTCGTTAATCGGAATCCCTTTTTTTTTTGTATAAATACCGAGTAATCTTGGAGAAAGTTTCCAATTGCAACTTCGATTGTTTCGCTTCCCAGGAAAATTCCCCATGACATTTTATGTAACAACCCTCTGTTCATGGGAATTCAGGAGAGACTCTGGGAAACTTGAGATTCCTTCTAGGACCTACCGGTGGCTTGAGTTACCGAGTGTGAAGTTACACATTTAGATTTATTAAGACAAAAGCTCGAACTAGGTCGCATTTATTTTTAAGGAAAACCGCATCTACGTAAAAGCGGATATGATATCTGCATGTATATAGGTATACATGTGTAATGCAGATGCATAATGCAGATGTAACGATTACTTGCTTACGAAAATATGTCCAACTTTATATTCGCTTCTCCGTAAATACCGCACAATGGAGTTCAGCCGAGCGGCGGTATGCCGGTACACGTACCAAAGGGATGAATAAATTCTAGCTGCCGGATTGAAAAATTTACGAAAATGAAACTCGAATGTAGTTACATATTTTCTAAGCGGGGGAATACTCTGTCTTTCCAACTCAGTCTCAAGGAACCGCTGCTGGCACGAGCCGAGCTTTTTTGGCTTTGTGTCTGACAGCGACTTCCTCTTACGTTAGACTTGAGTCGCTTTGGGTGAGACGTTTCTCCTGCGTCGACATTTTTGTGTCGGAAGAACGGAGTTGATAATAGTCGATCCCACGTCGAAAGAATGTTTTACAAAGTTTTGCCGGATCTAAGAAAAAATTCATGGGAAATGTGGCAGTTTGGAAAAAAATAGAGAAACTTAAGGTGAAATGATTACAGGAAATTTCACTGGGGTGAATGGGGATCCGGAGGGACAATGAAAGATTCAGAGGAACTTGAAGTGCCAAAAGGACCTCGACACATTTTTGCAGGTTCTTTTACCGGAGCCTCCATAATTAAGGGTCCCAAGAAACTTTACGTATCGGGGCCCTTAAGCCCTTAATATGTAAAATTAAAAAAGTTATGAATTTTTTTCATAAAGTCACTTTTTTTCGCTTTTTGTTCGATATTTTAATTTTTTTAAATGCACTTAATTTAAATTTGTGGCGTATATAACCTATACCAAATTAAAAAGCACCCTTTCAAAAGGCTACAAAAAAATGGTGTCAAAATATTCAATAGTTCATTTTTTACGAAGGTTTTTGGTCACTGGGGTGCACCCGATCCCAGTGTGCCGAGCACGTTATACCAGAGAAGTGTGCCGAATAAGGGTTAAGTCGCAACGAAGAAGAAATTCGGTAAATCTATTCGGGCCCAATTGAGAAGGCCTTTACCAAATCCTAGTATTTGTTATTTTTAAATTAAAATCTCGAAGATCAAGGATCTTACTGAATTCAAAAAATAAAATTACTATAAAAAATTACCAGAAAATTGCAACCCCTATTTTTACTAGGATTCCTCGGATCTCGTTAAATCCCTTTAAAAAAAATGAACCCCAACACGTTCACGTGACACCCCAGTTACCCAGAATCTCATTAAATCCCACGAATGAGATGTCATCCAAAATTTCTGGGACACTTGGAATCCACCCCCCCCCCCCCCCCCCCTTTGGAAGAAAACCCTCAGGATCCGGCTAAATTTCTCCGTACGAGGCGAAATTACCAAAACTCGCTGGGGTATTCGAGTGGGATCTCCGTCCTAATGGGACCTCCCCTATATTGACCCGGTAACTCGAATTTCGTTAGCGCTTTTTCCTTCTCTCGGGGGGAGGGGGATAAATGAAAAACTACCCTATCTTTTTGTGTTTTTCGCCCCATTGCAGTATTTAATTTGCCGGAACCTTATGCAGTGCCGTACCTCATAACGAAAGGCAGTAAACCAGGACGAACGTACGTTTAAATAAAACATACAAATTAAAGCCATTAAAAAGCGTGGCAAAAGTGTAGTAATTATTACACTTATCTCCAGCGGTAACATTTATCTAACGTAAACGTTTGCTGAATAATGTAACGCGGTGTAAAAGATAAAAAGCAAACTACCCTATACATACATACATACGTATGTATGTATGTGTGTATGTATGTGTGTGTGTGTGTATGTATGTATGTATGTATGTATGTATGTATGTATGTATGTATGTATGTATGTATGTATGTATGTATGTATGTATGCGCGTATATCCAGCTTCCGATATATGGATGTTGCAGATACATATGTATATATATGTATATAACAGCTACAGAATTTAATTACCACGAGACGTGCAATTGCGCACATTTATGGAGACCACCCTTGTTGCGCTTACGCCCCATCCCGCTCCTAATGCGGTAGCCACTATATAACGCAACGTTGGCAAGGTGTTACAGCGCTCGTTCACACTTTTATGATCCCAAAAACCTCCCCATATTGTCGTACTATCATAGATCTTCCCTGTACCAACACTCTCTCCTCCTCTTTTTTTTTTTTTTTTCCCCCCACGATTTGCATCAACGCGCGCGGAGCCTGGCATAAAAAGAGAGGGTGAAACAATAATCTTCCATCAACCCCCTCTTCCGAGGGAACGTTGCCTCTGCTTTGGAGAAAGCACGAGCTTTTTCCCACCTCGTTTGAATTTTTACCATCATCCCGATGGCACCTAATTAATTTCGTAGCGTCGGAATGGATGGAAGCACGGGGGGTGGAAGGGGGCCAATTAATTTTTAATAAGCGATAATAAGTCCTTTTTGTACCACCTCAGCTCGTGGGATGCCCATGGGGTCAATTGGCGGCGCAGGATCCTTGGGAGGATTTTCCGGGATTTTTTATATTACAAGGGGACCGTAAATTGTTGCCAGTCCTGTTGAATATCAATGAAACCCCAGGAAGCCTTGTCCTTCTCAGTTTATTATATTTTTGTTTTAATAATTTCATTAATAATTAGTAATTTTATTAATAATTTCTCGATTTTCAATTATTGAATTTAATAGTATCCTTAATTTTCGAAATAAAGGATCGTCGAGGAATTGTAACTATTGACGTTAGATTATTATTTAATGTTTTTGGGATGTTGATAATTTTACGGTTTTAATTATGTCCTGGTAAACGTAAGGAATATATTAATTTTCTTTTTTTGTTTTTATTGACTTTCCTGTGTCCATTAATAATACTTTTTTTTAATGGTTGTATTTTTTTGTTTGATAATTATTTTTAGTTTAATATTGCATTTATTTTTTACAGATACGGTACTTACTTTAATTAATATTGATGGTAATTTAATGATAATAATTATCTTTTGAAATCCAGAGCGATTCTATTCTTCAAATTTTATCATTATTTTTCATTTCACATTTCCATTTATATCCATTATTCCTTAATAATTTATGTTTCCATTATATATCTTCTAAGTATCATTTTTTCGATATTGGTTTTCAACTTTCGAAGTCTAGAGACACATTATTCTTTTTTCCTTTATAATTAATTTCATTCAATACTTCCATTTATATCGATTATTCTTAACAATTTATGTGTCTATTATTTACATTCTTAAAATTATTCTTTTAATTTTTTCTTTCAATTCTCGAAGTCTAGAGCGACATTATTCTTCGTCATTTTTAATTAATTTCATTCATTATTTCCATATATCAATTATTCTTAATAATTTATCCCTCTATTATTGATATTCTTAATATTACTTTTTCAATATTGCTTTTCAATTTGCAAAATTTTGAACCATACTATTTTTGTATTTTTATAATTATTGTTAATTCAATATATCCATTCATATCAATTATTTTCGATAATTTATCTTTCAATTATTTACATCCCAAACATTATTTTTTCCATATTATGCCTTTCAACTTTCGAAGTCAAGACACTATTCTTTTACCTTCAAAATTATTTCTCATAAAAAATTTCCATTTACACTAAATCACTTATTCCTTCCAATTTACGTTCCCATTTTTTTTGCACCTTCGATACGATTTTTCGATATCGATTATCGCTTTTGGGAATCCACAGCAATAATAGTTCGTTTTGTTTTACCGTTTTTTACTTTTATTTTAATATCTCAATTTAATGCTATGACTCCTAATTAATATTCATTCATTGTTTTTTTTTGTTATTCCTTATCGCGCCGCACATTCGCGCTTTGGAGGTGCAGCTCCGCGGTCGATTACAATAAATCACAGCGAAATGAAAATTATCAAGAACAAATATGACAAAAAAAATTTGCAACAGACTTTCGCCATACTCTGGCTCGCGCGCGAGGGAGAAGCTCCCTTGGACCGATAACACACGTGTCTGGGAAAAAAAACTTTTAGGCTATATTGGACACATATTAAGGTATAAAAAACAATTTTTTTATTTAAAAAAAAACACAAAATGGCGGCGTGACAGTAACTTGAATATAAGTGATTTTTACTAGAGTTGCTCCACTGCAAGCGCTAGAAGCGTCTAAAATTTGTTCGTGGAACAAAAAATGTAATATTTTCATGAAATATATTGGTTTCAGCGTGGAAGTACCTGGGGAAATTAAAAAATTAAAAAAAAAAAAAAAAATAGAGACGAGTTTGAAAAAAAAGTTTCATTTTTTAACAAAAATTGTCGTATAAAAAGTTGAATAGCTCTTAAAATTTTCAATAAATCGAAAAAAACTCGGGTACTTCTCTTTGAAATCCATCTAAGAAGCTACAGTTAAAATTTCAAGTCGATTCAACAAAAATTGATTGAGTTCTGCCGCTTGCAGATTTGCAAAATACCATTTTGAGATAATCGCGTTTCAAGTTTTCGGTATCAATAATTTCTCAATAAAAACTTCTTAAAAAAAATGCTTAAAACCCACCTGAAAAAATTTTTTTCGGCTATAAACGAATTTGCATCATATTTTTGAGGGTTTGTAGGATTTTTTTAAGTGAAAAAAAAAGAAAATCGATTTTTTCAAAATTTCACAGTGGTGTTCTCCCTTAAGGAGCTCCCGGTGGATCGATTTAATTTTATTCTTTTAATTGGAGTTAGATATACGAGTGAAAAGCTCTCGGTGAGCATGTAGGTCAGGCGTAGGGACATAATGGAAAGAATGAAGTTTTGCGATAAGTCAAATAACAGAAGACAATGTCGGTGTAAAAGGGGGGAAAAATCAAGAGAAAAGGGAAGAGACGCATGGAGTGTCTCGGATCACGGGAGTTGTCGGTTCAGACGACGATTCCATTCAAGCTCCTCTCTTTTCTTATTATCGTCTTCTTTTCTTTCTTGACTCCAAAGCAAACCTTGTATTTACCTTCCGCTCTTTTCTCTTCATTCGATTGCAGCCTCTTCTATTGTTCCATGCAAATTCGCATCGTTTGCAGGCTCTCGTCGGATAGGTCCCAATTTTCACCATCCCTCATCTCTCCTTTTCCTCTCCTCCTTTCATTCCCATTTGTTATAAATACCGAGCCACTTTTGCTGGAGTTGAAAGAAACGTTAGCCAGACTTCCGCCATACTTGCAGTTGCAGGGACTATTTTTTTTGTTATCACTCTGGAGTCGGAGTCTCAAAATTTGCGGGCCCTCGCGATCTTGAAACGTGGAGTGAAAATATATTATTTTCGAAGTAACCCAAGGAAATGTAAGAATTTCTTTGGGGGAAGTAAAATTGCAAATTAAATTGCAAATTATAGTCCGAGAATTTTTTCTGAATCTTAATAAAAAAGGAGTCAGGATGTGGTCTTTGAAATTTATCATATTCTGTCACTGTATTTGATAAAAATGTTTTTCTTACAAATTATTCGGAATGGAATAATTCCATTTTTTCGGGCTACGATTTTTCCAATTTTTGGGAAAATTAGAACTCGAACGGAATTGAAGACAAATTTTTCAATGTTCGAAAAAGTGGGACCAGAACAGATTTGAGAAACAATTTTTCAATTTGGTGAAATTGGAACAAGAACAGAATTGTAAAACTTTTTTTTTTGAATTTTGGTGAAGTTGGAATCAGAACAGAATTAAAACAATTTTTTCCCCTTTTTGATTAATTTTTCCAATAGAATTAGAAACAATTTTTTCGATTTTAGAAAGATTGGAGTGAGAACTGGAACTTTTGAAGATATCTGGAAACAAATATTTGAATTTTCGAAAAATCGGAAGAGGCTTTCAATTTTCCTAATTCTGGAAAAATTGAAATCCCCAGTTTTCCAATTATGACAAAATTTGGGTTGCAATTTTTTTGAAGAATTAACAAAATTTTTTTCAATTCAATTAAAATTTTGTCAAGTTTGGAATTTTTTTCGAATTTCTGTTCCATTCACAGTTTTTCCAGTGTGGGAAAAATTAGATCATCGAGTTTTCACTGATCGATTAGGAGAAAAATTTTCCAATTTTCGAGAAATTGGAATTCAATTGGACGAAGGTTTTAATTTTTTTATTACACAATCGGCAAAATTGAAACTATTAAAAAAAATGAAGAAAACAAAATTGGGATTGAAATATAGTAAAATTTGAAGAAATTGAATTGGAAGAGTCAAAAATTTTCCCAAATTAGAAAATTATTCTCCAATCCTGTTCCAGTTTCACCCTTCCGATCGCTGGAACATAAAAAAAAAAAACGCGATTAGCCAGTAGCGTATCGGCATTTCTCTTGGATACCAGAAACACGACGTCCCTTATGCCCACTCTCGCCACTCCCTGGACACCTTCCGGTCCTCCTTCCGGTTCCTCTGCAGGGCATCGATAACCGGTGAGCTGGAATCCGGGGCGAAAATAGGTAGTCCGCGATGAGAGACTCCGTTTGTTTATCTTCGGCCTTTCCGAGGAGGAAAAAGCAAAAAAAAAAAGTAAATAAATATCAGCCCCTTTTTCCACCCCCTTGTTACGACAGACACGAGTAGCGTGTGCACTCTTGAGCCGAGTCCCCGCTTGGCTGCATCATCCCCTTATCTTCTTTCCTCGGATTCATCCTGCACCTGTCTCTCTCCGCTGCACCAGCATCGCGCTTCGATTCCACCCGAAGAAATAATTATCTCCTCCCGGATTATCTCTCGGCAGTCGATAGATAATACCCACACCGACGATAACGACGTAGGTGTGACTCTTGCGGGATCCTCTTCAGGGGAAATAACGATTCGTCTTTCGCCACGGCCTCGCTTCGGCCTCCCCAGGCGCCTGGGGAACGATTTCCGCCATACCTTGGCCAGACCTCGACTGCATCCCGGGTCGAGTTTCTTTGATTTCTTTTTTTTTTATTTTTTTTTCCTCTCGGTATCAATGGACCTCGTACAGGCGATGCACTCGCTTACATATCGAGGAGTGGCAATGAACAGTTGTAGTGCATTCACGTGCGAGTTATCGAGGCACGTACAATGTGCGGACATGTGTACACACACCCACCTGCATTGTGTGCCATATGCAAGCAACATTGTGCCGACTGCCGGCCAGCCACTACCGCCGAGCCAACATCAATCATAGGATTTCCTGCAGATGAACCGAATCTGCATATCTCCGCGTACGTATCTCCTACGTACATATACCGATGTCACACCAACACAGCCGTTGCAGGGAAAATGCACTCGTCCATCAGCAGCATCCGATCCTCGCACGGCTGCGGATCCGGATGATTTTCTTCTTTTTTTTAAATTTTTTTTCGAAATGTTTTTCTTAGGAAAATATTTGGGGAAGATTGAACTATTGTTTAAATAAAATTTATGGTTTGTTAGAATAATTCGGAAGGATTATGTTAATATAATTGTAAAAAAAAGAAAAAAAGATTGATATAAGATTAAAAAAAGATCTCGAGAATCGAAAGATAATTTTTAAGATCAAATTCACTCCTATTCGGGCGAATTAAGAATTTTTTCCGAATTTTTTTTTCGAATATTTTTCGAAGAATAATATTTGGAAAAAATTGGTATTGGTCTTTCAACGAAATTTATAGGCTACTCATTTTATTTAATAAAAATATTATTTTATTTGTATATTTTTCTATGAGATTTTTATTTAATTTTATATGGAAATAGAAATTAACAGTTTCTATAAAATATAGAAGTTCTATAGAAAAATATAGAATTTTCATAGAAAATTCTGTTTCCTATATATATTTTTGTCTATGGAAAAAAAATTTGAAAAAAGTTAAAATTGATATTTAAGCAAAATTTCCAAATATTTTCCGAATAAAATTATTTGGAAAAAAATGGAATTGGTATTTAAACAAAGTTTACAAGCTAGCTACGTATTATATTAAATAAATAACCACTTTTCCTCGACTCCAAATATTTCCCTAACATATTAAATACGACTCCAAATATTTCCCTAAATATTTGGAAAATACTTTTGTTAATAGAAAAATAGAATTTTCATAGAAAATTCTGTTTCCTATATATATTTTTGTCTATGGAAAAAAATTTGAAAAAAATTGAAATTGATATTTAAGCAAAATTTCCAAATATTTTCCGAATAAAATTATTTTGAAAAAAAATGGAATTGGTATTTAAACAAAGTTTACAAGCTACGTATTATATTAAATAAATAACCACTTTTCCTCGACTAACAAAAATATTTGGAAAAAATTGGAATTAATATTCAAACAAAATTTATAGGCAACCGATAAGAATATTATTAATTTCTATTTGTTTACGACACTTCCAAATAAAATATGAAAGATTGAGCTTGCAAAATAAAGCAGATTTCTAAAAATTCATTCATTTCAAAACTCATAATTTACATTTGTTTGTGCCATGGTCATTCACTGGCACGGGGTCAATTACTAGGCAGTTTTCCACGTCGCGTGTGTTTCTCGTGAAACGTAAAAGGGAATATCGAGCTACTGCGGAAATCGAGGTTACGCGGGCAGCCATGAAGGGCCGATGCCGTAGGAGCATAGGCTCGAGGAGTCCTTAAGGCTCATTAGCCGTGGACGCATAATCGTCAAATGGGTCCATTCGCTTCTCGCAACTAGTTAGCTAGCTACCACCTACCTCGCTAGGCTACACCTAATTAGCGGCTGAAATCCATGTATCGGGCGATACTGTCTACTCTTTTTGTACGAAAGACGAAAAACAAGGGCTCTCGAGGCTCACACGGTTCAATTAACCTGCCAACCACCCCTTCTTTCAACGCAAAGCTTATTTCGTTAACGATTAATGCCGCAGTATGATGTTAATTAAAACTAACCCACTCATTTTTCCATAACGTAAAAGAGAACCGCGGAAGCGGACGTGTAATTATTTCATCCTATCCAACTGCGAGAAAAATAGCTGTTTGTCGATTGTCTATGGATTGTCATGTTTGAGTTCAGCCACATTCTCTCTGGAAACGCAAGTATGGCTGAAGTCTGGAACAGAGAAAGTGGTAGACATTAGGAATCCATACTAATGATGTCAAATTTAATGGAACAAAACTGTATACACAAATATATCTAAAAATTAATAAACATATATATATATATATATATATATATATATATATATATATATATATATATATTCGTTTCTAGATGGCCTTTCCAGAAAAAAATACAAAAAAAATATTTAAAGTGTTTTTAATCAATATTTTTTAATTTTAAGTTTTCAATCGTGTTTTTAAAACTGTGTGTATCCTTCGATTTTCTTGAAGATTTTCTATTTTAAACTTCTATCCGTCCTGCAACTTTTAAGCCCGGTCCAGTAGTGGGCCTTCCATAATTACTATTTTTTTTTCGATTTCTAAAAAATAAACAAAATTTTTTTCGCTATAAATTATTATCAGTATCGATTTTTAACACTGCATACAGTGGCAAAAATGTTTGTTTCGCTATAAATTATTATCAGTACCGATATTTAAAAGATTAGAAATTTTTTTTAAAATTTAAGAAAATTTTCATATTAAAAATTAAAAATTTAAATATCATTATCGATTTTTTTTAAAAAGTAAAAATTTTTTTGCATATATGTATATATAGTAGAATAAGATATGTTAAATAAATACATTGTAATAAATATTTAGCGTAAATATGTAGTTTAAAAAAATATATAGATTATATAATCAGAAGTGACCGATTTGTTATAAATCATATTATGTTTTTCAATACATTTGAAACATCCAAACATCCTCATTCTTCGTCGTATCATCCATCCTTCCCATTCGCGAGCCTCCACCGAAAGCAAAAGGGCCCAAAGTGGGGACTATACCGGTCACGTGGAATACCACACGTTTCCAACAGGTCCTGGTAATCACTTTGTTCACCGATAGCCCAACCAGTCGCCTCAAGGTCCGAGGCTGGTCTTGCTTGAATTTCGCGTAAACGGGTTCGGCGAAACTCCGTTCACCTGGGATTTAGTAGCGTACAAACTGCAGACGGAGAAAGTCGCAGCGGTGCAGGTGTGAATCACCGTCCAACGACGCGGATCTGAGTCACCATGCGCTCGACGTCATCTACCCTCGCGTTGCTTGCGCTCTCGCAAGTCAGCGGCTTCGGCCTGACCGGAACTTTGGATTCCCTGAACGAGCTGAAGCTCGCCGGGGCCAAATTCCTCGCGGATTTCGTGAAATTCGCGTCCGAGGAGTTGCCCGACGTGACACCAGCGAACGGCGCCAGCTACGACTTCGTCATCGTCGGGGCAGGATCCGCGGGGTGCGCGTTAGCGGCGAGACTCAGCGAGCTCCAGGACGCCAGCGTCCTGCTGGTGGAAGCCGGGGGCCCCGAGGCCCTGCTCTACGACATTCCCGTGTACGCCTTCCTGGCCCAATTCCTGCCGGATGTGAACTGGATGTACACGACGGAGCCGTCGAGCGGCTACTGCCTGGGCATGACCGACGGCAGGTGCGCCTGGCCACGAGGAAGGGTGATGGGCGGCACGTCGACCCTGAACTTCATGCAAGCGGGTCGTGGTTTCCGCCGGGAGTACGACGACTGGGCCCGGATGGGCAACGAGGGATGGTCCTACGACGACCTGCTGCCCTATTTCAGGAAGCTCGAGGACACCAGGATCGCCGAGCTGAGGAACGACACCAGCAAACGCGGCACCGAGGGTCCCCTGAAGCTCACCTACCCCAGGTACCGGAGCAGGGTGACCGACGCTTTTCTCGAGGCGGGGCAGGAGCTGGGGTACAAGCTGATCGACTACAACGGGGACCCTGGCGTCGGGTTCTCTTGGTACCAGACGACGATCTTCGAGGGCACCAGGGAGAGCAACAACCGGGCCTACCTGCACCCGATCAAAGGGAGGAGGAACCTCCACGTGACGAAGAACAGCCTGGCGAGCAGGATCCTGTTCGGTCCCGGTACCAGAGCCACCGGGGTCCAGTTCAAGAAGGGATCCAGGACCTACAGCGTTTACGCGCGCAAGGAGGTGATCCTGAGCGCGGGGACCGTGGCGTCGCCTCAAATCCTGATGCTGTCGGGTATCGGCCCGGCTGGGCATTTAAGGGAAATGGGCATCCCCGTGAGGAAGGACGCCCCCGTCGGTAGGAACCTGATGGACCACGTATCTTATCCCGCGCTGGTGTTCTTCCTCAACGAGTCGGTGGGTGTCGTGCAAGCGGACACCGCGAACCCTGCCAACCTCGTGGACTTCTCGCTGAGACGAGAGGGTATCCTGACGCTGCCGGAAGCGGGCGAGGCCCTAGGCTACGTCGACGTCGATAGCCAGGTCAAGGAGGGTGGGGACCCGAATATCGAGTTCTTTTACTTCAGCACTTCCCTGACGGCGACGCCTCTCTTCCGCGATACCCTGCGGATAAGCGAGAGGATCGGCAAGAGGTATTTCGCCGCGTACGATAACCTGCCGTCCTGGACGATCCTGCCCATGCTGATGTACCCCAGGAGCCGAGGGCAAATCCTTCTGCGGGAGAACGACGTAAACGTCCACCCCAAGATCATACCCAATTACATGGACGATCCCGAGGACGTCAGGATCCTGATAAAAGGTATCCGACAGGCGATCGAGGTCGGTCGGACCAGGGCCATGCGAAGGTACGGGTCCCAGTTGCTGAACATTACGTACGACGAGTGCTCGTCCCATCAGTACGACTCCGATGGGTACTGGGAGTGCGCCCTGCGGATGTTGGCCATTCCGATGTACCACTTCGTGGGGTCTTGCAAGATGGCACCGGAGAGCGATCCCTCGGCTGTTGTGAATCCTCGTTTGAAGGTCAGGATCATGGACTCTTTGTCGAGTTGAAAATGTGGGAGGAAGGTTCTTGTCCGTGCTGTCTGGGTTTCGACGGACAAACGACACATCGATGCCATACTTCCAGAACTGATTAGGGATTCTTAGGGGATCCGATGGGATTCAATTTGGTTTGGGTTGTTTCCTGAAGGGGTTATACCCAGCCAGGAGGCCGAAAAAAACGCTTTTTTTTAAAAGATTTTTCTTGAAGAGAGTTTTTAATATATTCAATTGAAGTTTTTTGTGCTTGTAATGTAAGTATTGAAGATTATAAAAAAATTTTGTATTTATAAAAATATTCGTAATAAGGGCCGTAGCAGGCGATCTTCGGGCCCTCCTCCAAAAAAAGATGTTTTGCGGTGTACACTGTAACTCAAGACTGGATTATCTTAAACCAAAAAACCAAACAGATTTCGTTAATATAATAGATTATCTGGTAATTAATCGAAGGAATAATAAAAATATTGATTTTTGACAAAATGGCGGCATCTTAAAAAAAATTTTCTATTTTCCATCAAAATTTCGGCCTTTATTTATTTATAAAATGAGGAAAAAAAATCCAAACGATAAATCCTTCGATCGATTACTAAAAAATATATTAAAAAAGATTGTATAAAAATTTCAGACCGATCGACGAAGCCGTTTTTGAGATAGCGTGTACGCCGACTTTAAAAACATGGTTTTGAGAAAAACGCGTTCAAAGTTTTAAACCTACCTTTCAACGCACCGAGGCGTCCTTACTAATATGCCCGTAACTCCGAAAATATTGGTCGGATCGACTTGAAATTTTGTGCGTACACTTTTGAATAGTTGTACATTAAGAAAATATAATTAAAAAAAAAACGATTTTTTCAAAATCCTGACTGGGTATAACCCCTTAAGTCGCGTATATTAATTATGAGATTTTTTTTGGGCGTTATTATTTCCTTTGGCTTTTAATAAGTTGAATTTGTTGTGAGGTCCTTGTAGGGGAATGCCAGGACTTTGTCAGGATTATCCATGCAAGTTTAAATTAGGATACATTGTCGTTACCCCATTAGGCTCGAATTAGGTTATATTAGTGGAACCTTATCAGATTTTGGCTCAGACGATTCGAAATTCTTGCTCGGGTTAATTTGTATTTGTTATCGGGTCCTTATAAAATAATTTCACCAGGACCAATATAACATTTCTGTTATTACAAAAATAGGAAAAATTAAAACAATTTTTTTTTTTAATTGAAAATTAATTAATTGCGTGTTACATTGACGCATAGAAGAACCACTTTTGACTCTTGCTTTTAATTTGAAATTGTCGTAAGGAGCTGGGCATGGTCGAACGTTACATATATAAAAAAAAAAAGTTAGTCGCAAAAACAATTATTCAGCTCATTAGATCAAAATGTGTCACGTCCTCGCGCGAATCTAATCATCAGATCCGTTAAAAAATAATTGATGGAACAAATAATAAACATACGCTCCTGACGTAAATTATTAAAGTTAATTAGAATAATATTAGGTATGGATGGAAAACCGCTAATGAGCTCCTCGTTCGCAGTTAGCGCTCGCGTTGAACTTTTTTCCAAAAGTAGGTTCTACTGTATTATTGGAAAAATTTCAAAATTTCTTATTTTTAATTTTTTTTTAAATCCAATTTTCATAATTTTGATATGTACCTACTCTAGAACATAAAAAAAAAAACAAAGGACGCGTATTTTTTTTTATGTGCCAAAAAAATACTTTCAGAGAATTTGATGGACCACCATAAAAAGGTTCACCACCTAAGACCCTTTTTCTGGTACACCTCCGCTCCTAATGAAAACAACCCCGGTCACAGGTGACGCGTCAAATCCTACACGAAATCCTACAGACAGAACTTTACACTTCCTCTATTTTCCAGGATCGGCTCGGACGAATGGCATCGAACGGTCACCTCGACCTTCCTTCCACGGTTGTTAAACCCGTGCCGTTTGTTTTCAGGTGATCGGCGTCGATCGTCTGCGAGTGGTGGACGCGTCAGTCATGCCTTCGCACGTCGGGGCTCATACGAACGTACCGACCACCATGATTGCCGAGAAAGCGGCAGATATGATCAAAGAGGACTGGGGCTATCCTACCGAACGTCCGTAAAATGAAGCGAAACCCGTCGAGGGATGATTTCTCGCGAGGGGTGAATTCCCGTCACTCGGGTATGGATCGGCTCGCGCTGCCGTGCCACGAGTACGGTTAATTGATAGTAGGTATTATCGGTGAATTTGCATAAACTGTATCCGTTTACTAGCCGCTGCCTCCCGTTGGCATTCTTCTCGCAGTCTTTGTTTGTCCCTTTGTGCGACCGTCGAGTTTTCCATTCCAATTATACCGCGTTCGAAAGGGTTTCATTTTCGAGGACGTAATCAAAGTATCGGCGACGAGGAGGGAAAGGAAAATGAAAATAGAAAAAAAGAAAAAATGGGTTTTGCCCGTGACGTGAACTTAGGAGGCGGGTACGTATATCGTCCACAACTCCACCTAAATTTAACTGCGCGAACGCGACGTTAAGATCCGTACGGCGTCGCGACGCGTTATTCTGCGTACAATTCAGTTGAACGGCGGTGCCGTAACACACGTACGTGGACGGAGCGCGCAGTTTCGTTTTCCCAGCGAGAAAAATTACGTGTCCGAGAACAAGCGCGATTCGATCGAGCACCTGTCGCAGGCAAAGGTAGGACCCCAGGCTGCCCGACGCGTTCGATCCCGGTGCGGAAATCGGGCGACCGGGTGACAGGAGACCTCGTGGTTTGCCGTTTTTTTTTTCCTATACGCTTCGAGACACCGGAAGTGAATATTTACGCGGGTCCGTTCGTGTCGCGGGTACCAAAAGTTGACCCGGTGTTCGGGACGCGCGAGGGAAGTCCGGGTGTGAGAGTTATCCCAGTGACCCACTGACTCTCCTCCGTCAGGAAGAGCTCGCGAGCCGTCCTTCGGAGGCTGCGAAAACTTTTCTTTCAAGAGGAACCCGAGAGAAAGGAAGGCCAGGGGTCCAGCTATCAGTGTGGTGAGGGCAACGCAGAGGTCCAAGTTGCGCGTAAAGTGACCAAGTGCCGACAGGAGCCAGCAACGCTGACCATGGTTTCCTCGAAAGTATCCTACCAAGTTTTCGTTGCGACTCTTTTCATCTGCATCGGTGAGTCAGTCGTTGCTCGGTTGCTTTTGAGTCACCGGTGGGAAGGTGCCGGGAGTAGCGTAGTAGCCTGGAAAGTGACTTCTCCTTGACCATTCGCAGACTTCGCGCGAAGTTTCGCGTGGGACGTGTGTCGACTCGCGTGGATCCGGAAGTATACGACGATGGCCCGACAATGAGAAAAATGGCATACCTGTGCCATACTTTCGATTTCCAGTTTACGCGTATCCGCCCGAAAATGGAAATACGGCAGAAGTCTGGCGGCAAAGTTGCAGCCAATTTGCATACTTTCATTTTTCTTCGATTCGTGACCGGGGTGGAAGTAAAGTATGGCGGAAGTCTGGCGGAAAAGTAACGCCCAGTCGCATGCAATCGTTTCCGTTTCACCCGTAACCGGGTAGGAACGCAAGTATGGCAAAAGTCGGGTCAAGAAATACTAGGTCGATTCCATCATTTCTTTTTCTTCCGATCTGGCATCGTCCGGAAATGGAAGTATGGCGAAAGTCTGGTAAAAACAACACTCCCGTTCCGTACTTCCATTGCTATTTTATCCGTAACGGGTAAAAATGGAAGTATGGCGGAGGTCTAACCAAAAGAAGACTAGGTTTACGTTATACTTTCCTTCACAGCGTACGTGTTCTCGCGGAAAATTGAAAGTATGGCAAAAGTCGTGCGGAAAATCAACGCCAAGTTGATCTGTATTCGCATAGAAACGGGAAGTATGGCAGAAGTCTGGCGAAGAGACGGTACTATTGCCCCAGACCTTCGCCATACTTTCGTTCGTATCCTGCGCGAATTTTAGTCGCGTATAGAAATGGCAACAATAGATAAGGATCCAGAACCGGACTTTCGCCATACTATCATTTGTCGTCAGTGAAGCCGAAGCAAATGCAAGATAGGGTGTGGGTGGAGAGTTGGTTATTAGCCTCGGGCGTCTCCCGAAGTTCGTCGGCAAAACGTCGAATGATTTACGACCTGGAGAAAGGTTGCCTGGCGTCATTTAGCGACCCTTTGGCGTTTTTATTTTTCCTCTCCATAAGCTTTGCACCCGTTGGATCAAATACACCCCCCGTGCGAAACTCCATCGGGTGCTTTTCCAATAACAATCGGCTTTTATTCTAAGAAAAAGTGTATTGATTCGAAAGTATTCGGAAAATGATACTTTGGTACCTTGGTCTTTTGGTATTTTGGTACTTTGATATTTTTGTATTTTTGTATTTTGGTATTTTTGTATTTTGGTATTTTTGTATTTTTGTATTTTGGTATTTTGGTATTTTGGTACTTTGCAACAGTGGTACTATGGTACTTGGGTACTCGGTGGTCTTTGGTACCTTGGTATTTTGGTATTTTGGTACTTTGATATTTTTGTATTTTGGTACTTTGCAACATTGGTACTATGGTACTTGGGTACTCGGTGGTCTAAATGGCAAAATATATGGTAATTCGTTATAAAATAGATTCTCTTGAAAATGATGATATTTTTCTTTTCAATTATACATATGGTATATGAATTTTGTTGTCGATAATATGATAAATATCGCACCCCCGCAAGAAAAGTGTTGCATGTGGAAAAATGTATAATAAATTTTATAAGAGACGCAAAAGTGCGAAACTCAACCGGGTGCTTCTCTAGTAATAATTAATTATCTTTTATTTTAACATAAGAAAAAGTTTTTGTTGGTTAAAAAGTATTTAGAAAATGGTACTTTGGTACTTGAGTGGGGTACATTATGAAATATAAATAATTAATATGGCATATTAATTAATAAATAATTAATATAGCAATTCCTCATAAAATAGATTCTCTTCAATCACAATATTTTTCTTTTCAATTATATATATATATCAAATATCGAAATTTGTGCAGGAAAATTGAAAGAACTGGAATCCATAAAAAACTAACAACGAACAATTATTTTTTTACCTTCAAAATTTCCAAATTTCTTCAAAGGAATTCTCAAAACGTGCTTGCAATCAATTATTACTTTATCGTCCTATGCACTAATAACTTATGGTCCCACTGCGAAGTAGAACAGGTTGAAATTCGATACCTTTACATTCACGGACGTGAAAATCTATTATAGTACCATAGAAATTCCGGCCAGACTTTCGCCATACTTCGCAAGTCGCTCCCCGTGTTTCGAAACCTACGAAATTCTTTTTGGCCGCGTCGAGGCTCGCTTTTTTTAAGGGGTTACACCCAGTCAGGATTTTGAAAAAATCGTTTTTTTTTATTATATTTTTTTAATGTACAACTATTCAAAAGTGTACACAGAAAATTTCAAGTCGATCCGACCGATACTTTCGGAGTTACGGGCATATTTGTAAGGACGCCTCGGTGCGTTCGTAAGTAGTTTTAAAGCTTTGAACGCGTTTTTCTCAAAACCATGTTTTTAAAGTCGGTGTACACGTTACCTCAAAAACGGCTTCATCGATCGGTCTGAAATTTTTATACAATCTTTTTTAATATATTTTTTAGTAATCAATCGAAGGATTTATCGTTTGGATTTTTTTTCCTCATTTTATAAATAAATAAAGGCCGAAATTTTGATGAAAAATAGAAAAATTTTTTCGAGATGCCGCCATTTTGTCAAAAATCAATATTTTTATTATTCCTTCGATCAATTACCAGATAATCTATTATATCAACGAAATATGTTTGGTTTTTTGGTTTAAGATAATCCAGTCTTGAGTTACAGTGTACACCGCAAAACATCTTTTTTTGGAGGAGGGCCCGAAGATCGCCTGCTACGGCCCTTATTACGAATATTTTTATAAATACAAAATTTTTTTATAATTTTCAATACTCACATTATAAGCACAAAAAACTTCAATTGAATATACTAAAAACTCTCTTCAAGAAAAATCTTGAAAAAAAAAGCGTTTTTTTCGGCCTCCTGACTGGGTACAACCCCTTAAGGAACCCCTCCGAATCGTTTCGCGTAGACTTTCGCCATACATTGGGTCGTAAAAGGAATCGTAAGGGTACAATAAAAATAACGAGGGGGCGCCAGAGCTGGGAGGGAAAGAAATTGGTCTTCGGTAATGTTGGGTTCGTTTGAAGTTATGAAGTTTCGAATAAGCCCGCATTGCGCTCTTACATTTGCAAAGCTTGCAAGCGAGACTTAATGGGACGCCTCCTCTCATTTCCTCCTTTCTATCGTCCCATTTTATTCCCCATCTTCTCCCTTTTTTTTTAATGTTATAGATCTCATCTGTACTCACCCCGCCTTTATACCTCACCGGTGCAATTCTAATCCGCAATTTCGGCAGCCACTTGGAATCCAAGCCGTCTGCATAATTCATCATTGGGCAAACTGGAACAGCCGAAAATTTAATTAGAGAGCCGTCCACTCTCCTATTCGTCTCTTATCCTCCATGAAGCTCCACGGTTGACGTTCATTAGAAACGCGCGGCTCGCAACGAGTCGCGTCGAAATGAAAGCAGGGTCCCATTTCGGACTTTTCCCATACTACCCTTCCATACCATCACCCCGGTTAGAATTGAAGCTACGATCGTGTCAGAGGAGCTGATATGGTTTGCGCAAGACCGTCCCGAGTCAGGTTCATTCAAAAAGGATCTGATAAGGGAGGGATTAGGACCCGATTAGAATTTCTTATCGGATCCTGGTCGGGACCTTATTGAATTATAATGCCACACCATAAAATGGAGATCTTTTTGTATGGTTGTTACTTATCAGAATTTAATCGGAATCAGGTATGAGTTGTGGTACGTAATGAAATTGATTGGGTCACCTCAAAAACGTTTTAAGGGAGAACACCACTGTGACGTAGCGTTTTCAAGTGCTTTATTCGGTATTTTTTTTTGAGGAATTGGTTTGGTCAAGGGAAAAAAAACTTTTAGGCTATATTGCACACATATTAAGGTATAAAAAATAATTTTTGTATTTAAAAAAAAATACAAAATGGCGGCGTGACAGTAACTTGAATATAAGTGATTTTTACTAGAGTTGCTCCACTGCAAGCACTAGAAGCGTCTAAAATTTGTTCGTGGAACAAAAAATGTAATATTTTCATGAAATATATTAGTTTTAGCGTGGAAGTACCTGGGGAAATTAAAAAATTAAAAAAAATAAAAAATAGAGACAAGTTTGAAAAAAAAGTTTCATTTTTTAACAGAAATTTTCGTATAAAAAGTTGAATAACTTTTGAAATTTTCAATAAATCGAAAAAAACTCAGGTACTTCTCTTTGAAATCTATCCAAGAAGCTACAGTTAAAATTTCAAGTCGATTCAACAAAAATTGATTGAGTTCTACCGCTTGCAGATTTCCAAAATACCATTTTGAGATAATTGCGTTTCAAGTTTTCGGTATCAATAACTTCTCAATAAAAACTTCTTAAAAAAATGCTTAAAACCCACCTAAAAAAATTTTTTTCGGCTATAAACGAATTTGCATCATATTTTTGAGGGTTTGTAGGATTTTTTTAAGTGAAAAAAAAATCGATTTTTTCAAAATTTCACAGTGGTGTTCTCCCTTAAGGTAGAAATTTTTTTAAAACAATTATTATTGCACCGTCAGGTTATTTTTTTTCTTTTCTTCGTTTTCGGGGGTTTTTGAACAATTTGCAATTTGTAAAAGGACCAACTTTTGCGTGAACGAACGATAAGAGCGCAAAAAAAAAAATCTTTGAGTTGTCACTAAACCAAATTAAACAATTCAAAAGTCTCGTGACGTTTCGTAATAGATTTGTTATTTCAAATTTTGAAACGTTGAGTTCCAATTCGGGGTCAAATTCAGTTCCGAGCGACCCCGAAAACAACCCTGGCAAAAGTAGAAAAATGTTTTTTTTTTGGTTTTTTTCAAAATAAACCTAAAATGTACAACCTTTTTTAGCGTGTTTAAGCGTCACTCACAACAAAGGGTGAATGAGGTACCAGGCACTTCCAAGGGGTGCAAAATTATCATTAGATTCAATAGCATTATTTTCGAGGTTTAATTGAATATTTTTGTGAAATCCACAAAGGGGAGGCGCTTAGTAGAAAAATTATGTGTTTTAAAAAAAAAAAAAATTTGTTATTAATTAAGAAAAATCTATTTTAATTATATAATTCTGAATTTTTGGTTTTGGATTTTTCATCGCGTATAATTAGCGCGGTGGAAATAGTTAAAGTCATGCCCCGGTGACTCAATAGTTGTTGTTCCCGACACCGAGCGATATTAAAATTATTTTCACCCCCGGTGTTCGATCCTGGGGGTGCAGGGCGGAAAAAAGAGCTATTAAAGACTACCTTGTCAGCAGCAAACACTGAAGGTGTATCTTAGCAATCGGGAGGAAAATCTTATGATCTCATTTTCTTTATTGAGCCTCGTCCTCATTGTACTCTCGCTAGCGATGGGGGTGTGAAAAGAGGGCGAGAATGAGGAAAAGGGGTGGCTGTATTTCGACGACTCATAATTCGCCAATAAATCATCCCTTGGTGCCTAATTGAATTAAAAAAAAAGAAAAGAAGAATTCGAACGATCGATATCTCGCATAGGAATCGCGGTACGGCGAGAGTCTATCAAATATTCCGTGGATCCTGACTTTTGCCATACTTCGTCAACGGGGTTGCCATTTCACACCCTTGGAAAAGAAAAAAACCAGTATCGCGAAGTCTGACGAAGACTCGGATTGGAGATAAAATTTGGGTTAGATCGAACAGTATGACGGTGGTATGGCAAAAGTATGGGCCAAATCTTGCGATATCGCTATATTGCGATTCTCTTTTTTTTTTCCGCGAGGTACCTCGACATTTCGGCGCATTTGCGCCCACGGACTTCCCGCAGACCTCTCGCCCGGTTTCGACCACCCCTGGAAATCCGCGACACGAGTGACGATATCGGCCGTTAACGGTAAATCGGCGCGTTATTATTTCGGAGTGTATCTCGGCAGCGATACGGGATAGCCGCAGCGTCGCGTTTGCCCTGCCCTCAAAGTTTTATGAGCAAATTGGTTTTGGTTC
>OX463772.1:9340760-9443441 GCA_949825005.1 Gasteruption jaculator | reverse complement strand
CGGATCCACTAATGGGAAGAGGATTTTCGTATAGGAATCCCGCCGCTTGTCGGGATTTCGCCTCCTCGAAAGTCAGCCGACCGATCGGGAGCCATTCGACGCTCGAGAGAAATGTTAATCTCTATTCCATTAATATTAACGTCCACTTTGCATCTGCGAAGTTACGTGCAAATGGTCGCACCGGAATAATGAATAAATCTGTAGCGCGTCTCTATCCGGAATCATCCCCATCTGAAATATTAATTTCTACCAGGTAAAGGGGAATCAAAGTGTCGGCAGGCGGCTGAATAAGAAAATCCTTAATTAATCGAGTTCCGCTTTAACACGAGCCTCGCGAGGGTTCGTGTCGAGGTTCATCGAGGACGTTAAGTTGCCGTGTCTCCTCCTTTGACGGAGCTTGCACTTTCCTCTCTTTCTCTCTCTCTCTCTCTCTCTCTCTCTGCCAGATCAGGGACGGAAGTTTACAACATTAGAATTCCGGTGCAGATTCTGGTTCTCGTAAATTATAAATGATGGGGTCCAGTTTCAGATTTTGGTTCTGGTTGAGGTTCTAGTTCCTGAATTTTCTAGATTTTGATTTTGGTACAGGTTCTTGCTCTTGCAAATTATAAACGGGAAATTTTAATTATATTTTCCGGTTCTAGTTGTGCTTCCGGTTCTAGTTGTGGGTCTGTTTCTGGTTTTAGTTGTGGTTCTGGTTCTAGTTGTGGTTCTGGTTCTAGTTGTGGTTCTCGTTTTAGTTGTGGTTCTGGTTTTAGTCGTGGTTCTGGTTGTGGTTCTGGTTCTAGTTGTGGTTCTGGTTTTAGTTGTGATTCTATAGATATTTCGACACGACCGTTTCTAGGGGTAATTTTTCGCGCAGAATCGATTGCGCTGGTGCCCTGTTTCCAAATCTCAAGCGGAGCGGAGTTAATGTGTCTTTTTTCGAAAAGGAAATTATGGGCAAAAGTACCTTTTGCGTCAGAATATCGACGATTTCGACAATGCCTGGTTGTGGTTTTGGTTCTAGTTGTGGTTCTCGTTTTAGTTGTGGTTCTGGTTTTAGTTGTGGTTCTGGTTGTGGTTCTGGTTCTAGTTGTGGTTCTGGTTCTAGTTGTGGTTCTGGTTCTAGTTGTGGTTCTCGTTTTAGTTGTGGTTCTGGTTTTAGTTGTGGTTCTGGTTGTGGTTCTGGTTCTAGTTGTGGTTCTGGTTCTAGTTGTGGTTCTGGTTTTAGTTGTGGTTCTGGTTTTGGTTGTAGTTCTAGTTCTAGTTGTGGTTCTGGTTCTAGTTGTGGTTCTGGTTTTGGTTGTAGTTCTAGGTTCTAGTTGTGGTTCTGGTTCTAGTTGTGGTTCTGGTTCTAGTTGTGGTTCTGGTTTTGGTTGTAGTTCTGGTTCAATTCTGGTTCTGGTTCCAGCATTTTCCAAATTTCGATTCAAGTTCAGGTTCCGCTTCCTACAGATTATCAAGTTTGGTTCCGATTTCAATTTTGAGTTTGGTTAATATTCTAGTTTTTTGAAATCGACAAATTTTGGGTCCCGTTTCAGTTCCCCTTCTGGTGCTGGAATTTTCCAAATTTTTATTCAGATGTAGATCGTTTTGTTCAAAAATTTCCAAATTTAAGTACCGGTTTAGGAAAAGAAAATTCGGAAAAAATCATCAGCCCTACAACGGGACGTTGGTATTTCCACGGCCACGTATATACTTCAGCCATACTTAAAAATTATACTGCCGTTCCATCGAGAGCTCCATTTTATCGCTGACGCTGATGCGACACCAGCCTCTCGTTATAGGACCTATGGTTTTCCCAATCTTCTCTTCCTTCTCGTCTCTCCGGGGGCTGAACACGCTTCAAACTGCTCAGGAATCGATGATCGGTCTTAAGGGGACGGTCGGTGGAAAAAGGCACGTCATACATTCCAGCGAAGCCGTCGCTGGAGATTTAAGAATCCGGTAGGATTTATCGCACGGGAGTGTACATTCGTCAAAATGATTTACGAGCGATCGCTAGGACGAATGTTAACTGGGGTAGAGAGTGTAACGAGCCACGAGTGCAGCACACGTCTCGTGATAACGATTCTTGCCTTCATCTCCAGCGGGACCCTTTCTCTGCTCGCCTTCTTCTTCTTCTTCTATTTTGTAATCTGAGTTATTCTGAAAACTGCGATGTCGTGCCTCACGGAAAGACGAGTTCTCCACCCTCTCGTAGTCTCTTTGCAGTTTGTCAAAGGCATGCTCCACTTTTGTCTACCAGTTCCAAATGCTTTTTGTCCCCGAGATGTCGGAACAGAGGAAGCTTGCCAGACTGTGAAGAGACCAGACCCGAATCCCCCGTAACCGCGTTTTCACGCATGGAGGAAGCCCGGAGACGATTTCACGAAGATCCGATGCCATACTTTTGCCATACTCGCTTTTACCATCCCACGACAGAAGGTATCGAACCAGAGTGTCTTCAATCCATTTCAGAAAGAAATTCAAAACGACGAAAGCTTTTATCGGGTTTTCCAAGATCCTTGAGAATCGAGTCCCATACTTTCGCCATACTTTCGTTTCTACGCAAGAACCTTCGAGGCTCCGTATTGCCCGCGGTCCATCTAAGCGGATCCGGAGTCTATACTTACAATTGGCAGGTACAATGGGGAGCGAGAGACGCGGGTAAAAGATACAAAGATTTATAGAACTCTTCATTTTTCTCTCAGGATGTTCTTGTAGCTTCTTTTATTCCCTCTATGGTACGTCGAAAAGTTGATAAAACTTCCGACGAGATTTCACAGATACTCCGGTATTATATGAAACCCTTCAATGCAAGTAGCTATGATCTTTTTCTCGTCAGTATGTCTATTCATCCTTCTCTTTCACTTTTCCCTTTATCTCATTTTTCTTCACACTTTCTGGGATCATCTTTATCCTTCAGAGTCCGCCGCGTGCTTTGATAAATTCAACAAAACTTGGCAGTCGACGCAAATTTCGATGGGCCACCCAGCTTGCGAGGGTGTCCGGCTATGAATCATTTCTGGCACCCGTCGACTGATTGCTGCCATAAGCAGCAATCGATTCGACGGAGATTACAACGAAATCAAGCGAAGATAAATCACTCCTCTTCCGGAAATCCTTCAAATCCTTTCGATTTTCCAGCTCAAAATTGGAGAAAGAACGACTCGTGTGCCTATGGATGGACCCCAAGACTTTTGCCATACTCGTAAGGTTCGCAATCGTAACCTAAGACTTGTTCCATAATTGGTACCATTTTTTATTGGACTGTACCAGGATCAGGCACGTACTGTCTTAGTTTATGCGTCAGATTCTGACACAGAAGGTTCTGGCTACAACCAGGACCTGAAAAAGTTCCAATAATGGCACCCAAAAGGTACCTAATGAGATCCCAATACCACCATCACCTGATGAGGTTCCAAAAGGTCAAGTCCCAGGTTATTCCAAAGGACCCTAATACCTAATCCGCATTGACCCGATCGGATCGCTTCGAATTCCTAACCGGAGGAAACCGTAGTATGGCGAGAGTCTAGGGTGGATCTCAAAGCATGGCCTCGGCTCCCAACCCGGATATTATCCTGGACGTCCGGTTTTTCCATCAACTTCGGTTGGGATTAGCGACAAAAGTCTACCTTTATCCCGCTCGTGGGGTATTGAAAGTATGGCAAAAGGCACAATGACAGCTGGAGAGTGCCACAAAGAGTTGTAAATAGCTGGGCGAGGCAAAAGGTACCGAGTTCAATTCATGTATCGGAGGCTGCACTGTGCCGTGACGGATCACCTTCAGGCTTATTTTCTCATTTCCATAAAGAACGTTAATGAATACGGCGCAAACGCCGCGCAGCGGGTCTGACGAAGAACTACAATAACTCCAAAGCAGCGGCCGATCCAGGATTACCGTAATCAAGGATTCAAATCGCCGCATGACGCTCATTAACTTTGATTGCCCTGTTTTTATCAGCAAACGAGATAGATACGGGCGCCCGCCCGATAGCTGTAAAATTCTATTAGACCATTATTTCGTTTGCAAACTCTGCCTACCATCGGTCTTCCTAATGGCAAAATGCCAAAGGCTTCGAAAACGTATCCTCCTCGCGGCGGCTGGCAGATCCGAGCGTATAAATCAGCGCCGCCGCTTGACCGGACAATGGAAAGACGTTTCCAGCGGTGGCAAAGCGGATTCGAAGCGGGTGGTTCCGCTCGGATCCCCTGAGCGATTGCAGGTGACGCTGATTCGAGCGAAGCCTTGATGCTTCGGATCAAGCGGATTCTAAGAGAGAGATTTTGGACTAAGAAGCTTCGTCTCCGCGGTCGAAGCGGATTTTGGCGAAGCTTTGAAGGCGATCAAGCGCATCAAGCGGATCATCAAAGACGATGGTCTCAATCGCTCGCTACGGGTGCGATCGCCGCGCATTTGGGTGGAATTTTAAAGATCGAAATGGAGCGGATCGTCAGAAGTGACATAAGTAACGCAAAAAAAAGGGAACACAGAGACACGAGTTCGAATCCCGTGATATTGACCCGGTACTGGACGGCCACGTGATTCTCCATTGACCGCGTTGCTATTTATTGTTATTTACGTATTTGCCAGAGACTGGCGCCATACTTGCGTAAACAAAAACATAAAAACAAAAAGGGAACACGTAAATCCAGAGACACGGGTTCGAATCCCGTGATACTGACCCGGTACTGGACCGTCACGTGATTCTCCATTGACCGCGTTGCTATTTATTGTTGTTTACGTATTTGTCGCAGACTGGCGCCATACTTGCGTAAACAAAAACATAAAAAAAAGGGAACGCGTAAATCCAGAGACACGGGTTCGAATCCCGTGACATTGACCCGGTACTGGACCGTCACGTGATTCTCCATTGACCGCGTTGCTATTTATTGTTGTTTACGTATTTGCCAGACTGACGCCATACTTGCGTAAACAAAAACATAAAAACAAAAAGGGAACGCGTAAATCCAGAGACACGGGTTCGAATCCCGTGATATTGACCCGGTACTGGACCGTCACGTGATTCTCCATTGACCGCGTTGCTATTTATTGTTATTTACGTATTTGCCAGAGACTGGCGCCATACTTGCGTAAACAAAAACATAAAAACAAAAAGGGAACACGTAAATCCAGAGACACGGGTTCGAATCCCGTGATACTGACCCGGTACTGGACCGTCACGTGATTCTCCATTGACCGCGTTGCTATTTATTGTTGTTTACGTATTTGTCGCAGACTGGCGCCATACTTGCGTAAACAAAAACATAAAAAAAAGGGAACGCGTAAATCCAGAGACACGGGTTCGAATCCCGTGACATTGACCCGGTACTGGACCGTCACGTGATTCTCCATTGACCGCGTTGCTATTTATTGTTGTTTACGTATTTGCCAGACTGACGCCATACTTGCGTAAACAAAAACATAAAAACAAAAAGGGAACGCGTAAATCCAGAGACACGGGTTCGAATCCCGTGATATTGACCCGGTACTGGACCGTCACGTGATTCTCCATTGACCGCGTTGCTATTTATTGTTATTTACGTATTTGCCAGAGACTGGCGCCATACTTGCGTAAACAAAAACATAAAATCAAAAAGGGAACACGTAAATCCAGAGACACGGGTTCGAATCCCGTGACATTGACCCGGTACTGGACCGTCACGTGATTCTCCATTGACCGCGTTGCTATTTATTCTTATTTACGTATTTGTCGCAGACTGGCGCCATACTTGTGTAAACAAAAAGGGAACGCGTAAATCCAGAGGCACGGGTTCGAATCCCGTGATATTCCGGACCCACGACTCTGCCGCTGGATGGCAAAGGCTGACGATAAAGGTCGTTCCCGGTTCCATAAAAACGTCGGGTCGCCTTGAGAAATCCCGTATTAATCCCATTAAATGGAAATATCCGACGACTAAGGTCCCTTGATTTACAACCTATCAGAAAACTTTAGTCGCTGCGCGCTTGATTCAATTAAAATTGGCTTGATGTAGCGAAACTTATTTCTGAAAGTGGCCATAAATTTCCCGGCTATTTGAAAGTCCGAAGGAATCGCGTTCTTTATTGCAGCGTCTCAAGTTTTTGCAAGTGAATGAACCAATGCAAGGTACATGGCGTGTCAGCTTTTAACGCTGTTTTATGGGCGGCGTCCAGTTAAGGGTCGCACAGCCTGCTGATGTTGCAGCAATGTAAACCCCCGAGATCTTATAGCGAGCTCTCCTCCTCCTCCGCGTGCAGTAAGTCGTAAACCACCCCGGCACGCGCCATACATGCACTCTTAATTCCCTCTAACGTCCCCATTAAACAAACAATACGTAACCAGATGCATTCGTGCACGCGATAAACAACCCTTCTCCGTTCAAAGTCTCTCCAAAGACCCGAGACCGACCTCCCAGAGACTCCATCCGCTTCTAAAGCCTGATGCCCGTTTGCGGCAAGTCTGCCCCGAGTCAGTTTTAAGCCGCGGTTACCGGTTTTACGGAAGGTCCTGAAATTGTGTCACCCTTTGTTTCGTCGTGTGCCTTAATGGCTCCGCTGACAGACCGGAGGTTCTTGTTTCGCGGAAAGCTCTCTGAGGTCGACAGCGAACCCTCGAGACCAAATCCCGGCGTCAGTCGAGCAACATCCGATCCAGAAGGTTAAGTGCATCTCGCGCGTCTCTCGACTGGAGGGTTTGCGGATCTTAACACCCTGAACGCTCTATTTTTTTTTTCCAGCCCTAACCCCCTTCCTCCCAAAGTGAGAAATACGTGGATTCGAGTACCGGCAGTGTGCCTCTAAGGGCGCGCGTACGCGTATATCAAGGGTGTAGGGATTTTCTCGAAATCGGTGAATTATTTGCTTCGTTTTATACAGTCGAAAAATAATTTATTGGCGAAAGGTAATGAAATTATGTGAAAATAAAAATGAAAAAGTAGAAAACACCTCCAAAAAATCGCATTTAATTATTAACTTTCTATAAAAATTTATTAACTCCTTATTATTAGTTTGCTAATATAACCCTAGCAAAACCCTAGCAATTTTTATTATTTTTTTAAGATCTCTCGTTTCTCCGTGCCATGAATGAACGAATTTCGTGACTTTGCCGAGTAACAATTTTCACGAAAAAATCGTCTGTTTTGGGTTATTTTTATTTGAAAATTGTTTAAGAAAAAAAAACAAAAAACAAATCGGTGTTTTTGTTCTACCGATTCTTCCGAAACCCCACTACCCCTACATTGTATCCCCCGCTGTCGATGATGCTAAAAAATCACGTTAGCGTTCGATAAACCAACTTTTTCTAGCAATCTCGGTAATCTAGGTTAGCTTTTCTTGCCATCCATTCGGCGTGTGCGAGAGGCTATAGACGGAAAACCCTGCCGAAACTGGGTCGACTGCAGCTGCAGCACGACCGGAACTTTTCATTTCGGTACGTCTTCTTCCGGTATGCGATATAAAGTTTTTAAGCCACGTACCGAGTTATGGTACCTATACACACACACACACACACACAAATATATAGAATGACTTCCAATAGATACATCGTAACGTCACTGCACCGACAAGCGACTGCCATTCCTGCAAAAAGACCCAGCCCTTGATGATCCGAGGAGAGGAAACTTTATCTCCAATTTTCAGTCCGTCCCAAGTATCCGTCCTTTCTTCCTAGACGGAGACCAACGGGCGACGTTCGATATAAGGCCGGTGTTCGCGAGCAAATCGGGGTTTCGTCCAATGGAAGTAATTCGAGAAAAATCGAATGGCTTGGGTTTAATTAATCGGTGGTCCTGATTATTCGGGGTGTCCCAAAAGTAACGTGTCATCCTGATAACTCTTCGACGTTGAAATCAAGAATTTTCCTTGAAATTTCAATATTCGAGAGTTTCGATTACTTTTGGACAACCCCCGTGTAAATAAATATACTAAAAACACAAACGAATAAAAAAAGGGGGTAATGAGAAAAGAAATTAAAATTCTAAAAATCCAGAATATGAAAATTGAAGTTTCTTAAGAAAAAATTAAGGGTGACTTTAAATTTTCTAACTACGTACTTTGACTAAAAATTTAATTATTATTATTATTATTAACTATTAATTAATATCTCTTATTACTTTTTGTATTATTAATTTCTATTATTATTATTATCATTATTATCATTATTATTATTATTATTATTATTATTATTATTATTACTACTACTACTACTACTACTACTACTACTACTACTACTACTACTACTACTACTACTACTACTACTACCACCACTACTACTACTACTACTACTACTACTACTACTACTACTACTACTACTACTACTACTACTACTACTATTACTATTGTTATTATTATTATTGTTATTATATTACAATTATTTATCTCTACGATATGTCACTCATTAAAATATTAACAAACTATCATCTCGGGGACTTATCGATAACATGTGCCAAATCTGTAGCGGCGACTATCCAATTTCACCCGATCATCCCCTATATCTGGGTGTTCCGCGCAGCGGAGCGTCCGATGGACGAAGGCACGCCATCGGTAATCGGAAAGAACCCATTTTAATATCCATTAGCTCGACGCGATATTAATATTGATCCCGAAGGAATCGCATGAAATCAATATGGGGCTTCCTTAAATGCAGGGGAACCCTCCGTCTATATATATATATATATATATATATATATTGCAACGGAAGTTGCTTTATAGGTATACCGCGGGAGATCCAAAGTCACGCTATATGCTCGATACTGACCTATTAGCTTAAAGTAATTTCCGTTTAATTTTGGTACCGTTGTACCGATATATACATACATACGTGTATATTTAGCACACGCGAACAAGTCCGTCGGTGTGTCCGTAATACCTGGCTCCGTATGCACGTGAACGTGTTCCGTATAGGGTCACAAGTTGCTACCGTGCAGCAGTTCATATATAACCACCACCCCGGCGCGGTGGCGAGGGAACGAGCGCAAGAGGTGCACACGAGTGAACAAGCAGCGAAAGCTTCGATAAAGCTCCAACCCCTCCGGTCATGAGACCACATTTGCTTAACGAGTCTCTAATACTCGGGTGCAACCCCTGGACTAATAATGCTTAGATAATGAGCCGTATTTTCTCTCCTCTTTTTTTTTTTTTTTCGCTCGCCTCTCCTCTTCCGTCCGCATTCCGCGAGGATGCTGCAGCCCGCGGTGCGCACTTTCCACGAAGGATGGTCAAAAACCCGGTCGCGGGTTTTCCATCTTCAACGAGACCGGTGAAAATCGGTTTCCGGGGTTTTTTTTCCCTTGAGTAACTAAACGCAGTAAAAATCAAAAAATAGATTTTCAATTTCCAACATTTCTCAAAGTTTTCGGTTCGAAAATGTTATATATATATATATACTCAATTGTTATTATATATATATACTCAATTGTTATTATATATATATACCCATTGTTATTTTCATTTATTATATTTTTTTTATTAATTTCAGTTAATTTCAATAACGAAGTCTATTTTATAATTTTGCATTTTATATATTTTATATTTACCCTTCGTCGGGTCCTAGGGGTTGAAATCATTTTAATTTACCGGAACATGGGATTCGAACCTCGGGTCCCGATTTCGCTCCGATTTGTATTATTATTATTATTGTCGTTATTAATTTTTCATTGATTCATTATTCTAATTTATCATTAATAATTTTTTTTTTTTGGGCCAAGATTCAATTGAATTCGAAGCTTTAATAACTAAACTCTTCAAAATAAATTAAAACTGGAGTTATTTCATTTATTATATTTTTTATAACTTTTTTTAAAAATTTATATATATTTTTTAAAATTATATTTTAAAAAAATTGTTAATTTCAATAGTGACGTCTATTTTGTTTCGATTTTTTATACATATTTTATAACTAACCCCCCCCCCCCCCCCCCCGATTTAATTCTAGGGGTCAGAATGATCTGAATTTTCCCGAACGTGAGATTCAAACCTTACTATTATTATTATTATTATTATTAATCGGACCCAAATCGGGACCTGAGGTTCGAATTATATTAATAATAATAATACTAATACTAATAATAATAATAATAATAATAATCGTCGCCCTGCCGAATTAATAATAATAATGCTAATAATAATAATAATAATAATAATCGTCGCCCTGCCGAATATTAATAATAATAATACTAATAATAATAATAATAATATTATTATTAATGCTATTATTATTACTGACGCTCATCCGGTAGTGGAACTTCGGAAGGGCGAGGTTTGGGGGGTCGATATTTGCAAGATGTAACACGCGAGGGTTGCGTGTAATACCTTGTGTTGGGAAGAAGAGATCACTCGTGTCGTAATTCGGTTTAATATCGCGGCACGATGTACAGCAGCGGCCGGACGTGACCAGAAAGCCGAAAGAATTCAATTCCAGCGCGAGGCAGCTGTCGAGCGACTAAAATCAAATAGGAAAGCAATCGCTCATCCCTACGCCCCCGGCAACAAAAAAACGAAAGGAATCCACGGCTAATAAAATATTTCTCGCGTGGCTCTACAAATTACACCGCGAGCCGTAATCACGCGTAATCAAATCACGACTTTTTTTTGTTCTTCTTCTCGCCCACGGATTAATAAATCCTCGCTGCAGCCCGCCGCCGAACTCCTGGCGGTTCGATATAGGTGTGCGGCATAGGAATGCAACGGGACTCTCGCCCCCGAGTTTTCGGGTAGGTAGCTGCTACCCCCGGGTGCCACCGGCACTTTGGGATTCTCCTATCGGAATTTCCATATTCGCTAATTTCGATATTCGGATCACCCTTTTCCGCATTTAGCTCCATTTCTGGCGAAATAAACCCACTCCCAATGAAGCAACCCCTTCCAATGGGAATAATCTCGATTTTGCATATTGAACGTCCCCATCGAATTGAGATTCTCGATCGGGGTAACTTTCGACTCGCGATAAGGGGTGAATCGCGATTAAGCGTACCCGAAGGACACGAAGGGTTGCAAGGGAAGGTGGTATTTGGTAATTCCTATAGGTGATGATTTTTAAGGAAGTGGTGTGTCTGAAGTGAAGCCGTCAGATGGCACTTCAGTGGTATGGAAAATTGGAAATTTGGTATTGAAAAGTTAGTATTAACAAATTTGAAGTTTGGTGTACCAATTTAATAGTAGAAAATTGGAAATTTAGTATTCGAAAGGTAGCGTTGGAAAATTGGAAATTTAGTATTACAAGTTAGTATTAGAAAATTGGAAATTTAGTATGGCAAGGTAGCATTAGAAAATTGGAAATTTAGTGTGGCAAGTTAGCATTAGAAAATTGGAAATTTAGTATTATGAATTTAGTATTGGAAAATTTTAAATTTAGTATTTGAAAGGTAGCGTTGGAAAATTGAAAATTTATTATTACAAGTTAGTATTGGAAAATTGGAAATTTAGTAAGCCAAGTTAATATTAGAAAATTGAACATTTTGTATTGGAAAGGTAGTATTGGAACATTGCAAATTTAGTATGGCAAGTTAGCATTAGAAAATTGGAAATTTAGTGTGGCAAGTTAGTATTAGAAAATTGGAAATTTAGTATTATGAATTTAGTATTGGAAAATTGTAAATTTAGTATGCCAATTTAATATTAGAAAATTGAAAATATTGTATTCGAAAGTTAGTATTAGAAAATTAGAAATTTAGTACGGCAAGATAGTATTGAAAAATTTGAAATTTGGTATTGGAAGGTTAGTATTAAAAAATTGGAAATTTAGTATGCCAAGTTAATATTAGAAAATTGGAAATTTAGTATGCCAAGTTAATATTAGAAAATTGAAAATGTATTCGACAGTTAGTATTAGAAAACTGGAAATTTAGTATGGCAAGTTAGCATTAGAAAATTGGAAATTTAGCGTGGCAAGTTAGTATCAGAAAATCTTGTTCATTTCTACTGGGGCTTAAATCGTACGATTTCCGAGGGCGGTATTTTCTGAGTTATCGAGAAACAGGTGTGAAATAGGGAACCCCTTGTTTCACGAATACATCAAAAGCCAGCAATCGTGTGTTCCTTGCTTCCTACGTGACCGGAGTTTTAAGGACCTCCGGCAGAAGGAAGGAAAGATTGGCCGGCCGAGGTTGGCACTGAGGGACGAATGTGCCTGTACCTCTTTTGTCGAGTGGGTATAACTTCCTTCCTTCCTTCCTTCCGGCAAGTGTCTCGAGTTTGAAACAATAGGGCTGTGCATGCAGAAAATACAGTTTCCTGGAGTTACATCTTCTTCTCGTGGGATTAATGTCCCGAAATAAGAAGCGGATCATCTCTCCATCGATTCCTCCCCGGTATGAATTCCAACGGATCCAATTTCCCGGCTATTATTCCACCACGATATAATTGAGAAACTTCCCGTGAAGAAAATATAGCGGGGCTTCCACGAGGATTCCATTGATTGGCCCTAAAATCAATTGGGCTCTAATAGGGGGAAATAATAACGACGCGCAACAAATTGTTTATCGGGTCCTTTCGCGAGTAATTATATTTTGGTGCGACAATAAGTCGACATTATTCAAACGAAATGACGTTTAATTGGAATTTAACAAATCGAATATTTGCATAATTTATATTTTGTAATTAATAATACTTAAAAAAATATATATTTTATATGTTTTTTGAGTATTCAAAAAATATAAAATATATTTTTTTAATGATGTGGGAAGGTGGTGGAAGGGTCGGAAGAGAAATCCGTGAATAATATATACGTATTATATTGGTTTATTGAAACACTATTAAAGAAACCTTCGGTAATTAAAGAAAACACAATAAGTAGTGATACAAAGCCACGTGCAGCGCGAACGATAGCTGGCAGCCATATTGAGCGGAAGGCGGTTGAGATGCCAGTGCGACTGCGCGGTTAAAAGAGTGATATCGAGCGCGCGTATCGATCGAGAGATCTTATCGCAATAGATGGCGCTCTTAGCGATATTCCGTTTAATGACGTTGGCGGGATGATTGAAATTCCCAACAAATGAGAACTTACTTCTAGGCTTATAACGTTTGTTTCCGCTTCCAATTTCCTTTTGTCACCTATAAACCCTAAATTGGAGTATCATCTTCCACCCCAATCGACATTTTCACCCTATTTCAATACTTTAAATGCTTCGGGAAATATTTGAAAATGAATTTTCATCTGTAACTCCTACAATGAGTTTGCAGCTGCTTCGCTAGCAATAGTTTTGTCTCTAAATGACTTCTTCAAATACTCCAGCAAAGTTTTCACTGTGTCCGTTACACCTGGAGCTCCTCGATAAAATGTTTTGCACCGAAGAAGAACGTCGGTGACTCAGGAACTTGTAATTTTACATTTTCTTGGATAATTGTAATTCGTTCAAGAGTGACGTCATTGTCACTTTTATGAACTACTCGAAGTACCAATTAGTTGCGAAAATTTTATTTTAAAATTATTAATATTCTGTAATAAATCTTTTATCATTTTCATTCCACTTCTAATTTCTAGAGGGCACTGTGGTGGAATATTTATTTCATATTCGTTAATTTTTTAAACTACCGTTAATTATACTTATAGTTATCGCACGTACCTACAGGTAATGACTATTTTCGGAACGTAAGAGGGGTTGAAAGCTCAAAAGCAGGACCTGCAAAATATAATAATCTAATTGGAGGACCTAGAGGGCTTCGCGAGGTCGATTTGGAGCTCCTCTTGTGAATCTCATTTGGGCGAATTCGCCAATAATGGGCAACTTGAGGTTAAGAGCAAGTGTCTAAATTTAATGTAAAATAAGTGCACGATAAACTTCTGCAATTTTATCAAGCCTATTCTCAATGAAATTTTTTTCCATCAAAAATAAAAAAAGGGTTATCATTACACCTGATTCTCTTTTTACACGAATTTGATTTGACACGAGTTAAAAATAAAAAAAGTCTCTCTTTTCACACGAATTGTTTTGTTTTAGCACGATTTTTAATATTCCATGAATTTTTCTTGAACAAATATTTCTTGTTTATATTATTTTAACTTTTTTTATGTTCACGAATTTCAGATATTATTTTCTTTTTCTCAAGGTATAATTTACTTTTTATAATACATTTAATGACTTAAAATGTGTAAGCACGAAATAAATTAATTGAATTCTAACAAGAATTTTTTAATTATTGTTTACACCTGATTCTCTTTCTACACGAATTTTTTGGGGACGTATCTATCGTGTAAAAAGACAATTAGGTGTATTTCGAGTCGAGTAAATAACGAAGGGGTATCAAACGATAGAATCTTTTGGGGATGCCGCGGAAAATTCCAGAATTTTTCATGGTCCAGTGATCACCCAACTTGAAATTTCAAAAAAAAATTCCATTAAAAATTTAAAAAATGGCACTTTATGATTTCGACTCGGGTAATAACGACCAGGTAACAATAATTGCCACCTTTCAGGGATGCCCTATAAGGCTCCAGAGTCTTGGAGGAATGGAAAGGTCCCAAGGAAACCCTTCACCCAATCCCATTCACCCTCTTGTCCTTTGAAACGGTGACCCAGATTGAAAATCCCCAAAAATCCATGAAAAATCGAAAAAGGGTTTTCATTGTTTCGACTCGAACAATGGCGAGTAGGAAAAAACCCGGCAAAACCGTAGCAAAACCTTTTGCGGCTCCTGCAAAGACTCCAGAGCCTTGGAAAAAATCACTTTCGTGTCCGGGAACTGGCGAATCTGTCGAACGACACCCCAAGAGTTCGCTAATTCAAGACCCGAACACGCGTCCCCCGACGGTTTGGACCGATTCCGCTTTGTGCTGGGAACATCCCCTTTAACGGGATCTTCCCAACGCGGAGCTCAACACGGAATCCAACATTGTGGGCAAACGTCGAAGTGGTAGCATACATTATAAGCGGAGGGTTGCAAAGGATGGCGGCGGCGGCGGCGGCGGTACGAGTGAAGTCAGACGAACGCATCGACACGGTTCGCCCATCCTACTCGTTACGGTATTTCCAGCGTGCTTCTGTGTTAGCGATCGGAGCAACTGCCCGTGAAATGGTACCATAAAGCAACGCCGTTCTCGTGCTTCGCAATCCGTTAGGTCTTGCTCCGCAGCCTCCGTGACTGCAGCATCAATGCGAGCCCAGTTTCCACCGATTCTTCCTATTCGTTTCATCCCCCCCAATTGGATGGTTTCCTCCAGGATCATCTTCTTCGGTCCCAACGACCTTGAGAGGTCAGTCAATCAGCATCGGTCAATTTTCGAGAATTAGCAGGTATCGGATGTCGTTCTTTTTGAAATTCCGTTCCACTTTTGAACCTTACTCGGTGACATCACGAGTGACCTTCGGGGGTTCCAGTTCCAATGACCTTCAAAGGTCAATTAGTATCGGTCAGTTTAGTCAATTAGCATCGGTCCAGTGTTGTCCGTTTTCACTTTTGTCCTACTTTCGAATCTCACTCGGATACAAACAGACTTTCCTCCAAGGTTTTTAGGTTCCAATGACCTTCAAAGGTCATTGCGATACTATATCTCGATACCACAGGTTTGTCCCTTACAGGTTCAATTAGTATCGGTCAATTTCGTCAATAAAATTCGATCTTATTCTTTTTTACTTCTGTTTCACTTTCGAAGTTCACTCGGTGACACCCAGGATCTTTTCCATGATCTCCAATTCCAATGACCTTTAACCCTCAGTGGGTACTCTATACTGTTTGTCCCGATCCGGGTACTCTGGGTCTGTGAGACCCGAGCGATTTTCAATCGCTTATAACTCGGAGCCAAATCATCGTAGGGAGACGTTTTTTTTTTTTAAATCCATCGCCAGAATCTCAAAGAAAGGAATGCGTGATCCATTTTACTCAAAATCTAAAGGTTTTGTTAATATTTAACAAAATACCAGGAGACCTTTCGAAAAAAATTTTTTTTTTCAAATTGTTGTAAAAAAATGAAAAATAAAGATAAATTAATTTTAAAAACGGGTTTTTAAAGCTTAAGTGTTGTACTTTAAGGCTGTATAGGTCATTTTTCGATTAAATTAGGATAAGCGATTTATTTTTGCGATTGAAAGTTAGTATTTTTTACAACGTATTTTTCATATATACACGGCCATTATCGCTAGAAAATTTGCAAAAAAAATTGTTTAAAAAATTTTTCAGCCTACCTTATCATATAATATTTAAAAAAAATATATATATAAATATAGAGTTGCAATGGTAAAGAAAGATAAAAATCGAGATATATTATTTGAAAAGTATTTATTATCTGAAAACTTCTGTTCCACTTTTGAACCTTACGCGGTGACATCACGAATGACCTTCGGGGGTTCCAGTTCCAATGACCTTCAGAGGTCAATTAGTTTCGGTCAGTTTAGTCAATTAGCATCGGTCCAGTGTTGTCCGTTTTCACTTTTGTCCTACTTTCGAATCTCACTCGGATACAAACAGACTTTCCTCCAAGGTTTTTAGGTTCCAATGACCTTCAAAGGTCATTGCGATACTATATCTCGATACCACAAGTTTGTCCCTTACAGGTTCAATTAGTATCGGTCAATTTTGTCAATTAGCATCGACCCAATGTTGTCCTTTGTTACTTCTACTCGATTTTCGAACCTCGCTCGATGACAACCGGGATGTCCTCCAGGGTCTCCAGTCAAACGCAGGTTCCTCCGAAGGTTACTCTAAAGGGGACTGACGATAAGAGACACGCTGTCACCACTGGGAGACGTTAAGAAATAGAAGAGAAGTGACAAAAGATACGATCGAATCGATGCTAATTGACGAATTTTCCCGATCAGCTGTTTTCAACGACTTCGCAGTGAAATTCGCTTTCAAGGGCCCAGCGAGTACTCCGCAAGAGCCAATTCCGGCGAAACTTGGCGAAAGACTGCCGGCGACTTTTCGTGGTCTGGTAATAAACCTAGATAATTAGCTGGCTAAGCACTCGAGTTATTACTGAAGGATGCCAAGTCTCGTGGAGGGTGGCGCTTTGTCCACCGTAAGGCCGAAGCGTACAAGAAGAGTCTTCCCCAAGGCGGGCTCCGTGACTAATCTGGATCTTCCCTCCGCCAGCAATACACGAATGTGCCTGCCGCCACTTCAATATCACAAGTTTCTCCCCTAAAGTGGAGTGGAACCTCATTCCGCCCCAACCGTGGACTCGCTTTGAGGAGGAAAACTTGTCGATGGAGCGACGAGTTGCTTTCTCTCGACGATTGGGGTCCCGAGTGTCAGGAGCTTCCCCGAAATTCCAGCAGTTTTTCCTCCAGTCGGGGACGCGTCCCCCGTTTTGCGATATTTTTCGCTAAGAGTCGAGAAAAAAAAAAAGAGCTGACGCACCAGCGCAAGCGGTTAGCGTTGTTTAGGGGCAAGCGTACAGGGTCTGAACTCGAAAATTGATTAGGCCACTATCTCGAACACGTATATTTTCGCCAACCGAAGACCCCAAGGTTCGGGAACGATTTTTCCTGGAGCAGAAGTCCGGATTATACTGGAGAAGAATGGCCCTCGTGCCTGGAGGAGGGGATCCGGTTTTCGGGGAAAATTGTTAAGGGTGGTTTTATAGGATAATGGTGGGTAACGATAAGTGAGGAATTATTAATTTATTGTTGGTTTATTAATTATTCATTAATTATTAATTTACCATTTCGAAAATCATTATTTTATGTAAAATGTTTTTTTTTTATTTGTATATGTAAGTAATAGCTTTGGAAAATTGGAAAAAGAAATAATTTTGAAATCGAAAGACCGAAATTTAATTGAAAAATTGTCGAAAAAGGGGTGGTTTGGGGATGAAAAATTCTGATTGAGCCTTAATCTGGTGTAATTGGTAAAAGATGCGTTTTTTTTAAGTATTTTTCGTGGACTGTCAATTTTCGAATTATATTTTTTTCTTCATAATTAATTGGTAATTTCACGCGATTGGGGCTTTGCAAATTGATTATTGATTATTCCGCACATACGGATGCAGAAGTTTCATCACCTTAAGGGTGCTTTTCATCGAATAATTATAATTAATTATATTTTTGCAATCATTCGCTAATTTTTTTATAATTAATTACTAATTTCAAGTAATTCGTGAACCTAACGATGGTACTTTGCGGATTGATTATTGATTATTTTGCGGACGTACCAGTTCCATTACTCTAAAGGCTCCTTTTAATCAAATATCATCAGTTAAGATTTTTTTTTTCAATCTCCAAATAATTTTTTTTTTTTTCACAACTAATTGATAATTCCAATTAGCAGTAAAATTTTGTTGATGTTTATGAGGATAATCGTAAAAATAATCGTAAAAAATAATAATAAAAATAATACCTGGCAGATTAATTATTGATCACGCTGCAAATTAATTATATTCATCCCCTTGAAGTTCTTTGTTTTCACTCATTATTAATAATTAAATCTTTTTTTTTCCGATCCTCGACTATTTTTCTTATCAAACCAAATTAAATGAAAATTCGTAAATTAATTTAAATTGATAATTAATTTCAAATAGCTATTGGACAAATTATAATTGTCAAAGGAAGAGCAAGGTATAAGCTTTTTTAGGTCACCGAGCTCTTTAAGCACAAAACATTTCATAGAGCAGCTCCAGGTTTAAGAGATATAGTGGAAACTTTGGTGGAGTATTTGAAGAAGTAATTCGGGGACAAAACTATTACTGGCGAAGTAGGTGGAAACTCTTTTGCAGGAGTTACGGTTGAAAGTTGCTTGTCAAATATTTTCGGAAGCGTTTAAAGTATTAAAATAAGGTCGACGCGTTGACTAAGGGTAGGAGTTGTCACCCTAATCAAGGGTTTGCAAGTGATAAAAGCGAGTTGACGGTAGACATAAGATGTGTGGGAAGAGAAGCAATTTCTCAAATTTCGAGTCGCTCGAAATTTTCCAAGAGGGATGGGATTGAAGATCTAGAGCTTTTTTTTTATAAATTCGTATACACCTTTGGTAGAAAAAAATAGTGTTGACAGTGAAATAAAATAATTCAATAATTAAATAACATTATTATATTATCATTCCTTCTCTCAATTTTATTATTATACGTCACAACCCCCAGCTTTCTCATTCGAATCAGCAATTTTCGTCATTTCCAGTGCTCGATTTTTCCTCGACATCCATCCCCGTGCACTTTCCTTCCAAAAACCGCAAAATCCTGGCGAACGATTCCTTGTATGCCATGAACGACCCTTATCGGGCTTCGCGTTGGGTCCTAATTCATTTTCGGGCCAATTAATCAGATCTTCGTCAAAGGGCCGCTATATTCCCTTCACGGGACGTCTCGGGGCGATAGCGGGGTCGCATAGCACCCCTACATAGTGGTCATTGTGGTTTTAGGATGCTATGCGCAGCACACTGCACTCGCTGCTGCACGTGTGCACGTACGTACATCGGCTCTCGAGATAGGAACCCCGAGACAATCGACTGGTATCTAAGAATGGAATCCGACGATGCTATTCGACGTCGGTTTCGCTTCGCTTTGGGAATGCCGTTGTAGTTCCGCACCCTCACCCCAACATCATCCCCCTGGTCCTGCAGCTTCTTCCTCCGGAGAATTCCGGAAAGAGTCTCCGCTAAGAATTTCCCATGGACCGGTTCGATCCCGTGGAATATCGTACCACGAGGGAAATCGTAAAACCTGGACCCGGGGGTTCTTTACGACCCCCTCGGAAGGAATTCGACGAAATAGCGCGAACCAGGGGAAAAAGCGCGTTATTGCGAAGAAAGTGTGTCATGCTGGCAAATTTTTCGCTGGAACAAATGACCCAAATCCACCCCGTCTGAAATCCTCGGCTCTCTGGAAGGGTGTTAAGAGGAAGGGAGTTACAGCATCAGTGTTTATTCTCTTTAGCCGACAGATTCTTCCCTCTTTCATCAAAAGCGAGCGGAGAATTGAGGGAAACTGACTGTTCCAATAAAGAGTGGCGTGGAATGGAACCACTACCCTCGCAAATCTGGCGGAGGACCGGAGTGCGATATTGAAAGCCAGCAGCATCTCTTTACTCGAGGGTATACCACCGGCTCCGAGCCACGGGGGTGGGATTTTATTTTCCCCATATGAATGTTTCAATACCGTCCCTCGCTAGCTTTTATGGTAATTCGAGTTCCCGCGTGTCTGGAAACCAGTGGAATTTGAAAACCCGCTGGAAAGAAACGAGATTTTTTAATAACTATCGAGATCCGGGGATTTCTAACCGAAAATCTGAATACCAAATTCGCAAAATTGGTTGGGGTTTTTGTTTTTTTTTTGTGGTATGCGTCAGTCGGGTGTCTAGCTTCTATCTAGCGTTTGTCCGAAGTGGTACAATCAATCGTTATATTATAATAGAATGGAAAAAAATTGGCGCGTTGGTAACGACCTTGAAAATTGATAAATTTTTTTCTAAATCTTAAATTAAATAAAAATCAGTTTTTTCGAATTAATTTCAATTTTTTTTTCTTCAAATTTCAGATTAATTAAAAAGTAATAAAAGTAATAAATAGGCCCTCCAATTGTGTTGAATATTATTCTTTCGGGTATTGTTGGATATTGGTAGCCAATATATGATTAATTAAATTAATGTCTTTTTAAACTTTCCTTTTAAACTATTAGTTTTTGGTTATTCGAAAAATCAGAAACCAGTTTTCGATGGATTCTTCAAAAATTAAAAACTAAAACCAAGTTTTTTAAAATTTTCAAATAACAATGAATTGGAGATCCTGAGCTTTTTTTTATAACTTTTTATTGTTAATTCAGAAAATCAGTTATTGGTTCCTTACTCACAAAAATACCAAATTTACTTACATAAAAAACAAAGCTCCACTTTAGGGATTCTCAAAAAATGAAAAACCAAAACCAAGTTTCCTGAAATGTTCAAATAACAATGAATTGGAGATCCTGAGCTTTTTTTTATAACCTTTTATTCTTAATTCAGAAAATCAATTATTGGTTCCTTACTCACAAAAATACCAAATTTACTTACATAAAAAACAAAGCTCCACTTTAGGGATTCTCAAAAAATGAAAAACTAAAACCAGGTTTCCTGAAATTCTCAAAAAACAATAAATTGGTAGATCCAGTGCTTCTTTATAAACGTTCTACCGATAACTCGAGAAACAAATTATCGACTCCGTATTAACAAAACTGCTAAAAAGTAAAAATCCAAATTTCCCCGAAATGCTTTTCCGAAATTTTCAAATAGGGGTGGTTCTCGTCGATTCCTACCTGGAAGCCATCTCTGGGCTTAAAAAATATGCTTCGAGGGGTGTTATTAAGGCCGGCAGAGCGTAGTTAACAAAAGATTAGCGTTACCTCCCGGTTGTTTAATAATAACTCACTCCGTCCGCTGTCTGCTCTCCCTGCAACAACCTCCCTTTCAAGAAACTTTCCACGAAGGGGTGTTTCTGTACAACGAGAGAGACTATACATAGAACAAAGCCGTCCCTCCATAAACACTTCTTATACTACTTAGCAGCGAGATACGTTATTTTTACCCCCGGGGGAGAGTCCGAGTACCGCGTATCCGAATCGGAAAGTGTCCCATTTGCCGCTGGAAGGGACGGAAATGCTACGAATATCCCGGAAGGGCTGCGAAAATACGGTCATTGGCGTGTTACGGTCTCGCATACCCGCTGTTAATTCCACACCCTTATGAAAAAAAATACCATTCGGAGCTTATGCGGACACATTCTGTTACATTCGAATGTATTAACACGAAACCTACCGTGACGTCACCTAGTGACGTCACATACGTATATTTTAAATGGGCAGCGGGTCATTTGACCCGCTCACGGTAGCTTTAGTGTAAAAAAAAAAAATGGGGCTTTGTATTTTATGAATGTACGTAAGGGATGACGCTCCTCGGCAACGTCACAACTACCCCTAGGCGTGACACCCAAAATTTAAGCATCAACCCCCGGGTCATCTGGATACCGAAGACTTTCATACGCACTTTCTCCTCTTTCTTCACCGACCCAAGGACCGAGGGATCGCTTTCGGCTGCTCGTCGGGGGTGGCGGGCACAATTCCGTGGTACCTATTCGTAGGATCCGTCGAAACAACCCCTTTTAGCTGGCATAGGTCGGTGATGGATTGATCGAGGAGTCACACAGACGCGTTCGCTATGGACTCCCATGTAAAAAAATGTTATAAAGTTTTATAAAAATTATATAAAGTCAATTTGATAAAAAATTGGTTTTATAAAATTGTTATACAAAGTTTATTATAAAAAGTTTATTAGAAAAATTATGTATAAAAATATAAATCACGTGTAAATATATTTACGAAACTTCTATAGTATTAACTAACTTGTTCTTCACTTGTAGCGTATTTTTTATATTTACTCATGTTTTTTCCAAATATTCACTCTTTTCTCAAATGTCAATTTCAAGTGTCACACAATTTATAGTTGTAAGAAGAACGCAGTAATATTCATACTATTGATGAAGACATTTGAATTCAAATGGAGTGAATATTACTGCTTATAATAAAAATAGGTAGATAAATAAGTAAAAAATAGTTGATTTACATTGTTCATGTATGTTAAAATTATCATAAAATTTTTTTTTTTAAATGTTTATAAAATTATAAAATTTTAGTTTTATAAACCTTTTATAACAATTTTATAAAACCAATTTTTTATCAAATTGACTTTATACAATTTTTATAAAACTTTATAAAATTTTTTTACGTGGGCTCTCTCTCACACACACACACACACACACTGGCTCATTTCGTGGGGCGTTGCGGTAGACGAAATGTGTGCCGAGCCTCTTCTTAATGCATCGCGACGGCAAACAAAAACATCGTTAAGGTAACCGGCTATCGCGAGGTCGGGCGACCGGAAGAGGGCGAAGGGGGAAGAAGAGCCGCAAGAGGGAACGAGATGGGGAGGCTTCGGGGATGGTCGAAGCCTCCAGTAGGGTTGGGCAAACTGACCCAGATTGCGAATAGTGAATGCACTCGGCAAAGCCTCTGCTGCCATCCCTGTCCCTCTTGTGCTCCATCCACGCTGGCTCCGGACTCGCCTCCGGTGTCCATATAAATCCCTGCGCCGCGTTCGAGTCAAGCGGAGTCGAGTCGAGTCGAGTCGGGTCGGGTTCCAAAAGGACAATGTGATTTCGGAATATGGATTTCTGGCAGACTTGCACGAGCTCGTGAGAATGCACCGATGTTTTTCCAACGGGACAGACATCCCTTTTTTTCCACCCACTCGGGTTCTCCTCGGTGGCACAGCCGAGCGGAAAGGGCTGCCCATTGGACGTCTTGTTTACAAAGCCTACAAGGAATAAATTATGGCCCCGTGTCCGGTCGACCGTCGCCCTTTAAAGTCCGACGCAGTTGCAACCGGGGAAAAAACAATTTCCTGTCTCCTAAAAATGGACCAGATGGAAAAGAGAGAGAGAGAGAGAGAGAGAAGATAGATGTGCATCGGATTGGCAGTGGCGGAGGCCCATCTGGAAATAAAAGTCGATATTTTATTCCGGGCTTTCAGCCACGATTACCTCATGCAACCCCCTTCCAGCCCTCCCTTGTCTCGATATTCCAAATATTTCTATTACATTTCTGCTCCGGGGCGAGTCAACTATTTTTTTTTTGTTTAAAGCCCCTCCTCGAAAGAGGATTCGAGCCTGCAAATCATTTTCCCCTTTCCGAGCGGCAGCCCTTGAAGTCGGGGGTGGGTTTAGGGGTTTTCGCGCTACCCGAGACGGGAAATAGCTGGCACGGGAGATTTTATTGTACCGGTAGGAAGGGGGAAAGGGAAACCTCGGTCGAAGAAATCCCGTAGCAGGTGACGGAGTTCCCGAAAGCTCGTTTCTTTTTTTCTTTTTTTCTGCTTTTTTGCTTTCCGATTCGAAAGTTTGGTTTCATTGGAGTGACTTCTCGCTTTAATTTGGAAATTTCGAGGGGGGAAAGAGGTGTTTTGTCGGTGGAAGAGTTTCCAGGGTTTCTTGCCACCGGATTGAAAACGGAAGACATTTTTAAGGGTGTCACAGTTTGGATTTTGAAATCGTGGTTTTTTATGAAAAATTTTTATGAAAAATTGAAATTGAAATTCAATTTTTATGAAAAATTGAAATTGAAATTCAATTTTTATGAAAAATTGAAATTGAAATTCAATTTTTATGAAAAATTGAAATTGAAATTCATTTTTTATGAAAAATTGAAATTGAAATTCAATTTTTATGAAAAATTGAAATTGAGAGGGTTGAAAATGATGGGTTTCGGATCTAAAAAGAGGGTTTTGAAATTTTTCCGGTGATTTTTCTTTCCCCATTGAGGAATTTTTTTTTTTTAGGTAAAGTTGAATTAAAGAATAGAAAAAAAGAGGAGCCTTTTTGGAGTTAATTTTTGTATTTGGAAATAAGAGTTTCGTAAAAAGTCGTAATTTTAAGGGTCGAAAGAGGAAGATTTCATCATTAAATGTATCGATTTGGAAATTCTCTGTGATATTTTTTTTCCAAACTGACGATTTTTCAGGTACAATGAAATTGGGGGGTGGGAAAAAATAATTGAGGATTTTCTTGAATTTTTAAATTTGCATTTGGAGAAAAAGAGTTTCATGAAAAATTTGGATTTTTTTGTGATTTGCTTTTTTTTTTAGACCGAGGAATTTTTCAAGTAAAGTGAAATGAAGGGGTAAAATAAAAATGCTGAGCCTTTTTCGGGTGTTAAAATTCGCGTTTTGAAAAAGGAATTTCATGAAATATTTGCAGATTTAAAAGTTGAAGGTTTCAATTTGAGAGCGATATTCCCGCATTCTCTTTTCTTACATTCAGGAAATTTCAGGTGTAATTGTAAAATAAAAGATAAATAGGGGACCTGCGGGGGTGCGAAAATTTTATTTGGGAAGAAAAGCTTCAAGAAAAGCTGCAATTTACAAGCTTGAAAGTAGAAACTTTCCGCTTTAAGGTGAGCTATTTTCAATGCCCCTATGATCTTTCATCCACTTTTACGAATTTATAAAATGCAAGTGTAGGGAATTAGAGGGATCTGTTTGGGTTTCAAAATTCTCTTTTCGTGGAAAAACCTCGCAAAGTGCTGCAATTTTCTGCGTTCAAAGTAGAGAGCCTCAGCTTTAAAATGAGCTATTTTGAAAGCCCCTGTAATTTTCCCTTTCAGGACTTAGAAAATTTCCGAATTTAGATGGGAAATTCGCTAATATATACTGAAAACAAGAAATTGCAGATTTGAGGCTTGAAAGTAAAAAGATTCAGCTTCAAAATGAGCTATTTTCAAAGCTTCCGGTCTTTCCTTTTCCAAACTTAGGAATTTTCCAACTTGAATTCGAAAATTTGTCGATACAAAGAAGTGGAAAACATAAAAAAACATATTGGGGGGGGGGGTTCAATTTTTCTTTTAATGGGAAAATTTCACAAAAAAATTGCAATTTCTGAAATGGAAAGTGGAAAGATTGCAGCTTTAAAACGAGCTTTCTCCAAAGCTTCTACGATTTTAATTTCAGACTTGGTAATTTTCAAACGTAAATTCGAAAATTTGCTCAAATAAAGAAGTTGGGATACAAAAATAAATTGGCTTTTTCGTTTGATGGCAAAACTTCACAAGAAATTGCAATTTCCAGGGTCGAGAGTACACGGAAAACCCCAACTTTAAAATGAGCTTTCCCCAAAGCTGTTCTCCGTTTCTTTTCAGGCTTTAGGAATTTTCCAACTTAAATTACGAACTTTGCTGATATCGAGAAACGGAGAATTTGGGGTAAAAAAAACAAGAAATAAAAAGAGAAGCAAGTTTTGTTTTTTAACGGAACATCCTCACAAAACAATTGCAATTTTTCGGGTCGTACTTGGGAAAGCTCGCGCTTTGAAACGAGCTACCTCGAGATCCTCTGCTATGATCCCTTTCGGACTTGGGAGTCTCCAAAGTCGAATTAGACAATTCGCTAATATACCGGGGACGGAAGATTGAAAGCAACGAGGATTGCTTCCAACTATTTCTTGCTCTATATCTACCCACTGTCATTATTTTGTCCAACAATTTCGATGGAAATGAATGCCCGCCTGCTCCCCCCCTTCCCCTATTCGCCCCTGCGCCGTTCTTTCAGCCCATTGTGTTCCATCTTTCTGAGCAAACCCGAGTCAAAATCTCCCTTGGGGATTTGCACAAAGGGGAAGGCAACTGCCGGTGTTTTTTTAAGGCCGGAGGCAAGCACAGATTAAATCGTACACGCTAAAGAGCTAATCCGTCTCTATCTGTCTCATCTTCTCCACCTCTCGGGTCCTCCAACCCCCCGGGTTCCTTCTCCCGCTTCGTTGTCTTCCACATTTTACACTTTGTGCCTCTTTTGAAACGCGCAAAAGAGAGCAAAAGGCGAAAAAAACAAGCGGACGTACTCGCGAAACCTCACATACGCGGCGCGATAGAGCGCGTTGGACATGTTTTTTTAGCGCACTTAAGGGATGGGAAATCGGGGCTTCACGTAATTTCCTTGGGATCCAATGCCTCTGAGCGAATTACGTATTAAAAGCTTAATTTTCCGCGACGAACCGTCTCCGGTTTCCCTTTAATTCTCTCTCTCTCTCTCTTTTTTTTTTTTCTTTCCTAAGGTTCTGCCCCTGCTTTCATTTCTCAGTCTCCTGTCCCACCTCATCATCTCTCGCTACCCTTTGAAACTTTAAGGGACGACTTCTCCTCCGGCGATTTGTTACTATTTCCGTCGCGGAACCTCCCTTTGTGTGTATTTTCAATCCCGGATTTGCCCACGAATGGAGGGGGGGGAGACAGCCCAGGAGTAAAGGGGATAGTATGCCGCGAGTCTGGCCCGCGACAGACTTTGGCCGTATCACGGACCTCTCGTTCCTCAGCCTCCGGGCGGATCGCGCTGGAGCGGAAGCTCCCGCAGACGTTTCCGGGCGTTCATTGTCATTCCCAACGTTGCCCTCGCATGCGGATTTGAGAAACAGTCAGCTACAGGAGCGCCTCGTCTCTCGAATTGACCTCGCAGCGAGGCGGAGGGCACCGAGACAGAGAAGGAGGGCGAGGGTTGTCTCTCTCTTTTCTTTTGCCTTCCCACGAAAATTCGATTATCTTCGCTATCACGTATCGCGGCTCCTCCGCTCCAAAGGCTACGTAGTATCTCTTCGATCGAGATCAAACGGAATCAAAGAACGCCGCGACGGTACCTGACTCTCCAGGTACCGTCGTGGATCCCGTTTCAGCTGGATCCCCTTCGTTCGGCTTGGAAATGATGGTTTGGAATCGAGAGGAGCGGCGTTTCTTTCTTTTTTAGTTTGGATAGAGAAGACGGAGGTTTTTTTTTTTTTTTCTTCGTTGGGTCAAAATTAACGGAGTCACTGATCGAAAAGCCGGAAGACGAGGATCCACGTCGGGGATCCATCGGTTTTGGGGATTAACCTTTTTTTTCTGGGTCCAGGGAGTCACTGGGATACTTTGGAATGGGGGAAGAGTATGGCAAAAGTCTGGGGACGAAGCAATTGCTGATATTAATTTTCGCCAGACACTCGGTTCCTCGATTGTTGGCTCAAAATCGGGCGAGTAATTGACCCGAAGGCGAGGAAGTGGGAGATTGGAGTTAGAATTTGGACAATTTGGGTGGACCTTTCGAAGCTGGATCGCAAAAGGTACCTCGAAATTCCACGGAGTATGGCCGAAGTCTGGCCATACTCTGGAAAGAGTCATTCGATCGCGTTTTTTTCGCCCGGCGCACTCGATTTTTCTTTCCATTGGGTCAAAATCAGGATAGCGACTGACCCAAAAGTGGACATTGTTGCTTTGTAGGTTCTCATCTAGAGGTCCGAAAAAACGGTGATTTTCTTGATTTGTTTTTTGGGGTAGAAGGAATTAATTTAACAACTCCAATTTTTGCACACATATGTATTGGTTATTGAAGTACAAAAAAAAAAATTTTTTTTGATGAAAAATTGTGCAATTTAGTTCTTGTACGTGGACCGTAACGCGACGGTCTAAAAAAAAAAAAGTGTCGATGTCTCCTCCATCGCAGAGCCTTGAAAAATGATCTAAAATCAAAAAACCAAAAATATTTATTAAATATATAATATTTCCTAGGGGTTATACCTGTAATATTAATAAAAAGTCAAAAATAAAAGAAATGACGTCCGTTTGAATTGTAGGTACCGATTTTTGCTTTCTTTTTTCGCCCTTTGAAGTAATAAAACAAAACTAAAAAATATCAAATATCACCTGCATTCAGGTATAACCCCTGACAAATTTTGTCTAGTTTATGATGAAAAAAAAAAATGTCGATTCATCAAGTAGTTTTTGAGATACGATGGAGGAAGTTTTCAAAAACATGGTTTTTCAGGAAACGCGTTTAAAGTGACGATTTTTTGAATTTAACAAGTCAATAATGTACCTTACGGCCAATCAGCTATACCACGGCTGTGCAGTAGTTCTTCCTCGACCTCGAACTGCTCCATTTGCTGCATCTGCCGCGCTTTCTTGGAGGATTTCAATCTGGGGACGTAAACTACGAGTTATCGTGAAAATTCGATTTTTATCAAAAATTGCGTGTCGCGTTTTTGTTCTCAAAGAAAAAAAATAATATTTCGGCTACACAAATTTATGTACACATTCTACACATGATAAGCCACTACTATCATCAAAAAAAATCCACAGATTTCACGAAGTAAGAATCAGAGAGATTGAAAATCGATACGCACAGGAGGCAAAATTTGCAGGGTAACCCAAAAATATATATGTTATGTGACGTTTCTCGATTCGAGCCTCCTACCGAGAAAAATGACGTCACAGCGTTACCGTGTCATTTTCTCATTTACCACTCCCTATAAAACAATGACGTCATAGCGTTACGTGACATTTCTCGATTCGAGCCTCCCGCCGAAAATAAAAAGATTTTCGATCTTAAAAAAATCGATTTTTTTGAAGTTGCTCGATGAGAACCTACCCTTAATCGTCGAATTATGTTTCTACGAATTACCAGCTCCTCGGCAACCCATCAGCGGACGCAGCCTCTTCCGCGACCTCGTCTCTTGCCTGAATAGAGCGCACAATAGCGTCGCAAATAACGACGAAAGAACTGCATAGATGGGTACAATACATTAACAGAGTTTCCGTATTACGTATAGACGTACTTGGGAAGACTAGTAACCTATTCTGTATGCTACAAAGGTAGCTTTTTCCCGTTTTATTTCTCATGGGCGATCCCTCTTGATTTCGTTGTGACTGAAAGTCAAGGGAGAGGCGGGGCGGAGGTTTATCCCGGAATTGAAAAGTTTCGCAAACTCCCCGAAAACGCGAAGAATTTGCTTGCGGCTGCTTTCTCCGCCATCCCCTTTCATCCGGCAGCATTCGATCCCCCATCCGACCCCACGCGTCTCCTCCACCCCCTCTGCAGCCGTTGCTGCATCCGAGGGAGGGAGCAGGAGGACAAAGTTTAAATTGTTTTCAAAATGTTCCACAACAGGACGAGGCCGCGCGTCAGCCACCACCCCCTGTACACATACTTGCAGGAGTTAACGCTCGAGGGCCTCCGGTGCGTCAAATTCTGGACACATTCTCGCTACCAAACCGTCGGCGAAGGATGAACCAGACTGAATTTCCCAGCCCCCGGAGGACCGGAAGGTGGTAGAGGTATGCCCGGAGTCCGGCTGGCTGTTGCAGCAGCAACGGACCGGATTGCCTGGCATCGTTAGCGGCGTCCGCGGGACCCGTGCCTTCGTCCCCGCGTGCCCGGAAGAATGAGCGTTTAACAAATGCCGTCGTTTCACGTCCCGGACCATTTTTAATGACACAAAGTGCACGTGCACCGTGTCCGTGCCCGCGCGCGCGCGCGCGCGCTCGTTTTTGTCTGAAAACACGAAGTGTGAGAGGAAAATAAAATCCAGGGTACGCTAAAAAGAGGGAAAGAAGTGGGAAACACAAAGAACTATTATGCAGCAGCCAGACTGAAAGGCGCACAAGAGATAAAAATATAAAGTGCAAGATTTTTTGCCGCCCCCCTTTTTCTTTCCTTTTTTCCTTCTTCCTCCGCTCCACCTTCTTCTCTTCCACCGCTGTTTGTAGAATACCCGCTTATGCGGGAGACGCATGGCCTACCTCCTACCCGACGCGGAATCCTTCCTTGAACCACTGCAGTTGGCTTTTATGCACGAAAAAAAAAAGAGACCATCGTGTAAACACCTGGCCGACTTTCGCCGCGCTCCGCAAAAACTTTCAAACTGTGCTGCAAACTTCGCGATAACGCCGATCAATTTCGCCCCATGCTCCGATGCGTCGCGAAATTCTGCCCCGATTTGCAGAACGTCGCCGGCGAAATCCTACCGGCATCAATCTTCGGTCTGTCTTGGACCGATAAGACCCCAGCCTGGTTTGAAAGTCACCTCGACGAGGACTTCCGAGAGACTCGATGCCACGGTCGGGTTCCAGGACGCTCCTCGTATGCCGTCGCTGCACCGGAAACGCCATGAATGTACCGGACGCTCACTTGGTTTCCAAAAAAACAAAAAAAAAACCTTTTCAAGCTTCAAGTTTGAAGTCATTGCGCCCCGGATGCATTCCCACTGCACGAACGCCACTGCATGAATTGACTGTCGCTGATTCGCCACCCCCACACCAGAGACTCCCGCGGAGACGTCTCCTCCAGTTCGGCGTAAGAGAGTCGATCGTACTTAATGAAGTGACTACCGCTGAAAGCTCGGCTGCGATCGATAACCGCCGGACAATCGACGCTTTATTGTTTCATCCCCATTAAAAGGTCCATTAAGGACGCCGGGAGAGTCTGTATAGTATTGGAATCATCGACAGCTTTGGCTCTCGCCACTCTCCCCGATTTCAGTTCGCGGAGGTCAGGGGAATGGGTCACATTCGTTTCCAAGCGCGCGAACTTTGTTGGAAGCTCATTAAAGGCTCGTGAGACTCCTCAAAGGCTTGAATTGGTACTCCGAGAGGGGATTTAACGACACTTCGATTCGTGGACGTAATCATCTTCCTCGGATAATAGCAGTTCGCAAATTGGCCGCCGATAACACGCGAAGTTTCGCCCTGAACGTCTTTGACTCGAGTTTTATCGTCTTCTGACGGATATTTTCACTTGTTTGGGAGGAACTTTTCCAATTTCCCCGACCGGCTAAAGCCACCAGCTCGGCATTCAACCCCTCTCGACTGTCTGCACTCGGTTTCGTTCTCCGTCTCTTTCATTATTTGCCGTTTAGCTGTATGCAAATGAACCGGTAGGTGGAAGGAGATCAGAAATAGGATCTCGCTTCAGATCGGTGGGAGTCCAAAGCAATTCTAGTGGAACTTTAGCGATTCTAGTGAATTTTCGGTGATTCTAGCGAATTTTTAGCAATTCTAGCGAATTTTTAGCGATTCCAGTGGATCTATCGGAATTCTGGCAGATTCTAGTGTACTCGGGACGATCCTGGTGGATTTTGGGCGAACTTGGTGGATGCTGGGCAATTCTGGTGGATTTTGGGCGGACCTGGTGGACGCTAGGCAGTCCTAGTGGATTTTAGGTGGACCTGGTGGACGCCGGGCGATCCTGGTGGATTTTGCGCGGACCTGGTGGACGCTGGGCAATCCTGGTGGATTTTAGGCGGACCTGGTGGATGCTCGGCAATCTTGGTGGAATTTGGGCGGACCTGGTGGATGCCGGGCAATCCTGGTGGATTTTGGGCGGACCTGGTGGACGCTGGGCAATCCTGGTGGATTTTGGGGGATCCTGGGCGATCCGAGTGGATCCCATTATAGTATCCCTCGAGATCCTGGCGGGATCTAGCGAATTCCGAATGATCGTGGGTGATCCCAATCGCACATCAATGACTTAGCAAAGAGAGAAAGCTCAGAAATATTGGATCCAGACTCGAATCGGTACCCGTGACCGGTACGAAGCGGCAAATTGCTGACGATGAAACAGTCATTCATCGGCAGTGCCATCGCTTTTTCCATCGCAACTGGACTCGATTAGGTATTTGCAATTCAACTCACGGGTCACTAATTGAATCCCTCTGAGGCATTTCCCTCCACAGCGATTCCCATTTCCACTTTCGGCCGTAAGCCTGACCGAGATGACCAACCGACCCTCCTCGAATGCAGCGCAAACATCCCCCGGTAAATACGAGATTCGGTCCGAATGTCTGTACAAACTCGGCAAGTTTGGGGTCAAACAATAGTACAGGGGGGCACCTGTTTAGCGTAGAAACTTTCTGAAGGATGTTATAACGTCGAGGCAGCAGGTGCTTCGCCAACGGAAAAAAACTTCCCCATGGGAAGGAAGCCGCACTTGTTACGAATCCTGCGAGCGGTGGCTCGGGATTTGTTGCAGGCGGCGTGCGAAGGAGTTCTTTCGCTGTCAGAGTTTCGAGCATTCGCTCGATCCGAGGCACCAGGCACCTTCCGGGGGGCGCAAATGGGGGCAAGCGCCATCCGATAGAGTCTGACGTCCTCTTAGCCGGGTGTCTGCGTGGAAAGGATTAACTGGAGTGACTTCAATGTCCCGTCGCTCTTTCTGTTGCAGGAGTGGCACATGGAATTACCTGTTACAAATGCGGGCAGTACAACGACGGCGTCGGGAGCATCACACCGTGCATCAACTACACGACACAGATAGAGCCGATGCAGTGTCCGCCGCAGTCGAAATGGTGTATCGTGAGTATTGCATTTGTCTCGCCTCTATATCGATTGCCAAACTAGCGATTAAGTAATCCCCGGATTTCCGCCAAACCCCTCGGAGACACCGACGATAATTGTCTCGCGAGTAAAGGATTTACCCCTCGTATCCTTAACCGAGGTAATCCGTTGATCCTGCTGGCGTTCTCTTCCCCCGGAGAACGAGGATGTTACGAATTCGTGGATTTAAAGGTATCCCTGTTTTTTTTTTACCATTTACGAATGCATATAAATTCTCCCGGTTAATTCAACCGATGTATCAGTTTTATGGCCTACTCGCCTATTCCATGCCAACGGAGGGGCAGAAAAATTGTTCACGTTTCCACTATTTATATTTTTATTTCTATTTTATCGAGTTCAAGGCAATATGTTACGGTTTTACTAATTTTGTAAATTAATTTTCTATATTTACAACAATTGCGCTTCAAAGAACTTGTCTCGGAGCGTTTCAACCCCTAACTCCTCCAACCCCTCCATGATCCCTATAATTTTTGCAATTTTTAAAATCCCAGCTCTCTAAGGGTTGATAAAGGGCTTATTATTATTATTATTATTATTATTATTATTATTATTATTATTATTATTATTATTATTACTACTACTACTACTACTACTACTACTACTACTACTACTACTACTACTACTACTACTACTACTACTACTACTACTACTACTACTACTACTACTACTACTACTACTATTATTATTATTATAATTATTATTATTATTATTATTATTTTAAAAGGCTAGTTGAAGCTATGTACATTAAAGAAACTGATAATAATATTAATATTCAAACAGACTGCTACGATTTATACAACTATTACCCATAATTTTATTTTAGAGACTAAAAAATTAACTAATAATTTATATTATTACTATTATTATTATTATTCCTGTTCGGGGTCACCAATATTTTTCTCAGCCCGCCAGTATTTGTCTGCAGCCTCCCCTATTGAAATTCACCCCGAACCTTGAGATCACTACGACACCGGTGTCGAGAGGGGATCCCTGCGATGATCTACGGACTCCAGACGCAGACGTCGCCAAAAAAAACGCGTCGACTGGAGCAACCCTTGAGACACTAGCCGCGCCGGTGTCGAAAAACAATAACAAACAGAATCCTCACCCTGGAAGACTAAAAGAAATATGGGGATCCGGTCAAACTCGTGGTATTAATGGAACCTTCCTTTCATCCCCCGAGGAGATAACAGTCTCGCACAGGGGTGGATCTCGATTGGAAGCAGAGGGGAGGGAAATCCATCCAGCATTGATTCGACGAATCTACGGATTACTATTGCCCACTGGCAGTTCATGGTTTCCTCCCGTGGTCACCGGAGGGATGCATGGCCGTGATTACATTATCACTAGCCTCCACCTCGGCGGCTCGCAACCCCCCCCCCCCAGTGGGTATGCCGAGCTTGAAATTGCTGCCAAATACATCCCTGTCGGCGGATCATTGAGCGCAGGGGGTGCGAACTTCGACTTTGGCCCAGACTTCTCGGGCCTTTGGAAGTACCCGGGAAGAATTTGCCAGAAGCCCCCCTGGGGTGCCACTTTGGCCCCTGCAGCGGCAACCCCGAGTTTTGGGCTCGAGTCCGGGGGCGCGCGGTGGGGCTTCGTTAATTGGAAACGCGTTGCAGGAAATCAATTGATGCCGTTTGACGGAGCGAAATTTGACTTTCCAGCCAATAAGTCGGTCGCTTGTTCAAACGCACGTGTGTGTACCGATGCACGGTTGTTGCAGCGTGTGCCTGCACCGAAGAAAAATCAACATCCGGGCGCCTTTTGTCGTGCCAAAAGTGAGGCTAACGCACACACGGGCGCGTATTTACCGCAACTCAACGCAAACCCGATCAGCAGCATCACCGGCACCATCGTCATCGAGCGTTAGATAATTCCCGTCCGATTAAATCAACGTGATTGGAAGCCGCGTGCATGCCCATGCGTTAGTTGCAGGAAATTACCAGCCGGTGTTTTGCTGCGAATGGGAAATCGTCATCATCCTCGCAATTATTAAATCGAACCGATTCCAAGAGAGAGAGAGGGGGGGGGGGCTGTCAGACTTGTCCCATACTTGGGCTTCCATTTCCGCGGGAGTCTCCGGCGATGCGAGGGAAAAGCGGACAGGGATGGGGGATGAAAACGTACCCAGGGATGCAAGGGATGACGAGAGACAGGGAAAGCGGCGAAAATGTTCCCTCGACTTTTCATTCGAATCAGCCGGAATCGAATGGTCTTCTCTTTATCTGCCTTTTCCCGGGGTCTCGCTGATCCAGCGTCATTCCACATCTGCATAGAGATTGGACGGGGCGTGAAAACTTAATATTCGACTGGAACTTGGCAAATCAGATAAAAGAGTGCTGATAACGAATTCGTTTCCAATCATTCTCCGTTTCCTCGTTTTTCCCCGTTTTATTCGGACCTCTTCAGCGTCATCGATGAATAATTACTGCACCCCGTGGTTTCCCGGTAATCACCGGTTATTATTTTTCCAGTCGTCATGGTTCCCGCGAAACCAGGGGAGCGGATCTCCGCAAGCGCTTAAGGGAGAACACCACTGTGAAATTTTGAAAAAATCGATTTTTTTTTTTTCACTTAAATAAATCCTATAAACCCTCAAAAGTATGATGCAAATTCGTTTATAGCCGAAAAAATTTTTTTAGGTGGGTTTTAAGCATTTTTTTAAGAAGTTTGCATTGAGAAGTTATTGATACCGAAAACTTTAAACGCGATTATCTGAAAATGGTATTTTGGAAATCTGCAAGCAGTGGAACTCGATCAATTTTTGTTGAATCGACTTGAAATTTTAACTGTAGCTTCTTGGATGGATTTCAAAGAGAAGTACCCGAGTTTTTTTCGATTTATTGAAAATTTCAAAGGTTATTCAACTCTTTATACGAAAATTTTTGTTAAAAAATGAAACTTTTTTTTCAAACTCGTCTCTATTTTTTATTTTTTTTTATTTTTTTTAATTTCCCCAGGTACTTCCACGCTAAAACTAATGTATTTCATGAAAATATTACATTTTTTGTTCCACGAACAAATTTTAGACACTTCTAGCGCTTGCAGTGGAGCAACTCTAGTAAAAATCACTTATATTCAAGTTACTGTCACGCCGCCATTTTGTATTTTTTTTTAAATAAAAAAATTGTTTTTTATACCTTAATATGTGTCCAATATAGCCTAAAAGTTTTTTTTCCCTTGACCAAACCAATTCCTCAAAAAAAAAAAAAATACCGAATAAAGCACTTGAAAACGCTACGTCACAGTGGTGTTCTCCCTTAATAAATAATAGGCGATGTTTATGATTTTTGTGAAACAGAAATATGTAATAACGCAAAACGTCCAGGAAATTCCAGGCCCGAGAAATATTTAATTGGGGTATTTGGAATTTAAAAAAGGTACCGAGGAGTTTCTGAGGAAGGGGGTGGGTTGATAGGGTTCATTTTGACTCATGGCGTGGCTAAAAATATGTGCTTTTCTTTTTATGGTGTTTCAACTGAAATTTATTCTCATCGATTTTTTAATTTATACTTTTTTTTGTAGTGATTTCAGCCCCTTTTTTTAGTAATTTTGATTTTCAAACATTTTATCCCCATTTTATTAATATTTTTTCACCGGCATGTTTTGTTTTTAACTCTTAGAAAATGGCTGCAAATAAAAAAAGTCTAAATTCTTGGTTTTATGAAATTGATAAAAATTACCAAAAGTTAGAAAAAGAAATAGTAATTTTTTGTACACGCTTAAACCAAAGAAAAACAGTCACTAAATTTTACGTTAAAAAATGTTAATAAAACAGTGCTTTTACAAAATTTATGATTTTGAATGATGCGACTGGCGAGTATTTTTGAAATATTGAAACTGAAGTTGCAATAAAAGCAACAACAATAACTAGAGCCAAAAATGTTGAAAAATGTTTTGTTAAAAAATATAATACTTTGATAATGAAAAAAAAAAAAAAAAAATTATACGAATCAGGCTTTACAATTGTTACAACATTAATTTGGTTCATCACGACCAAATAAACATAAACAATTCATTAAAATCGTCAATGATACATTTTTGCCCAAGCTTTTACTTTTTACGGATTCATTCGGGGCAGTCCTTTAGTCAGATAACTAGATTATTAATCTCTTTTCGGTGCATTTTAATAAAACTTGTTTAACCATTTTTTTCGGTATAATTTTATTTCTATAAAGTGAGGGTATATGGAAATGCAGTTACTCCAAATTACCTGAAACCGTAACGAAATGACATTTTTTTCAAAATTGGATCAAAGTTTCAGATATTTTCGTCGCGTTGCAGTTTTTCATTATCACCTAGAATTTTGAAATGTACAAAATTAATTTCCTTACCTACGAAATCGTGCAATTTTATTTACGCAAGTGTGCTAAACATTTTCTTTACTGTACCTCCCTATAATAAAAAAAAATTTTTTCACGAAACTCCCTTTAATCTTTTCGCGAACCTTATGGGGTTAAATTCACCCCGGGGATTTTAAAGCTGCTATATATATTTTTTTTCCTCAAAATGTGTGTAAAAATATTTGTTTTTTATTACAGAAATACTGAAATGCCATTTAAAATTTATTTTATTTACCCCATATTTGTACCATACGAGGGTACCGTTTAAAAAAATTCATTCAAAGCGTGACTTATACTCACCCAGTTCGCGGAGAGTTCGGTAGAAAAGGACGCCACGTTTTCGATCGTGTGGCGAGCCTCTGGACCGTAATTTCAGAGAAGAACGTACTTCCGCCATACTTTGATTCGCAACGAGTTGACGGAAGGGGCCAAAAAAAAACCGTGGAAATCCACACCCGGGGTGGTAATTTCTGCCATCGAATTATGCAAAGTTGTTTCAGCTGCGAAAACAAGCCTCGCCCGGCACTTTTTTTTCCGCTCGAAACGTATGCGTGCAGCTACCCTCCTTCTGACTGCAATTTATCGAACCATTTAACCTCCTTTTTCATCGGCACTGGCCTCATTTTTTAACACGTCGCTCGAGTTTAGTTACTTTCTGGCGGCTAATGGTTTTTTGAAAGCAAGCGGTAGAATGCACGAGAGACAGAGAGGATGAGGAGGCGGAGTAGTTGTTCGCTCAACTCGAATCCATCCCTCTCTCTCTCTCTCTCTCTCTCTCTCTCTCTCTCTCTCTCTGTCTCTCTCTCTCGGTAAGCCAATTAGTAGAACGATTTAATTACTGACGCGTGCGAATTCCCCTCGTCGTCACACGATAGTCAACCCTCCTCCTCCTCCTCCTCCTCCTCCTCGTCCTCGCTAACATAGTTTCCACGACCATGTGCGACCGTCAGTTTCATCCCCGAAGCGCCAGTGGAGTCTATGCTGCCGATATCAGGGTCAACCCCGGGGGTTATCGGGGCATTTTCGAGCCCCCCAGACCGAGTACGTGGGTGTTTTCAGCGTTTCCTCGACGATAAAGAGCGGATCCGAGGAGTCCGGGGGATGAAAAGCCCAAAGAATTGGTGGCGGGGATCGACCGATAAGACGTTCATCCCCTTGCGAGTCGATCGAACTTTCATATTCGAATGCCTCTCATCCGGAAACGCGCGTCACCATTCACGAGAGGATCCTGGCGGTGACCTATTGTGGGTATCCCAGGCGACTCCGAGCTTCCTCTCTTTCCTTCCAGCCGATACCCCCATAGACGCGGATGGATGCAGCGAACGCGTGTGCCGGGGAAGAAAGTGCCTCGTATCAATGCGGAGCTGCTTTCTCGCAGCATCCCACTTAAGTTGACAGGCAGTCATCCGCAAGGTGCGATAAAGCCACGGGGATCCTCTTGCCGAATATCCTCGTGTGGGGTCCAAGGACCACCACCCGTGGTGGTGGTCCTTGTTAGCGACTTATTTTCGTGAGGAGTTTTGGAAGCTCTCGGTGGTCCAGGAACTGTCGATAATTTCGCTGGAATTTGGAATCACCGAATTCTGGTTCAGAACTTTACCGTTGTTTTGAAGATTTTATTTTCACAAGATTAAGAATGACGTTGCACGAGAAAGCCCACCAAAGTGAACATGTTCCTTAAGGGAGAACACCACTGTGAAATTTTGAAAAAATCGATTTTTTTTTTTTTTTTCACTTAACAAAATCCTATAAACCTTCAAAAATATGACGCAAATTCGTTTATAGCCGAAAAAAATTTTTTTAGGTGGGTTTTAAGCATTTTTTTGAGAAGTTTTTATTGAGAAGTTATTGATACCGAAAACTTGAAACGCGATTATCTGAAAATGGTATTTTGGAAATCTGCAAGCAGTGGAACTCGATCAATTTTTGTTGAATCGACTTGAAATTTTAACTGTAGCTTCTTGGATAGATTTCAAAGAGAAGTACCCGAGTTTTTTTCGATTTATTGAAAATTTCAAAAGTTATTCAACTTTTTATACGAAAATTTTTGTTAAAAAATGAAACTTTTTTTTCAAACTCGTCTCTATTTTTTATTTTTTTTTAATTTTTTAATTTCCCCAGGTACTTCCACGCTAAAACTAATATATTTCATGAAAATATTACACTTTTTGTTCCACGAACAAATTTTAGACACTTCTAGTGCTCGCAGTGGAGCAACTCTAGTAAAAATCACTTATATTCAAGTTACTGTCACGCCGCCATTTTGTATTTTTTTTTAAATAACAAAATTGTTTTTTATACCTTAATATGTGTCCAATGTAGCCTAAAAGTTTTTTTTCCCTTGACCAAACCAATTCCTCAAAAAAAAAACCGAATAAAGCACTTGAAAACGCTACGTCACAGTGGTGTTCTCCCTTAATGTTAAAAAAAAAAAAATTTTTTTGCGCTACTTTTTAGTTCTGGACGATGCCCAGACTTATCCAAGACATCCTCAGCCTCCCTCCGAGCCTCTCCTTCTTTTTTTACTTTCTCTCTCTCTCTCTCTCTCTCTCGTTGATTTTCCAACCTAACTGTGGCCATACTTCTTAAAATTCCATCCTCCGACGTGGGAAAAAGTTATGCGAGACGTCGTCGTTGGGGGCACGTTCGAGGGTCAGGAAATGCTCTTTGGGCGGGATGGAAGTGGATCGCTGGAGAAATACTACCGTGTCGTCTATTTCACTCCATCCTCGTGTGCCGCGGAAGCTGTGAGAAACACATTTCTCCTTGCGAAAATGCTCGGGAAATATACTAGCGGGTCGTATAGGAATAAATTATGAGAGTTCGATATTCATGCGGAACTTCCACACCCGCGCGGTGCCGCGTCGCGTCTTTTCCTTATTCAAAATGATCGATCTATGAATTTCAACGTTTCGCGATGTGACTGCCGTAAAAACGCCACCGGTGACTTTTATCGACGACATCCCCCCGTTGTTAATGGCGATCGATTCCTTCGTCGGAAGTGTGGCGGACATTTGCCATACGTGGCAAACGTTAGCGATTTTAGCGGATTTCTAGCGATTCTGGTAATTTTGTTTAGGGATTTTAGCGAATTCAAAGCGATTCCGGTGGATCCTTGGCGGTTCCGGATGATTCCGAACTATTCCGGTAGGTCCTGGACGATCGTGATGGAGTGTTAGCGATTTTGGAACGGATTGATGGATTCGAATCGGACCATTCGAGCAGATTCTTAGCGATCCTAAAAAATCTAGAAGAATTTTAGTGATTTCCTAGGGATCTTAACCGATCAAAGCGAATCTTGATGGATTTTTGGTGATCCCAACTGACCTAAAGCGATTCCAACGGAACCCTAACGAATTCTTACCGATCTTACTTGATCCTTAGGGATCCTGTAGGATCCTGGGTGACCTCAGCGGACCGTTAGAGTCTCGATTCATCAAGTACCCAGCGGTTCCAATGGATCCAAAGCGATTACACCGGACTCTAGCGAATTCTTAGAAACTTATTTTTAGGTTAACCTTTAGAGCGCCGGGATACGCCTCTAGGCGTAAGGGGTCTGACCCGCCAACACCTTAAGGGAGAACACCACTGTGACGTAGCGTTTTCAAGTGCTTTATTCGGTATTTTTTTTTGAGGAATTGGTTTGGTCAAGGGAAAGAAAACTTTTAGGCTATATTGGACACATATTAAGGTATAAAAAACAATTTTTTTATTTAAAAAAAAAATACAAAATGGCGGCGTGACAGTAACTTGAATATAAGTGACTTTTACTAGAGTTGCTCCACTGCGAGCGCTAGAAGTGTCTAAAATTTGTTCGTGGAACAAAAAATGTAATATTTTCATGAAATATATTAGTTTTAGCGTGGAAGTACCTGGGGAAATTAAAAAATTAAAAAAAATAAAAAATAGACACGAGTTTGAAAAAAAAGTTTCATTTTTTAACAAAAATTTTCGTATACAAAGTTGAATAACTTTTGAAATTTTCAATAAATCGAAAAAAACTCAGGTAACTTCTCTTTGAAATCTATCCAAGAAGCTACAGTTAAAATTTCAAGTCGATTCAACAAAAATTGATCGAGTTCTACTGCTTGCGGATTTCCAAAATACCATTTTGAGATAATCGCGTTTCAAGTTTTCGCTATCAACAACTTCTCAATAAAAACTTCTTAAAAAAATGCTTAAAACCCACCTTAAAAAACTTTTTTCGGCTATAAACGAATTTGCATCATATTTTTGAGGGTTTATAGGATTTTTTTAAGTGAAAAAAAAATCGATTTTTTCAAAATTTCACAGTGGTGTTCTCCCTTAACTTAGTTTGGCCCTAACTTAGGGACATTAGACCACATTTCTACAGAAAAATGCGATTTGCAAATTTTTCAAAACCCCGGCGCTCTAAAGGTTAAAGATCCCAAGTCGATCGATTGGCCATTTTTCGGATCGATTCAAGAGACACCTCATTGTCACTTAGGTCTGGGACCCAGCGTTTTTGACGGAGCGGATTTTTAGCGATCCCAGAAGATTCCTAGCGAGGTCTTAGCGATCCTGTCAGCGATCCTGAATGGTTCCAGTCGATCTTCAACCACTCTACCGGTTCTTTAGCGATCCTAGCGTTTTTGCTGAAGGCTTTGCACGCGAGCTGCTGCGACGATAAATTGGGGTGGTGGGAAAAAAGCTCGAGAAATTCGAAAGAAAGCCGTTTTCCGAAATGAGATTCTTCGTTCGCCTAAAAGCGGCGATGAGAGGCACTCTAAAATGGAAGCGTAGGAGAGTAGCGAGTTCGCAAAGTGCCGAATACAGTCCGGAGCAGCCATTAACCCCTTCGTATCCATTTTTCATCCCCGTTTCCCTCCTTCAACTTCCCACTCCCGACCGCATCTTTATTCGCACCCGGAAAGCACGGGGCTTTGCCTATACACGGTACCCGCGCAACTCGGTGCCGTGCGAGTGACATAATAACGCACGCATGCATGCATGTGCATAAAAACGGCGAAATAGGGGCAAAGCGTTTTAATTAAAAAAAAATACGAGTGCGCGCGGGTACGAGAAACTTTCGGAGTCGGGGACCAGGGGCCGGGGGAGAGCTCGCGGTGAACTTTCTGTCCGTTAATATTTTCATCAACTAACTCCCCCGGTAAAATTGCGTTTCGCAGTTAGGCGCCTCCGCGGTGGATGAATCTCAAGAAAAATTAAGCCCCCGAACTCGAAGCGCGAGAAAACAACCAACGGCGGCAATTCCAGCCAATTTGCATTCAGCGGCGAAACCTATGTATGCGCCCCCCCCCCCCCCCCCCCCACGGAAAAGAAAGGAACTAATAAAAGTTTTTCGCCCGGAAGAGGAGACAGCAGACTCGTGTATCGGCCTGGTCCGGAGGATCCCCGTCTCCCGGGTTGGCATTCAAAACACGTCCTAATTATGTTATTAATGACACAGGAAGGAGCCTCCAGCGTGGGACATTCATTAACACGCCACCTCGGGAGCCTCGCGGTCGATAATCTACCTTTCACGGGAACCAACCAGGCTGCAAATGTACGTGGGGCCATAATTCACCGGTCGATCGCGATGTCGTTAATCACCGCTACGAGGGAAGACAGCGAAAAAGCGCTGTTTCCCATGAACGCGGGAGTCTGGGCTTCATTCCGTCGAAGATAGGCAACGGCCCTTAAACGGAACACGGTTGAAAGCTCGCTCCTGGGAGCGCAAGCATTCTTCTCGATTCTTCCGCCTCGAGTGAACGTTTGGATATTAATTAACGTCCTATTATGTGTCGCGAATGTCAATGGGATCCTCTGTGTTAGGGGTTAGGTCCCTAACACTCCGCAATTTTCCAGTTCGTCACATTTCGAGAACAGCACCTCCGCCTGGACCAATTGGTTGGATTTTTGGAAGAAGGTGGATGATCCTTCGTCTTGGAGCGAAATCTTGGCAATTAATTACCCTCCCCGCTAGGGTCTCGCACGTGTTAACGAGACGCTCATCCCGTCCGGGTGGGGGATATGCTGTGGATCTTTCCCGATGCTCCAAGACTCCCAGGCTCCGGGAAGGGCGGCATTCTCCGCGTGGACCAGCGGCTCTGGAAGGGGAGGAGCATCGGACGAGTGCATAAAACGTTAAGATACGTATATAAGCGTGAAATATCTGATAGCGTAATATACACCCTGTTCCGTACGGAACAAAGGTGAAGGTAGAGATAAAGATATCTATTATATTAACGAAGCCACGAGGAGGAGAGAATAGAGGGACGTTATCGTCACGGCGACGGAGATAGATACCCTTGTAAGATCCTCCCGCTGAAAGGAAACCTTATGAGCCTCTTCAACATCAGCAGCAGCAGTCCTTGAGTACACTTTACATCGCGACTGTTTGAGTTTCATTCCGTCGACGAATTTATTAAAAAGGTTCATCACGCTGCCGCGCTGCTACTCATTACACGCTCAGCAAATTTTCATATCCAGCGAGACTTCGGCGGAAACTTAATGAAAATTAATCCTCCAGGGCCGAGGACCGAGACGAGGAGCAGCTCGAACGCGGATGACAAAAAAAAAATGATCTCGCGTCGGGTGTCGTCGAATGGCAAAACTCCGGGTGGTTCGAGGCGCTCCTAGACTTCCGCCATACTATCGGGGTCCCAAAAGACTCAGGGAATTGCCAAAAACGCGTAGAAGGGGCGTAGTATGGCGACAGTCTGGGGCAGAATGACTTCGAAAACGCCCATCTAATACTTGGTACCAGAAATTCCACTTCGAGCGTCATCGAATAGCGAAAGACCACGTATTTCGAAGTCTCTCCCAGATTTCCGCCATACTTTGGAATTCCAGAGGGATCCATGGGACCCCAAGTATCCAAGCCTCGCATAGAAATGGAGGTACGACGATAGGGTGTCCCTTGAAAGAAGTCCTCGAAGGGTTCCGGTTTGGTTCCACCCCGGATGCAAGCAAAAATGCATCCCGGTGAATGCAGCAAATGCGGACGAACACCGACGGTGTCACTGTGTACCGATGCCCGGTCATGGACGACCATGTTGTTCCGGATGATTTGGGATGCTGGAGAGTAACGGTGGCGTAATGGACGTCCGACTGCAGGCGCAAATTACCCAAAGGGGTTGGAGGCCGCCTGGACAATTCGCCCCAGGCCTTACTGCCAATTAATAGCCTCCTTCTATACTAATCAGGCTGCGATTGGTCGGACCAATTGGTCGGTCTACAATTTAACTCGAGGATATCGAATTGAGTTATGCGTCGACCATTCGGATGAGAATTAGGGTCACGTAGGTGCACGGACCGAACGTTAGAAGCGCGACGTATCGCCGAGATCTCGCCCGAGGCCATACAGGACGCCTCTTCCTTGATCGCACCCTTACGAAAGCTGCGACTCCTGGGGTCAGAATCTCGGCAATCTCCGTTCGCGGTCGAAATTTTCCGCGCGCGAGCAAGAGGGCCGCTTATCTCCCGCTTGGAGGCGCAATCCGCTGCAGCTGTTGCACGAGAGTCGCTCCTCGTGGAGTCACCGGAGGCGCGAGAGTGAGAGGGAAAGAAAGAGCAGTGGCGGGAGTTCCGGTACGGGGTTGTAATGGATAAATTGCAATTGCAATTGCAACTGTACTTGCAATTGGGTTTGCAATTGCAATTGCACTCGCATTCGCACTCGCAATTGCAATTGCTTTTGCAACTGTACTTGCAATTGGGTTTGCAATTGCAATTGGGCTTGCAATTGCAATTGAGCTTGCAATTGCAATTGGGCTTGCAATTGCAATTGGGCTTGCAATTGCAATTGCGTTTGCATTAGCAATTGCAAGTACAGTTGCAACCGCAATTGCAATTGCAATTGCAGTTGCAACTGTACTTGCAATTGCAATTGCCGTTGCATCTGCATCGGCAGATTGTAATAAGTAATATTAGTAATACTTAAGCAAAAGTACTGCAATTGCATCCCCATTGGTAGATGCAACTGCACTTTGGTATTACCGATCGAGAATTTCGATTTTAAATCGCAAAGTCTATTGAAAAAATTCTGGAAAATTTTGCAATCGGTATCATTGGTCCGATTAATTTTCAGGACCAATTGCAATGCTCGAAAATCGATTTAGAAACATAAAAAATGACACTTCGCGAACCAGCCAAGGCTCGAAAATAGCGAAATTTGAGAAATCTTCGGTGCCGGGGAGAAACGAAATCCGAATGTTCCCGGAAAAAAAAAAACAGCAGCAACGAAATGATACCGATTTCGAATGCTTTTAATCGGTTTTGGAAGCTTCCATTTAAATTCAAATGGCTTTCGTACTCCTGTTATTTATTTATTTTTTTTTTTTTTCATCCCTCAGTACCGCTTTCCGTTCAACAGTCATCAAATCGTAACGCGATCGCTTTAAAATTGCCTTAAAAAAATCCCATCAACCGCCACGAGTAACAATACGAGTCCGTTTGAACGTGAAAAAGAGGCGAGAGAACGGAATTTTTCCTGAACGCAAGAAATGCCGCATTTTTCGAATACCAGTTCATTCGAAACAGAAACAAAAGAAAATTCTTTCGCCGCAATTTGGTATTTTTTTTTTCGAATAAATGAAAAAAAAATGACGGTGGCGGTGGATGAATTTTTTAGCGATTCCTGATACGCGCGAGAAACAGTATGTTTTTCACGTTTGCATCGTCACGCATACATGCGCAAAGTATAGAATTTCAATCGAGTAAAATAATTTGTATGATTTTCATTTTATTTGTGTAGGAGACATCATTTTACATTTTGAAAATCTGATATTAAATTAGACTTTCGCGATTTCAAGCGCCAGAAGGGAGGGTATATTTTTAGAAATCCAATTGTTTTTGAATTTGGATGTTTCCAAAATATCCGTCAGTTTGAATTTTCAAAATTTAACATTTGAGTCGAATGCCGCGATGCAACTCATTTTTATTTTGAAATCTCAAATAATTTGGACAAAAAAAATTCCAAAAGACCCGTCAGGTTGAATTTTCAAAATTCGATGATAGATTCGGATGCAGCGACGTAACTAATTTTTATTCTGAATCTCTCGTATAATTTTGGGTAAAAATTTCCAAATTATATGTCAGTTGGAATTTTCAAAGTGTCACATCGGATTTTTAATGCAGCGACGCGTCAAATTTATATTCCGAAATTTTGCCGTAATATTGCGTAAAAATTCTAAAAAATTTATCAATTTGAACGTTCAAAATTTGAAATTCGATTCGAATGCAGCGACGCTACAATTTTTTATTCTGAAATTTCTGTGTAATTTTGCGTAAAATATTCCGAAATATCCGTAATTTCAATTTTCAAAATTCTAATACCGGCAGCGATGCATTTTTATTTTGAAATTTTCGCGTAATTTTGATGAAAAAATTCCAAAACCCCCGCGGGTTCGAATTTTCAAAATTTTACAATTTTGATTCTAAAATTATTGTCCAATAACGAAAAAATGTGTCTAACCCAATATTTTCCTCGAAAAGTTACTTTTGGTCCGACCGCAAACGGGTCGACACCACTAAATTCGTTCCCTCTTACACCTGGGGGGTGGTGGTCGGTTCGATTCCCGGTCGTATTTCCAGCCAATTCCAGCAGGGAATTCCTGGAAAGTCGCCTGCTCAAGGGTGTCACGAGTTGGGGCGTCGTTTCCTCGCGCGAGGCCTCTGAAGTTCGATTCCAGGGGTGATAAAAAGGGGGGTTGAAGTATCGGCAGACGTATAAATTCCACCCCCCCTCCCCCTCCCCCCACCCCTCATTGGACCCAGGAATACACCTTTCGTGTTTCGCATATAAAAAGACTATAAATTCGCCGCAATGGCGTGAGACGAGGGAACAACTATTGGCACATTGTATGGGAACGGTATAACAACGTGCATCGCACGTAGGTAGACATTACCAGGTGCATTCTACGTCCCACACGCGTTATCACTTTAAATATGCTTGATTTATGATCCGCGACGCCTGTGTACCTACACACGCCGTACACGTGTATCGTACCTACGTGCATCGGGTTGCGCTTGCTGCAGGGGGTGAGAACGTGCAGGACTCCTCCCTCCCCTGCGTGCACTTTGACACATTTCCTTTAATATCGCCGCAATTCATCGCTCTTATATTTATTATCACTTTTGTCACGCATTTGAGTCTCGCAATTTTCCCCCGCGTCGATGGCTTATCTTATCGGTTTAGTCCCGCTGTTCCGTGATAATGCGCCGCGACGAGAATACGCGATGAACGGCTCGCAACGGAATAGCGTCACGGACTTTTCCCATACGTTCACCCCTTCAGAGGGTAAATGGACTCGAACGTTTTTTTTTGTCTTTTCGTTACCAGGAATTCGTAACTAGAAAGTATCTGGGGGGATTTTTGAAAATTTTTGGGAATTCGTTTTTTTTTTAATGATTTGAAGGAGTTTTCGAATTTTCAAAAATTCAAGGTTTGCAGTTTTGCACCGATTCGAATTATTTTGGAGTCCGGAAATAATAAGGAAATTTTAATGGATGGAAATTTGAAATTTGGGAAGATGAAAATTTTAAATTTGGGGAGATGAAAATTTAAAATTTGGGGAGATGAAAATTTAAAATTTGAAGAGATGAAAATTTGAAATTCGGGGAGATGAAAATTTAAAATTTGGGAAGATGAAAATTTGAAATTCGGGGAGATGAAAATTTAAAATTTGGGGAGATGAAAATTTAAAATTTGGGAAGATGAAAATTTATTCTTTGTAGATTTTCAAACAAATTTAGGATGTTTTTTTTAAATTATCCTGAGGGATTTTAGACATTATACAATTGTGGGTTTTAGTCTTGGATTCGTCAAAATTATAATATTTTTGGAATCGGGAAAAGTTAGTTTGAGATATAGCCCAGACATTTGCTGTACTATCATTCTCATTTGATTCTACTTGTGTGAAGAACGAAAGTATGGCTTAACCCATTCGAGACGGCGAATTTTTTCGAACACGGTCCCCGAGAGCGAAATATTTTTCTTTCTTTTTTTTCGAAATTATTGCACACCAGCTGTGCAACCGGTCTTATAGCCTCCTAATCAACTACACAACCCTAGCAATCGGTCTCGAATGGGTTAAAAGTATAGCCTAGACTCTTGCCATACTTCCAAGTTACTTAGAAGTGAAAGTATGGGGATGGTCCGGAACGAGTATCACGATACTAAAATATATGTAAAATGGAAAGAGCGCGAGATAGACTTCTGCCATACTAGGGATCCTACCAATGTACGGGACTAGTAATTTTTTTCAAACGTGGCGTGTTCGTTTCTGTTTCAGAAATACGTCAGTGAGGGGTCCACCGTTCGGGACTGTGTTCAAGACTGCGTCGAAAAGGGTGAGTTTTGGAAAACGACCAGTAATCCAGTCCCATACTTTTTTTTTTTTTTCAATCCACGGCCCAGACTTTTGCCATACTTGTATCGTCTCCCCGTGAATTCACCTCGATTGCCGTCGATTCCAAGTATCGCGAAAGTCTAGCGAGAGTTTCGGTTTCGCTCGCCCTCGTAAGTCTCGCGGAAGTCTGGCGAAAGTCTTGAAAGTCAATCCGTTGCAGATTCTTGGAAGACGAGGACGTACTGCTGCAAAGAAGACGCCTGCAATTCCGGACCAACACAATCGTCGCACGTCTCGTCAACGGTCCTGGCGCTCAGCTTCGTCGTCGTCGTCATGTTAGGGCACAGTTTCCGTGGCTAATACGTCGCACGTCACGTCGGAAGGATCTGATCACTCGTGAAGACTCATCGAATCCTCATAAATTTATTGGATCCTTCGGTTACGAGGTTACAGATACAATTACGTGCTTTCCATCGATAAGTGCGCGATTAAACGGGGCTTCCAACGGTAACTCCACTCGCAGCGAATCCCGATCGTCCCTTTTTCCGGTAGCTTTTGGCTCCTGAGCTTCAAAAGAAGCGTTCCCAGTCCCCTCGGAGCCTGAAATTAGGATTTTAGGAAGGTTTTATCCGGGACGGTTTAATGCCCAAGGTCGAGTGACGAGCGCTCAATTTTGGGTTTTCCAAATTCATTTTTGAGAAATTCTAATACGAGACTTCGCGTGTATAAAATAAATTCCATTTTTATTTTTCCCTTATCCGGAAAATTAACGTCACGCGCATCGCGTGTGTTTTTGCATATTAAAATAGAAAATATGTATCCCTACGGTATTAACCCTAGAACAGCACATGGGGTCAATATGACCCCACGCGATTTTCGAACTCCATTGTCCAAAATCGAAAATTATACGAACTCCAAATCTGTAATTATGTGCGATGTTACGAAAATGAGCAATTCTCTAAAAATCACACCCTTCGTTTTTCAAAATAAATACCTTTTTTTGGAAAATCGATTACGCTCTTTACCTTCGAGTTCGGAGGTGTGCTGTTCTAGGGTTAAAACGAGTGAAAACAAGAATTGCAGGTTCTTGAATGATAAATCAAATCGTGCCACGGACTTCAAACGAATTGAATAAATAAATCGAATAAATGAATTTTAAAAAATATTGAATCCATAATTTTTTGGATGGAAAAAAAAAATTCGTCATTTTCAAAATTTTACTTGAAAAGAACAAGGGCTTTTTTTTCTGTAATACCTATGATTTGGGATATAGGGTATTGAATATGAAAAATGAGGCATTTCGAATTTTTAACACGCGCAATGAGGCACTTAGGATATTTAACACCTAGAATTGGGCATTTAGAATTTTTAACACCAAAAACGAGGCATTTCAAATTTGTAATACTTGAAATGAGGTATTCAGAAATTCGTAACACCTAAAATTGGGCATTTAGAATTCGTAACACCTAAAATTGGACATTTAGAATTTTTAACACCAAAAACGAGGCATTTCAAATTTGTAATACTGAAAATGAGGTATTCAGAAATTCTTAACACCTAAAATTGGGCATTTAGAATTTTTAACATCAAAAATGAGGCATTTCAAATTTGTAATACTGAAAATGAGGTATTCAGAAAATCTCAACACCCAAAATTGGGCATTTCAAATTTGTAACACCAAAAATGAGGCATTTCAAATTTGTAATACTGAAAATGAGGTATTCAGAAATTCTTAACACCTAAAATTGGGCATTTCAAATTTGTAACACCAAAAATGAGGCATTTCAAATTTGTAATACTGAAAATGAGGTATTCAGAAATTCCTAACACCTAAAATTGGGCATTTCAAATTTGTAACACCAAAAATGAGGCATTTCAAATTTGTAACACCAAAAATGAGGAATTTCAAATTTGTAATACTTAAAATGAGGTAGTCAGAAATTCTCAACACCCAAATTTGGGCATTTAAAATTCTTAACACCAAAAATGAGGCATTTCAAATTTGTAATACTTAAAATTAGGTATTCAGAAATTCTCAACACCCAAATTTGGGCATTTAAAATTCTTAACACCAAAAATGAGGCATTTCAAATTTGTAATACTGAAAATGAGGTATTCAGAAATTCTCAACACCCAAATTTGGGCATTTAAAATTCTTAACACCAAAAATGAGGCATTTCAAATTTGTAATACTGAAAATGAGGTATTTAGAAATTCTGAACACCCAAAATTGGGCATTCAAAATTCTTAACACCTAAAATGCGGCATTTAAAATTTGCAATACCCAAAATTCGGCATTCAAAATTCTCAATACCCAAAATTCGGCATTTAGAATTCCCAACCCCTAAAACGTGGCATTTAAAATCTATGCAATACCTAAAATTCGGCATTTCAAATTCTCAGTCCCTAAAATTCGACATTTCGAATTCTTAACGTCCAAAATGAGGCTTTTAAAATCTGTAATACCTCAAATAATACACTGAAAATTCCCACCACCTAAAATGATGCCTTCAGGATCTTCAACGTCCGATATCCGACATTTAGAATTTTTAAACACCTAAAATTGGACAATCCAAATTGTTGACACCTAAAATTACCCTTATATCAAATATTCCAAATTTATCGCCTAAAATTTTGCGCTTGGACCCTACCACGTGAATTTGGCACCCGGGGATTCCCCATCATCATCTTCTTCTTCTTCTTTTCACACTTTCTTCTCCTTTTCCCACGGATTTCCTCACATTTAGGGGCGCGTTGTCGGCAATACGAGTGCTTCAGTTCGACAATGAAAGGCAGAAAGGGAGAGAAAAAAAAAAGGAGAAGCGATTCAGCTCTCGGGGCTGTTCTCGTTATCCTTATTAATTTCGTCCTGTCTGGCTTTCCATCGGTATCCTTCTTTTTACCAAGCGACCAACCAACCGTCCGACCATCCAGCCATCCAACCTACTTTTTTCCCCGGTCGTTTACGGATTCGCGGAGGGAACAAATTTCGCAATCCTCAAAGCACAGCCGGCCGGCCCGGCTGGCAGGAACGACCGAGGATTCAATTCATTCGAAAAGTTCGCCGCTGATGTTCTACGTTTTAATCATTTATTCCATTTAATCGGCACTTTTTCCAATTCCATCCTCAGTTTCACGATTTATCTTGCCCGTAAGTTTGATAAACGCTCGGAATAACCCATTCCGTTATCATAAATACCGTCGGGTCATAAGCGAAGGCAGATTTCGCTGAAAAGTAGCTTTCCCTCGTTTATTTATTTTTTTTCTTTTCCCTCCTCTTTCGTTTCGTCCTTTTTTTCTTTTTAGTTCCCTCGCTCGAAGTTTCTATAAAATAGAAAATGATATTGAAAGATGGGGTTCCCCCACCCCCGGCTCCCATCCGACTCTATTCCATTTTTTTGCAATCCCATTGTGGAGCAGAAGAGAGGAGCCACCGAGCGATTTCGTGGTCGAAAATGTTTCGTTTCTTTTGAAATTCGCATAAATCCGAGCAGAACCCGGTCATCTCCTTTTTTTGAATCGCTCTTCCGTGGCAATTCTGCTTTCAATTGTCGCTACTCACAGTTTGGAACGCGTTTTTCTTCGTATTTATGATTCCGCGTTAATCCCATTCCGCAATTGCTGGAATTCTTTCTTTTTTGTTTTTTTTTGTTTTTTTGGAAAATTTTTGCCTCGGAAGTATAAAAATTTATTGATTTTTTTTTTTCGGATTCCAAAACTTAATAATTGGAATTAATCCGAAACTAGAAACCCCGAATTTTCAAAAATTGGGAAATCCCTCCAGGTGGTTTCCAAAAAAAAATCCCAAATTTATTCGAAAACGAACAAATTAAATTTTCAACTTCCCTTTCAAATTTCTCTCCATAAAAATTTACAGTTCCTTTTTGGGAACTTTTGTGGAAGGAACTTTTCTGAAGAGGTTTCCCAATTTCTGAAAATTTGGGCTTGTGGTTTTGGATTAATTCAAATTATTAGGTTTTGGATTATTCCGAAAAAAAATCAGTAAATTTTTATGAAGAGAAATTTGAATTTTGGGAAGATGAAAATTTAATTTGTAGGTTTTCGAATTAGTTTGGGATTTTTTTTGGAAACCATCTGGAGGGATTTCGCAATTTTTGAAAATTTGGGGTTTGTAGTTTTGGATTAATTCGAGTTATTATATTTTGGAGTCCTGAAAAAAATCAGTGAATTTTAAAGGATAGAAATTTGAAAATTGGGAAAATAAAAATTGAATTTTTAGGTTTATTCAATAAATTTAGGATTTTTTTAGTTACAAAATAGTATTTTTCAATTTCAAAAAAAGGTTATCCGAGATTCTTTCCCGAATAATTTTTTTTCTTGCAGTTTTAGTAAATCCAAAAGAGATCCGAATATTTGGGGATTTTATCGCAAAAATGAGGGATTTGAAATTTTCAAAAATAACTATACCAAAAATAATAGTTGTATCTCTTTATAATTATGCGATTTTTTGAAGATTTCAAACCGTAGAAACTTCCAACGGAAAAATATCCCAATCGTGTGACCTATTTATTTAAATTGAAAAAAAAAACTATCTCTCTTTCTTTTAAAACCTGAAAACAGAATTTTTAGAACAATTTTTAGAACCTAAAATGTAAACTGATTTCCAAAAAACCAACAAACAAATATTCCAACCCCTCTCCCCTCTCCTCTCCCCCACCCCCCCCAAAAAAAACAAAAAAACAAAAAGGAGCAAAAACGAGTGGAAGCCTCGGTTTTTCGCGATAACCGAATGACATATTTTTAATTATAAGCAGAAAACAAAAAAAAAAGAAAACGTGGAAAATAAAAATACCTACATACAGATAATATTACAAAGAAGATATTAAAGGTGAGAAAACGATTACCTATTACATATAATATTATTAATAATAATAATAATAATGCTACTATTACTACCGATTACTACTGTAATAATATATCACCATTTACTATATATATATAAATATAAATATATGTACTATATACACATACATATATATATATATATATGTGTGTATTTTTATATATACATAATTATAAATATGCATGTGTATATATATATATAAAAAATATATTCAACGATCATAGAATGGACAGTACGGATAATCCGATCAAAACCGGGCGTTTGCAATAATTTCTATTTATTCAATTTTTATATTTTATTATTATCATTGTTATTATAATGACACACTACCACTATTACCTCTATTATTATTTTTATTGTTATTATTATTATTATTATTATTATTATTACTACTATTATTATTATTATTACTATTATTATTATTACTATTATTATTATTATGATTACTATTATTATTATTATTACTACTATTATTATTATTATTACTATTATTATTATTATGATTACTATTATTACTATTATTATTATTATTATTATTATTATTATTATTATTTTATTATTGTTATTATTATTACTATTACTATTATTATAATTATAATAGCGAAAGACGGAAGGAAATTTAATATTACCGCAAATCCTGGAATCTTGAGACGACTTATTCGTACTTGATGCAAGAACACGTTGATCTATGACGAGAAGAAATTGTTACAGAATTCATGAAAAATTTTACAAATCATTGCAGCAATTTATAATAAGAGTTATTGAGTGATAGCGGCAGATAGCGATTATTACTATTATCTATTCTAGAAATAAGAGTAGAGATGAATGAGTCCTTAGCCTTAAAACACAAGGAACAAACGATACTCTCGAGCAACAATACCGGTTACCCGATATTATTGATAACAATTCGCAATTTCAACCGGTACCGGCGATTGTTACAATTACCCACGAATCTCACGCAAACTGGAACCGCATTTCAGAGAAATCCCACGACAAATACATACGTACATACATGCATACACGTAGGACCATCCCCGGACTTTCGCCATACTTGCACTCGAAAGCTCCACATTTTCTTACTCGACGTGAAAAAACGTGACGAGTATGGCGAGAGTCCGGGATGGATTTCGTTCCAGGATCCAATCCCACGGGACGGGGTGTAACTCAAGGGAGACTTTCGCCATACTTGTAGTTGATTAACGAAGAAAGCTGTATTTTTTTTTTACTTTTGGTTCGGTATCGAAATTTCATTTGGAGATTTTAAAATGAATTTTGAATTTTTTTTTCGTCGGAGCAGGATTTTTTAAAATTCAAAAGTAAGGTTACCCGAGGCTTGGATTTTTTGATATTTCTGGTGTTTTTGAAATTCCAAAATATTAGTGAATTTCGGAAGGACAAATCTGGAATTCTCGAAGAGATAAAATTTCATTGTGGATTTTGAAATAAATTTCGGAATTTTTTCGACCACGAAGGATTTTGTAAATTTCAAAGTTCAAATTATTTCAATTAACGTATTTTTGTGGAATCCCAAAATATCCGCGAATTTCACCATAAATTTTACCCGATAAAAATTCAATTCCTAGATTTTTCAAGAATTTTGGGAATTTATTTCGACTCTGACAAATATCCAAATTTCAAAAATCAGGTTGATTAAAATTCCCCTAAATTTCGAGTTTTTTTAGAGACAAAAAAAACAAATTTGTCGAGTCTCGTATGACTTTGATAATTATTGAAAAAAAAAAAAAAAAAAATTCGAGGAATTTCAAAAACTTTTTGAAAAGAATCGTGGTTCTAACTTTAACGAGACGAGTATGGCGAGAGTCCGCGACGAATCTCGCTCCTACGCGGCGATGTAAAAATCCACGAGAGACTTTCGCCATACTCGTCGTTGTCACGCGGGGATATCGATTACCGTGTTTTCTTCCCGCTTCGACAAATTCCTCTTAAATACGGAAACAGCGGAGACTAAATTCCAACCGAGCGTGAGCAGAATGCTTGATGGGAATCACTTCTGCATCCCGATTGAATTCCATTTTATACGACAATCATTTCGTTTCAGCCGCACAAGAGTGCAATTCAATACCCATGAATTCCCGTTAATGAAAAAATCGGTAACAACTGTGATTTCTCTGCAAAGACAAGAGCAGAACCGTCAAATTCTACGCGACTCTCCCAGATTTCTTTCACATTTTAATTTTTTTTTTTTTTTTTTTTTCGGGGTTTGAAACAGACGAGCAATTACCGGTACTCGAGATGAGCCTTCAAAGTATGGCAAATGTATATTTGCAATCTGGAATATCGCAGAAAAGAGTGCGGCAAAAATTTGTAATTTTTATTTTAAAGCCTCGGCTAGACTTCTGCCATACTACAACCTCTTTTCGTGTCTAAAATCAGAAGAGCAATTATTGGTATCGAAAACAAGGCTCCTAAGTATGGCAAACGTCTATCTAGGATCTGTAATATTTCAGGAAACAGTGCAGGAAAAAATTTGAAATTTTTATTTTAAAGCTTTGTTTAGATTTCTGCCATACTACAGACTTTCTTCGGGTCTAAAACCAGAAGAGCAATTGCTGATACTGAATGTAAAGCTTCAAAGTATGGGATTTGTCTACTTGGAATTTATAAGATTGAAAATAACAGTGCAGACAAATTTTTAAATCTCAATTTTAAAGCCTCGCATAGACTTCTGCCATACCAAAGGCTTTCTTCGATTTTTAAAATACAAGGGAAATTGCTGGTACCGAAGATAAGGCTTCAAAGTATGGCAAACGTCTATCTGGAATCTCTGATATTTCAAAAAAACGGTACATCAAAAATTTAAAATCCTAATTTACAAAGCCTCGGCTAGACTTCTGCCATACTAAAGGCTTTCTTCGATTTTTAAAATACAAGGGGAATTGCTGGTACCGAAGATAAGGCTTCAAAGTATGGCAAACGTCTATCTAGAATCTCTAATATTTCAAAAAAACGGTACATCAAAAATTTCAAATCCTAATTTACAAAGCCTCGGCTAGACTTCTGCCATACTTCCACAAACTTCCTTCTGGTGAAAAACCAGAAACGTAAACACAAAAGTTCGTGGTATGTCAAAAGTCTCTACGAAGTCTCTGACCCCTCCTTCAACCCTTCAAATCCACACCGAGCGATAGTATGGCGAAAGTCTCCAGTCTCCCCTTTTCCCCGGGGATTGGAGAGACTGCAACTGCACCAAAAATTGCAGTTTCCAAAATCGAGCGAGTCCAAAGCCTCCCCTTCATCATTCGCTTGACGAATGAATCGTAGAAACGCGAGACGATCGTGTGAGAGAGAAAAAGGTGTTACGCATTTATGGTGCTTCTTTAGACGCCTTTTAGGACCAACGACGCCTTTATGGGGAAACGGATGGATATTCAACCCGCGCGGAGCTGGAAGTATGGCGCGAGTCTCTCGAGATGGAACTTTCGCCATACTCTCCTCCGTAATTCGCCTAAACTCGGATTTCGGGGAAAACTTCTCCCTCCGAATTTTCTACCCCTTTCATCCCCTTTTGGATTTCCTTGAATTTCTTGAATATCCATTGACTTTCGCCATAAACGCATCCTGTTAATTAACTAATTAGATAACTATCGTTAATTAGTCTAGTTTAGGATACTACCACTACCCCCACTACTACTACTACTACTAAAATTACTATTATTACCATTGGTACCATTAATACAACAACTATTGATATTCTTTCCCCTCCTGTCCCAGCTCCAACCCTTATTCTCACCACCACCGCTACTATTACTATTACTATTATTACTATTACTACCAGTAATGCTAAGTGTGAGTGCATGGGAACGTTTACGAGTGCGAGTAGACATGATTCCAAGACAACAACAAAATATACTGATTGGAATTTAAAAAAAAAAAAAGAGCGTGCGAATGTATAAAAAGCAAACCAAAACCAAACCCGAAACAAAACCAATTTCAAAAAAAACAAGAAGGGAAGAAATAGGAAATAATTGTTTACGAAGGTTCATTTGGTTTAATGAAAAATGAAAAAAAAAAAAAAAAAAATTCGAATTGTTGCTAAAAATGTGCCCCCCAAGGGGTTAATGGTGTTAATCCTCCAGATTATTTTAAAACCCCGGTGAGATTCGTCACCTAAAAGTGGAAAAATGGTAATCCCCATGGTAATCCCCATGGAACATTTTTAGATACAACTTTTATGGCAATTTTGGATTTTACTTATTTGTCATGGTTTGGGAAATTCGATTTTACGCGATAATTTGTGGGCCCAAAATTTTACCAGATTTTAATACATTCAGAATAAGTTTTGGGTCGGTGCATAATTAACGACGATTATTTGGCATGAAAACCACCAAAATAATCGTCATTAATTATGCATCAACCCGATACAAAAAAAATGGATTTGAAAGGTTTGGAAAAACTGGGCTCAAATATTTCGGAACTCGAGTTCCCAGGGGGTTCGAATTCGAACCAAAGGATATTTTTGCGATTGCATATAAATTTTCTGTGCAATCTTACCGGTAATAATTTCGCCAGATGAACCCAATTATTGGCTTGGTGCACAATTAAGGACGATTATTTTCTATGAAAAACCACCAAAATAATCGTCATTAATTATGCATCCACCCGATACCAAAAAATGGATTTGAAACGTTTTGAAAAACTGGTAAATTTTTTGTGCAATCTTACCGGTAATAATTTCACCAGATGAACCCAATTATTGGCTTGGTGCATAATTAACGACGATTATTTTGTATGAAAACCACCAAAATAATCGTCATTAATTATGCATCGACCCGATACCAAAAAATGGATTTGAAAGATTTTGAAAAACTGGTAAATTTTCTGTGCAATCTTACCGGTAATAATTTCACCAGATGATCCCAAATATTGACTTGGTGCATAATTAACGACGATTATTTTGTATGAAAACCATCAAAATAATCGTCATTAATTATGCATCGACCCGATACCAAAAAATGGATTTGAAAGATTTTGAAAAACTGGGCCCAAATATTTCGGAACTCGAGTTCCCAGGGGGTTCGAATTTCAACCTAAGGATATTTTTGCGATTGCGTATAAATTTTCTGTTCAATCTTACCGGTAATAAATAATTTCACCAGATGAGCCTCCTTGAAACAAACGGATCCAAACCAAGAGAGAGAGAGAGAGACAACAAAAAATGGGAATAAATAAGAAAAAAAAAAAGAAAAAATAAATAAATGAGGAAACATCGAACTTTATCACTAATCGTAATCGATACGTCGTAGAGTGGGGCCTTGCAAATACCTATTAAACTCGTCGTCCTTCGTTTTTCCTCGAAAAGAGTGTCTAGTACGAATGTCTCTCGTAGAAGAAAGTTACTTTCTGACGGTCGTTTCCGACGATGGTGATGAAGTCGAACCCTTTTAATGTGTCGTCGACACGCGTAGAGCCGTGGCCACCTGAAAAGAGACGAGAGCGGAATTAGTTGACGTTTAACTACTACGGCATGGTAGCAATTACCGTACAAGTAACTACTCTCAGTACGGTCTCAAGAGGAGACATAGCGAAATTTATATATATAAGTATATAAATGTTATACGATATATCTTATATATACGACGCGTACGGTACACATACACACATATATATTATATAAAAGTTATATATTATATATATATATGAACGTTAGAGACAAAATCGTGAGCGAGATCGGACACTTTACTATTATTAATTACTATACTTAATTAATTAATTAATGAATCAATTAATGATTATCAATTATAATTAATACCTATCGTAACTACTGTATTAAGATGACATTACTACATACTCTAGAGTGATAAGCAAGATTACATGTATGACGAGTTGTACATTTATAATAGACACATGCAATAAAAGTAACTATATATACCTAATACATGGAAATTCCAATTTTTACTTTCTCTCACGTTCTTAACCGATATTCTGTTTTTTTTTCTTTTATTTTTTGGTCTTTTGGTTTTCTAGATTTTTTACAGGTTCGCCGCAGCAGGTAGTAAAAAGTACCATTCTCCGGAGTCTCGGTATAGTGAAATAATAACAATAATAATAATAATAATAATAATAGTAATAATGATAATAATAATAATAATAATAATAATAATAATAATAATAATAATGATGATAATGATAATGATGATAATGATAATGATGATAATAATAATAATAATAATAATAATAATAATAATAATAATAATAATAATAACAATAATAATACTAATATTATAAGAATTATTACATTAATATTAAAATAAATAATATAAAAAATGTCCTCAGCGATGCCTTAGGCTGTTCAATAATTATTAATCTTTTTTAGCAATAACTAAAGACCCTTATTGATAGAAGCTATGGTTCTTTAGCGATAGCTAGTGCACAATTAGTAATAATTAAGGCTCCTTTAATAATAATTGATATTCCCTAACGATAAGGGAAGTTCTTTAACGATTATTAAGATTTTTTTAATAACGACCAAGGCTCTTTAATGGCACTAACTAAGGCTCTTTGGTAACACCTTAGGGACTTTAGCAACAATTAACTTTTTTTTTGTGGAATATTTCAGGCCCTTTATTAGCAATAATTATTGTAGTTGCAATAGTAGTTGTTGCAAATATAGTTGTTCTAGTTGCTGTTGCTGCTGCTGCTGTTGTTGTTGTTGTTGTTGTTGTTCTTATTGTTATTATTATTATTATTATTATTATTATTATTATTATTATTACTACGACTCCTGTTATTCTTGTAATTATTTTCATACAAAAATAGTAATTCTGTTCTACTGTTAAGTTTACAAGAAAATTCTACTATTGTATCTTGTCACGGTACTGGAAATTTGTTGATTTCACCGTGCCTCCATTTTCATTGAAAAAAACCCCATACATTTATAGCCCTATTAAAATTTATTTCTCGAATTCCGCCATACTGCAACATCAGAAAATATTAGCTTTTTAATGTATCGTTATTTTTACCAGAAGATACTACGTTTTAGTAGCATCTAAAAATACTTTTACAATATCGTTATTTTTATTTACTATTTTTTATTACACGGTAGTTTCGCCTGTATCGTTATTTTTCTTCTAAAACATGCGATATTAAAAGTCACACTGTGACGTCAGGTAATAATAATATTTCATTGAACCACTATTTTCAGCAGAAAACAATAACCATGACCGTACCGCTTTCTCATACTGTCGTATCAGTACGTTTTTAATAATAATAATAATAATAATAATAATATATAGTAAATTTTACCGTATCAGAACTTTTATAAAAGAAATTCTACTTTTACTATAAAGTGCTACTATACTTCGACATAAAAAAACGGTAGATTTTACTATATCCTTAATTTTATAAAAAAAAAAAAAAAAACGTAATATTTACTTTAAAATTGTGTTGTAACGAGGCATCGGATAATAATAATAATTTTTACGGTATTATTTTTTTTTAGTCGAAAATATGAAATATCAAAATTAGATATATACGAATTTAGAAATAAAAGGAAATAATAAATTTGGAAATTATTTTATAGAAAATCGTAACTATCACTGTACCATTTTTTGACACCCTAATATAGTTTATAGTTTATAGTATATTAAAATAGTGCATTTTATGATATCAATTATAAATATAATATAATAAAATATGGTAAAAAGTATCTATAAAATATAATATCTACAAAATATAGAAAATTCGGTATCGATCTAGTAAATTTTACTGCAATGCAATTCTTAGAAGAATTACTAATTACTAATTCCGGAATTCCAGGGACGCTGGAATTCAAAAGGTATAAATATATACAAATTTAAAAACAAAAGAAAATGATAAATATGGAAATTATTTTATAGAAAATAGTAACCATTACTGTACCACTTTATTGCACCCTAATATCGCTATAGTAAATCAATATAGTACCTTGTAAAATATCAATTATAAATATAATATAATAAAATATAGTAAAAATTATCTACAAAATATAGAAAATTCGGTATCAATCTCGGTAAATTTTACTGCAATGCAATTCTTCTAAGAATTACTAATTACTAATTACTAGTTCCAGAATTCCAGGGACGCTGGAAATTCAAAGGGTATAAATATATACAAATTTAAAAATAAACGAAAATAATGAATATGCAATTCTATAAATAAAAAAAAAAAAATTACTAATTTCAGCAAACTCTACTCCGTAACGTGCATTTCAAGACTCGCATCCTACAGAGTACAAACAACCACCGTAACATGGCAAAATCTACTTCCCTCCGATTTCCTCCCTTCAGACACCACCCTCCTCTCCCACCTTTCCATTGCAGGTCCAGAATTGCCATCTTGGATGCAAATTCTCCCGCACTGCAGCCTCCTACACACACCCACACACACCCATATATACACACACCCAAACACACACACACACACCCATATATACACACACCCAAACACACACACACACACCCAAACACACACACACACCCATCCACACACACACACACACCCATCCACACACACCCACACCCATATATACACACACCCAAACACACACACCCACACACGAACTCGTTATTAATGCACTCCCGTTGCTGAAAAATTGCACGTGGCTCTGTCGGGGCCACTCGTGTGCCGAATGCACTCGTATGCAATTTACAACGCTCTGGAATTTAACGTCCCTTCTTTTCTTCGGGGTACAAAGGAGCGAGGGCGAGGGTTTCTATTATTTACCCCCATTGTTGCACCGCACATTCGGTAGATTTACTTTTATTGCACTTCTGCAACAGTCCGAGCGGCAAACGCCCACACGTACGCGTGCACACGCTGGACGCGATCGTTGCATCGGACCGTTTCGACTCGGCTGCACATTCCTGGAAACTCCCGGAATGGATCGTCTGGAGAAACTTCTCGGGGGAGGAGAGCTTCGCCCTTATTAGAAATTACCACCCCCCCCCCCGAGGAGGTTTCCCGGGGGTCGCGGGATGGGGCGAAACGGAAAGGACCGCCGTGAAATGGAAAAAAAAAGCGAGAAATCGGACCATTCCCATACGTTCTGCGGACTGGTCGGTAAATTTTCAGGTAGATTTTCCTCCACCGGACGACGACGAAGGGGTGGACGCGAGTGCAACGGGGCGAACAACGGGATCCAGAGGCCGGGACTGTGTTATGATATTTATTTTAGAATTTGTACGCTCTGTTGTCATGATCGATTTCACAGAGCGTACTGATTCTTTAATAAGTGTCTCTGACAATGAGCAACGAGGGAGACGAGCTGCCCAATCGGGGGCCACATTGGGGCCATCGATATCTCGGAGTCAGAGGATGACCAGATTGGGGATGTAATGATGAATTCAATAGATTTTGGTTCCCAGGTAATCCAACAATAGGGACCAAGGGTGTTTAATTATTGCTGGTGTTGTCCAGGAACACTGGCCAAAGCTCTCTGGTAGTAACTGAAACTGTTTGGTAATAATTAAGGCTCTTTAGTGATGGCCGAGGGTCTTTGGTATCGGTAGTTAAGGTCCTTTGGTGACACCTTAGGGTCTTTGGTAGCAATGCAATTTTTTTTATGGTAACTGGGGATTTTTGTCAGCAGAGGCTATCGCTATTCAGCAATTAGTGATGCTCTTTAGCAATAATTAAGGCTCTTCAGCAATACCTTAGGCTCTTTAATGAATAATCATTTTTTTAGTAACACCTTACGGTCTTGAGCAACAATTAATTTTTTTTTGTTGCAATTTCTCAGGTTCTTTGTTAGCAGTAGCTATTGCTATTCAGCAATTAGTGATGCTCTTTAGCAATACCTTAGGCTCTTTAATGAATAATAATTTTTTTTAGTAACACCTTAGGGCCTTAAGCAACGATTAATTTTTTTTGGTGCAAATTCTCAGGTTCTTTGTTAGCGGTAGCTATTGCTATTCAGCAATTAGTGATGCTCTTTAGCAATAATTAAGGCTCTTTAGCAATACCTTAGGCTCTTTAAAAAATAATCATTTTTTTAAGTAACACCTTAGGGCCTTAAGCAACGATTAATTTTTTGTTGTTGCAATTTCTCAGGTTCTTTGTTAGCAGTAGCTATTGCTAGTCAGCAATTAGTGATGCTCTTTAGCAATAATTAATATTTTTTAGCAACAACTGAAATTCTTCATTATTAGCAATTACAATTCTTTAGCAACAGTTAGTGTTTCTTAGCAATAATTACAGCTCCTTACTAATAGCTAAGGTTCTTCAGCAATGGCTGAAGAACCTTAATTTAGCGAAATTTAAAATTCTTCAGCAGTGACTAAGACACTTTAGTAGCACTAACTAAGGCTCTTTAGCAGCAATTAATTTTTTTTAGCAATAACCTAATCTCTTTATTACCAGCAGCTAATGTTATTTAACACAAAGTGACGCACTTCAGCAATAACTAAGGCTCCTTAGCAATAACTTGGGCTCTTTAGCAATAATAAAAAATTTGTGAGTTACAAGTGAAGCCCTTTATTAATAACAATTACGATTCCTTAGCAATAACTAATGCTCCTTAGTAATAATTAAGTCTCCTTGGTAATAGCTGACCTTCTTTAGCAATAACTAATGTCCTTTAGTAACAATATCCAAGGCTTTTCAGCAACAATTAAGCCTTCCCACGTAAAAAAATTTTATAAAGTTTTATAAAAATTATATAAAGTCAATTTGATAAAAAATTGGTTTTATAAAATTGTTATAAAAAGTTTATTAGAAAAATTATGTATAAAAATATAAATCACGTGTAAATAAATTTACGAAATTTCTATAGTATTAACTAACTTGTTCTTCACTTGTAGCGTATTTTTTTATATTTACTCATGTTTTTTCCAAATATTCACTCTTTTTTCAAATGTCAATTTGAAGTGTCACACGAGTTATAGTTGTAAGAAGAACGCAGTAATATTCATACTATTGATGACACTTGAATTCAAATGGAGTGAATATTACTGCTTATAATAAAAATAGGTAGATAAATAAGTAAAAAATAGTTGATTTACATTGTTCATGTATGTTAAAATTATCACAAAATTTTTTTTTATAAAATGTTTTTAAAATTATAAAATTTTAGTTTTATACACTTTTTATAACAATTTTATAAAACCAATTTTTTATCAAATTGACTTTATAAAATTTTTATAAAACTTTATAAAATTTTTTTACGTGGGTTCCCTTTGTAAGGCTTTGCTAGCAACAAATAAGACCCTTTACTGACAATTAATTAAGACTCCTTGGTAGCACCAACTTGTTTACCAATAGCCAAGACCTTTTTGCGACAACTATAGTGGTGTCCTTAGTGATAATTAATGCTCTTTAACAGGAGGAGCGATAACTCAGGCTCTTTAGGTGCAGTTTTTCAGCAACGATTAAGGTTATTTAGCAGTAGCCAAAGCTCCGCAGCTTGAATTTTATAGAGCCTCTTTCACCGGCTTTGCAAGAGAACCGTGAAACAGCTTACCCATTTCACTTGGAAGCCAGCCGTCGTACGTTAAATTCAAAAGAAAGTTATGTTCCCACATAATTTCCACCAGGAACCATACGTGAATATAAAAACCTACGATTTTTCTCATTTACATCACCGTTTATACTTTCCTGTTTTTATTTTATTTTATTTTTTTTCAGCAAAGCCTGGAGGTTTATCAACAGCAACAATTCAGATTTTTAGCAACAACTAAGGCTCCTTAGCAATATCTTAGGTAATAATTGGGACTCCCTTCGGTGTCACGTCAAAATACCCGCGACAAAATACCCTTAAACCAAAATACCCCCGACAAAATACCCGCAAACCAAAATACCCCCGACAAAATACATATTTAGGAAAAACGTGTGATTAAAAACAGCCAGTTTTGGAATTTTAAAGCAGCTATTTTTCAAAGCTATTGATTGAAATTAGCAAAATCGAAAATTTTAACCCACTTATTTAAAAAAAAGAAAAATGACTAAGAACGGAATATATTTATTTTGTTTGATAATTGTTCATTTTGGTTTTGCTAGGGTTTTGCTATGATCTTAAATTTCTTGAAATGAAAAATTTCAAAATGGAGAATTTCAAGAATTAGAAATTCTTTGACACTTCTATTTAAAAGTAGCCCGATTTGTAAATTTCAAAAATTTCAGTCCGAATCTAATCCAAAATCGCTTCGAGAAATTTCAGTTACTCGATAAATCTGAAGTCCAATTTCGAATTTTCTAAACTTCGTAGGTTTTCCAAAGTTTTTCATGCAATTGGGAATTTCTATAACTCGAATTCGAATAAAGAATCACTAGGACGGATTGCAAATAGCTAAAAAATTCTAATAACGGGTATTTTGTCGCGATTATTTTGGTTTGCGGGTAATTTGTCGCGGGTATTTTGGTTTGCGGGTATTTTGTCGCGGGTATTTCGGTTTGCGGGTATTTTGGTTTGCGGGTATTTTGTCGCGGGTATTTTGGTTTGCGGGTATTTTGGTTCGCGGATATTTTGGTTTGCGGGTATTTTGTCGCGGGTATTTTGTCGCGGGTATTTTGGTTTGCGGGTATTTTGTCGCGGGTATTTTGGTTTGCGGATATTTTGGTTTGCGGATATTTTGGTTTGCGGATATTTTGGTTTGCGGGTATTTTGGTTTGCGGGTAATTCGTCGCGAGTATTTTGGTTTGCGGGTATTTTGTCGCGGGTATTTCGGTTTGCGGGTATTTTGGTTTGCGGGTATTTTGGCGCGGGTATTTTGGTTTGCGGGTATTTTGGTTCGCGGATATTTTGGTTTGCGGGTATTTTGTCGCGGGTATTTTGGTCTGCGGGTAATTTGCCGCGGGTATTTTGGTTTGCGGGTATTTTGTCGCGGGTATTTTCGTTTGCGGGTATTTTGTCGCGGGTATTTTGGTTTGCAGGTATTTTGTCGTCGGGTATTTCGTTACGGAACCCAGGACCTCCAATTCCTAAAAAACGAGGGTTCCAACTGTGATTCGTGGCTCTTCTTCCAACTTCTGCCACGCGATTCGTTCTCCAAATCACGGTGTATCAATTTTCCCGTGACTCCAGGGACCTGAGAAAAATCAGAACATTCTCGCTGCCGCGTTCCTTCTTCCAGCGCAATCCCTCACGGCACTCCGGCGTAGGCGGCCGTGGCTGCTCCGATGTAAAGCTTTTCTAATCAACGTTCATTAATCTCCGTTAAGTCTCGTGCACTCGGTGGTACCAGCTAATGGAGATTAATGCGTCGAGACGCTGACAAAGGAGCAGCACGCGCAGAAAACGTCCACTTAGCACGGAGACGAGGTGGGCGAGAGACGTTTATGCGCCTCTTCCGTTGCAATTATTGCATCGATGTATAACTCCAGCACCCCCTCGATGCACTTTTCATCCTCACGCCTGGAAATCGGTGCAAGTGCAACACGAATACGAATCATCGTCGCTGGAGAATCTCCCTCGAGGTTCCTTCCACGTTTTCCAGTGGAATCGCCCCAGTCAAGGATTTTTTTGGATGCACTGAAAATTAATTTATAGCAATTCCAAATATTGCTGCAGTTGAATGATGCGTCAGGTTTGTATTTTGAGTAATTTTAACTGCATTTATTGTTTTTCCAATTGCTTTCATGAGGAATTAGATAATTACTGTCTTTTTTTTGGGTTTGATCCAAATTGGTTCGTTGCTACCTTCGACTCCGAAAATTTGAAGATTCCAGAAAATTTCCTTTCAGAGGTAGAAATTTTGATTTTGAAAAAATGAGAATTCTTTAGGTTTTAAAATTTCAAGTGTCAAATCTTTAAAAAATCGCTACTCTGAAACCAAGAATTATACAATTTTCTGCTTTAGCTTATTTTAAAGCTCTAACTTTCTCCTTTCTACCCAATAAATTTCAAGCTTTCACAAAATTTTCCCTGGAGCAATCAAATTTTTCTTTACATAAAAAATTCATAACTCTAACATTCGGATTTCTTTTATTTTCCAATTTTCAAGTCAAATCTTCAAAAAATCGTAACTCTGAAACCAAAAATTATACAATTTTTTACTTTAGCTTATTTTAAAGCTCTAAGTTTCTCCTTTCTACCCAATAAATTTCAAGCTTTTACAAAATTTTTCATGGAGCAATCAAATTTTTCTTTACATAAAAAATTCATACCTAAAACATTCGGATTTCTTTTATTTTCTAATTTTCAAGTCAAATCTTCAAAAAATCGTAACTCAGAAACCAAAAACAATACAATTTTCTACTTCAGCTTATTTTAAAGCTCCAAGATTCTCTTCTCTACCCTACAAATTTCAAGCTTTTACAAAATTTTTCCTTGAACTGAAAAATTGATAACTACAGCAAGATTTTTTTTTTCTTTTTTTCAAGTTCCTTTGGTATCTAATTTTCCAATCAGTCTTTCAAAAAAAAATCATTATTTTGCAGGGAAAATATCGCAAGACGTTCCATTTTGTCCCACGTTGAAGCACGGAGCTTCTTCTTGGCTCTTTATAAATTTAAAAAAGTCTCTCTATAAATTTTGCAAAAATTTTATCCTAGTGAATAATCCTCCAGCATTTCTGCGAAATTCTTCTTCTTCTTTCCTCCTAGAATCGCTCCTGGAACCGCTGCGTCTCGAAATTAAAGCTCCTGTCGGGGTATTTGCAGGCATGGGGGTGGTTTTCGCGCTGCAACGACGAATGGGCGGGTGTAAAACTGAAAGTGGGTAGTAAAAAAAAAATATACGGGCTATTCTTCTGGAGTTTCAGCTTCCTTGTATACGAAGCTTTTACTTATACGTCAAGTGCTTACTTCCAGGCGTCTCGTGGGCTCTGATAGTTTAGATAACGTCGCTCGTCCCGAATTACGTAAAACTTTTTTTATGTGTCTTCCCACTTATAGGACTTTTTCTCGGGGGGGGGACCGAAATGGGAACGGAAGGGAAAGAGGAAGGTACCGTTTTTTTTTTCTTTTTTTTTCTTGGAGCTCGAAGACGGGATCTTTTCTTTTGCGGCTAGGAGCTTTTTTTTTCTTCTTTGTCGCGAATTTGTAACACCAAGGAAAAATTTCTCAGAAGCTTGAAATTTTTTCAGGTAGAAAGGAGGAGCTTGGAGCTTGAAAATAATTCGAATTGAAGTGTCGTATGATTTTTGGTTCCAAAGTTACCATTTTTTTAAATTTATAACTGAAAAATTAGAAATTGAAGGAATTTTGAAAATCCTGCTGGGTCGTTATATATTTTATCATCCAAGAAAAAATTTTGTACAGTTTTGAAATTTATAGGGTAAAAAGAGGAAAATTTGAGCTTCAAAATAAGCCAAAGTTGAAAATTGTATGATTTTTAGTTTCGAAGTTACGATTTTTCAAGATTATAGTTTTAAAATGAGGAATTTCCAAAAATCTTGAAATATCCTTTCTCGGGTTATAAATTCGTAAATTCAAGGGAAAAGTTCCTAAAACCTTGAAAATTATGAAGTAGAAAGGAACAGTTTCTAGCTTAAAAATGGTCCAAACTGGAATTTTCTAGAATTTTTGGTTCCAAAATTACAATTTTTTTCAATTTGAGACTTGAAAATTTCGAAGTTTAAAGAAACTTAAGGATTCCATTTTTAGTTTTGCATTTTCAACTGGAAGGTAATTTTTTTTTTCAATTTCTCAAATTTAAAGAATACAAACAAGAAAGTTTGTGCTTGAAAATGAGACAAAATCGGACGTCATATGATTTTTTATCTCAAAATTACGATTTTTTTCTTATGAAGGACTTTTAAAAAATCCTGTTATTATTAGGATTTTTGCGTCTTGATAAAAAAAATTTTTTCTTAATTCAAAATTCCCAGGGTAGAAAGGAGAAGATTTGAGCTGAAAAATAATCCAAAGTGGAAAATCGTACAATTTTTAGTTCCCAAGTTACGATTTTGTCAAAATGTTACAGGAAAAATGGAAGCCAAAAGAAATTTGACTGATTCTTTTTTCCAGGTGTCCGATTTCAAATTCCAAGGGAAAATTTCATAAAATTTCAAAATTCCTCGTAGGCCTGAAAGAAGAAACTGAATTTAAAAATATTGAAAAATAGAAAATTGCATAATTTTGTCTAAATTGTGTCTAAAAACTTGGAAAATTTTCTGAGACTCTCCTTCAGACCCAATTTCCACATCCGAGATGAAACTCTACATCTCAAAATTACGATTTTTGTCTTATGAAGGACTGTTAAAAAAACTCCAGAAACTGAAGGACTTTTAAAAAATCCTGTTACTATTAGGATTTTTGCGTCTTGATAAAAAAAATTTTTTCTTAATTCAAAATTCCCAGGGTAGAAAGGAGAAGATTTGAGCTGAAAAATAATCCGAAATGGAAAATCGTACAATTTTTAGTTCCCAAGTTACGATTTTGTCAAAATGTTACAGGAAAAATGGAAGCCAAAAGAAATTTGAGTGATTCTTTTTTCCAGGTGTCCGATTTGAAATTCCAAGGGAAAATTTCATAAAATTTCAAAATTCTTCGTAGGCCTGAAAGGAGAGACTGAATTTAAAAATATTCAAAAATACAAAATTACATTTTTTTTTTAATCAAATCGTGTCTCGAAAAATCCTGAAGAATCCTCGCTGTTTTCTGAACCACCTTCGGGAGACAAATTCCCGAGATCTCGATATTCATCGAACCGAAATAGGCCACATCCCTTATCAATCTGAGCCAAATTGGACCATTCCGGCAGATTCGGTCGGAGAATTATGATCTCTTATATCGACACCGGGAAATCTGTCATTCGAAAGAGATTATCATCTATCCCATCGACCCCCGAGAAGGGAAAGGCTCCCTCCGATGGAGGGTGCGCCACCCTAACGAGAGCCACAATAATAATTGCAATATCTCATTTGGTATCCGGTGTAATCCCGAAACCACGCCAAGCATCGACTCGAAGAACGCACCCCCTGAAAGCCCTTCTTCCGCTCATTCGCTCGCCCATTCGATAAAAAGCTCGGACTGGCAATTAAATTCTCATTAACCATCCCCCGGTTTTTGCATCCACGCATTCGCTGTAAAACAACAACGAATTGCCGCCCATCACGGCACTTCGATGTATCGAACATTAAAATGCACACGTCAACCCCAGGGAGAGTTATGACCGGCTCCGTTGCACCGGGGAAAAATATCTGTCTCTCCGCGGGATTGCCATCAAAAAGCCAACAAATTACCGGCTTTCAATTGCACGTACGATGTCCCTTTTATTGGCCAATGGCAAAGCGAGACGAATTCCGAGTGGATTAATCTCGTAGTACCGATGCCTGTTCCCGCCGGCGAAGCGAAATTGAAATTTTTTTTAGATTTATTAGGGTAAATGCACCAATAGATGGACGGTTAAGGGGGTCCGATGTGACACTTTGAAAATTCGAACTGACATATAATTTGGAAATTTTTACGCAAAATTATACGAGAGATTCAGAGTTAAAAATTAGTTACGTCGCTGCATCCGAATCTGTCATCAAATTTTGAAAATTCAACCTGACGGGTCTTTTGGAATTTTTTTTTTCCGAATTATTGGACATTTCAAAATAAAACTTAGTCGCATCGCTGCATTCGAGTCAAATATTAAATTTTGAAAATTCAAACTGACGGATATTTTGGAAAATTCCAAATTAAAAAAAAATTGGATTTCTAAAAATATACCCTCCCTTCCGGCGTTTGAAATCGCGAAAGCCTAATTTAACCCTTTGCACTCGAGACATAAGATATTAGCGTATGAACTGGCGCCGCAGCGGCGCCGCTCGAGTGCAAGGGGTTAAGGGGGTAAGGTCACCTGTAAAAAGAAAAAGTATATCAATTTTTTTTTACAACTTTTATTATAAAAATACATTTTTCGAATATACATTGAAAATTGTACTACTAAATACTTGCTAAATTATTTTTTCGAAATCCCTAGTATGTAGTATAAACGTACTAGGGATTTGTTGAAAATTTCCATTTGGCGCAAGGTTCGAGGAGCACCGATCGATCGATTTGCCTCGACAAGGTCTCATTTCATTCGGAGGAAGACCCTTTACGGCATGAACGTGGGAATTTTGGAAGAAGTAAGTAAACAAAAAGTTACAACACTTTTTATCAGATATATATACGTAATTTTGGTTTTTGCTTTGTTTTTGGGTTTAAAAAATTCAGAACTTTTGTAATTTTTTTTCTTTCCAAATTCCCACATTCGTTCCATAAAGGATGGCCTTCCAGAGAAAATGAGCCATTGCGGAGTCAAATCGGTCAATCGGTGCTCCTTGAACCTCGCGCCAAATGGAAATTTTTAACAAATCTCTAGTATGTTTATACTACATACTAGGGATTTCGAAAAAATAATTTAGTAAGTATTTAGTGGTACAATTTACAATGTATGTTTTAAAAATGTATTTCTATAATAAAAATTGTAAAAAAAATTGATATACTTTTTCTTTTTATAGGTGACCTTACCCCCTTAAATAAATCCGAGATATTGCAATTTTGAACAATTGAATGGGTCACCTCGAAAACCTCGTAAGGTACAAATTGCAAATTCTTCAAAAACCCACGCAAAATGAAAATTAAAAAAAAAAAATACTCCGACGGTCCGATAATAATCGTTCAAAAAAAAAAAAATTTCTACCTTGCAACGTTTTTGAGGCGAGCCATTCTATTATTGCACCCTCGGGTTATTTCTTTTTTTTTTCTTTTCATTTTCGGGGGTTTTTCCGACAATTTGCAATTCCTACCTTACAGCGTTTTTGAGGTGACCCATTCAATTATTGGAGCGGCAAAATCCTGCTTCACGGACCCATAATCCTTCACAGGATTTCTTACCCCTTGGGTTGTCAAATTCTGGGCAGAGTCGGAGGGAATTGGCCGAGAGCCAGGGGGTGCAATTGCAGGTACCGTTCGGTGGTTTTTGGCTGGCAAAATATGGCAATTCCGTGAACGGAACCGCGGTAGGTGCCGGTGGCAAAAGAAACGGAGTTTATTTTTCTCGCAAACCCGCTCCCATATTTCTGCACTGTCGCGTTGCAGTGCTATTATTTGCTATCGTTCCCTCCCGCGCCTCTGCATTTTCCCCTTAAGGATATCAAATCCTGGCTCCTGTGTGCTCAGCACAAATGGGGCTCGACTTAAGTGTAAGTACACGTGTGTACGCAAACAAACACAAAAACACACACGCGCATATACACACACGCATACACACACACGCATACACACACGCGCGCGCGCGCGCGCATGCACACACAAACACGCATACACACACACACGCGCGCGCCCACGCACATGGAAGCAAACTTAGCTATGTCGTGTAAACACACACACACACACGCACACACATGGATGCGAACTTAGCTATGTCGTGTAATACGGTATGCCTTAAATTGAGGAACCAGCTGGTGTTCGAGCAGGAAATTCCTTGCGGTTTGGCATTCCGAAGCTCAATAGTGCCGGACTCCACTCCGATGTAAGACGTAATTGCTTTCGGTTTAAAGAAACCCGGGTAATTGTAGAATTCGCTGCAATTATTTTCCCTCCCGGCGGTGCTAAGTACGTCCAGGGGGAGTGGAATCCCATACTTTTGCCATACCGTCGCAAAAGATCCCGATTCTTCCACCCCGAATACCCGAATCTGCGTTCTTGTCTTCCAGCGAGTCCTGGAATCCAGCCCCATGCATCCAGTTGCCCTGGAGTGGCTGTAAATGTATTCCGGTATTTGTTGGAGAAAATCTTTGGGATTGCGAGAGGAGTGGGGGAGGGGGTGAAAGTAAAATGTGTGGAATTCGAAATTGGCCAAAGTGGAAGCGATAATGACTCTCGGGTCCAGAATAATTATGACTTTTTTCCAGTTAGAAATGTTGCAATTTCTTGAAAGAAGCCTTTTTCTTGGATATTTATTTTTCACCCCCGTGGAAAAATTTTGGAAAATTTTTAACTTTATGGGGTTACAAGTAGAAATTTCGAATTTTAAAATCATCAAACGTGGAAGGTCGTACGATTTTTTGTTTCGGAATTACGATTTTTTCAAGTTGAAGGATAAAAAAATGGAAATTTGAATAAGTTTTGAAAGAGCCCCTTTTGCTTTTGAATTTTTTCCTGTATAGGAAAATTTTGTAAAATCTTAAAATTTACAGAGTTGGAAGTAGGAACTCTGACCTTTAAAATCATCAAAAGTGGAAGGTCATACGATTTTTTGTTTCGGAATTACGATTTTTTCAAGTTGAAATTTAAGTATTTGCAATTTGAAAAAAATTTTGAAAGAACCCCTTTTATTTCTGAATTTTTTTCCTATATGAGAAAATTTGGTAAAATCATAAAATTTACAGAGTTGCAAGTAGAAACTCTGACCTTTAAAATCATCAAAAGTGGAAGGTCATACCATTTTTTGTTTCGGAATTGCGTTTTTTTCAAGTAGAAATTTACGTATTTGCAATAATAAAAAATTTTGAAAGAACCCCTTTTGCTTTTGAATTTTTTCCCTATATAAGAAAATTTGGTAAAATCTTAAAATTTATAAAGTTGAAAGTAGAAACTTTGACCTTTAAAATCATCCAAAGTGGAAGGTCATACAATTTCTTGTTTAGGAATTACGATTTTTTCAAGTAGAAAGTCAAATATTTGCAATTTGAAAAAATTTTGAAAGAACCCCTTTTATTTCTGAATTTTTTTCCTATATGAGAAAATTTGGTAAAATCTTAAAATTTACTGAGTTGCAAGTAGAAACTTTGACCTTTAAAACCATCAAAAGTGGAAGGTCATACAATTTTTTGTTTCAGAATTGCGATTTTTTCCAGTAGAAATTTACGTATTTGCAATTTTTAAAAATTTTGAAAGAACCCCTTTTGCTTTTGAATTTTTTCCCTATATAAGAAAATTTTGTAAAATCTTAAAATTTATAGAGTTGAAAGTAGAAACTCTGACCTTTAAAATCATCAAAAGTGGAAGGAATTACGATTTTTTGAAATTGAACTTGAAAATTAACAAGCTGAAGGAATCTCGAAGAATCCTGTTTTTGGTGCAAATTTTGTACACCTGGAAAAAAGGGAACTTGAAAATTTGCCAATCAAAGAAATCTTGAAAAATCCTATTTTCGTTGCGAATTTTGTAAATCTTCCTGCTAAAGTAGAAAATCGAATGATTTTTGGTTCGAGAAAAGCGATTTTTTAAACTCAAACTTGCAAAATTTACAAATTGAAGAAATTTCGAAAGAGTTTTTTTGCTTTCGAATTTTGTATTCTATAGGAAAATTTTGTAAAATTATAAAATTTACAAAAGTAGAAGTAGAAACTTTACATTTTAATCTCACTCAAAGTGGAACATCGTACGATATTTGGCTCCAGAGTTATGATTTTTTCAAGTTGCGACATAAAAATTGGCAATTTCCAAAAATTATATTTAAAGTAGAAACTTTGGGGAATTTTTGAAAAATCTTGCGAATTTAAAACGTTACGGTAAAATTTCGTAGAATTTTGGAATTTGAAGAATTCACAGCACAGACCTTGGGCTTGAAAATGAGCCAAAGTGGAGCATCGCATCGTTTTTAGCTTCAAAGCTGCAATTCTACGAGAGCGAATAGTTGGAGGAGCTGAACGATATTAACTGCAAATAACTGCGTCTTTGCGAAAATGAACGTTTTCATTGCTGTGAATATCCTTGATGAACGTGAGCATTTTCCATGAAATGAACTGATTTGGTAGATTGCTTAGCCCAAATCTCGCTTCTTGTCTTCAAACAAGTCTCGAATCCACTCTTAGGCATCTACTTCGCCTGGAGTGGCTCAATCTACCTTGAACCAACTACCTTTCCAGAAAAAAATCCTGGAAAATGCTCCAGAATTCCAACTGAAGCGATAAGAACCGCGCCAATTCGGTTTATCGGGACCCTAAAATTCTGGAAAAAGGCGAAAAGATCCCCAACATTAAGATTCTTCATTCCAGCAAGACTGGAGTCACTTAACGTTTCCTGGACAAACTCTGGAAGCGCTGCAACGTCATAAATCAAGTCGAGGATCCCCGAACTTACCTTTTCCCATTTCGATTTTTACCCAAAACGAGTCCTGGACTTTGGAAACTACGTTTCCAAAAAAGAGATCCTGGAAAATTTTCTGGAATTGGCCCCAGTACCAGTAAGGTGGGAAGCTCGCTCTCTCGGTTTGGCCCCATTACTGACCCTACGATTCTGGAACAGGGCAAAAAGATCTGAAATTTTAATATTCTTCATTCCAGCAGGACTGGAGTGGGTTAATGTTTCCTGGACAGACTCTGGAAACGATGCAACGTCGTAATTCGAATTGCAAATCCTGGATTTATATTTTTCTAGTGTTTTTTTGTCCAAATCTGACTTTATATTTTCACTCTAATTCATCCTTATGCGTCTAATTCCTCTGGAAGATTCAAATCTATTTTAATATCCACTGGAAAAAATCCTGGAAGACGCGTTCGAACTGAATCGATGCCGGTTAGAAGCTAGCTCACTCGGATCGTCCCAATTGCTGACCCTGCAATCTTGGAACAAGGCAAAAAGGTCCCCAATTCTAAGTCCCTTCATTCCAGCAAGACTGGAATCAATTTATACTTCCAGGACGGACTCTGGAAGCCATACAACGTCATAATTTAAGTCGAGGACCCGAAACTTACCTTTTCCCATTTCGATTCTTACCCAAAACGAGTCCTGGAATTCACCTTTCTGGATCTTTCCCTCCTGGAGTAGCTGAACCTATTTTGGATCAACCACGCTTCCAGGAAAAACAAAAATCCTGGAAAATATGCTGGAATTCTCCTGGTACCGGCAAGAAGCTCGCTCGCTCGGCTTGTCCCCATTGCTGACCCCAAGATGCTGCAACAAAACACCCCTTAAAGCTCGAATTCCTTCGCTCCAGGGAAACTGGAGTCAGTTTATGGACTCTGGGAGCGATGCAACGTCATATTTCAAGTCGCAGATCCCGGACTTACCTTTCCCTAGCTGCATCGCAGCTAGGTCCAAGGAAGGGACGTTTGACCGGTGCGGTGGGTCGCTTTATGGCTCGTTAAATGACCCGACGTCGGGACGATATCGTATGTAACCAATGATCCCGCGGTAATCCAATCGTGAAACTCGGCTCCATTTGTATCGGATCCGATACCAAGGAGAGAAGGAGAGATGCAGAGATGCAGAGATGCAGAGATGCAGAAATGCATAGATGCAATGAGAGTAAGGATCTTTTAAGGAAGATAGGATCTTACAAAAGGAATGCACCTGGAATTATTGGATTGATTCTCTCCAGGAGGTTCAACCCCAATTTCCAGATCCTTGACATGCATTTTTGCATTTTTGCATTTTTGAATTTTTGCATTTTTGAATTTTTGCATTTTTGCATTTTTGAATTTTTGCATTTTTGAATTTTTGCATTTTTGAATTTTTGCATTTTTGCATTTTTGCATTTTTTTATTTTTGCATTTTTGCATTTTTGCATTTCTGCACTTCCTAGCCTAAAGTTGGTACCCAGAGCATCGCCACAAACGAGTTGCAGATCCTGGAACTATTTTTTTTTCCAGTGTCTCTTTTCAGTCCAAACCTCGCTTTTTATTTTCCAACGAGTCCTGGAACCCACCCTTATGCGTCTAACCTCCGCTGGAGAAGCCGAACGTACTTGCATGGTTACCGGAAAAAATCCTGGAAAATTGTTTTCAAGTTGAAATGGTACCGGTGAGGACTTTATTCATTCGGTTTGCCCCCATTGCTGACCCTAAGACCTTAGACCCTAATTTCGATTTTCTTCAGTCCAGCAAGACTGGAGTCAGTTCCTATCCCCTGGGGACACTCTGGGAGCGATGCAACGTCTTAATCAAAATCGCAGATCCTGGAATTATTTTTTATCCACTGTGTTTTTCCAAATTGTTAATTTATATTTCTTCGCTCCTTTCTTTCACGTTCCTTTCTTTCCTATTGTTTCCCTTTTTCGTTAAATAACAATTCGCGAAATAACGTAAATTAAAAATCTGAAAAAAACTGGGTTGCAAAAGGGGCCCATTGGTATGTGGCCCCTTTCTTTCGTTTCTTGACAGAAAAACGAAAAAGTGAAAAAATGGGAAAGAAGGGAAAATAAACAATACAAAAATTATTGCAAATTATTGCAAATTATTGCAAATTATTGCAACAAAACAAGGAGTTATCACACAGAATTTATGCACAACCCGTGCCGGGGTTGTGGAAAATCCCACGGTACCGGGTTGCAGCATCCGTTCCCGAGCATTTTTTGAGCCACTCGAAATCGAAACGTGGCGTCGAGTAGCATAGAACGATCGTGGAAATCCGCTAACGAGCAAGTGTACCTGGGTACATCTCGCACTTTTACAGGTAGGTAGATGGGTGTAGATGGGTGTAGATGGGTGTAGATGGGTGGTGGATGGGTAGGTGGATGTATTCGGCATGGATGCGAAATCTGCGGTTGCCAGACCACTCAGGCTCACGTGAAATGGTTTTAACTGGTAAAATGTTTATGGCTGAAACATTTGCTTTAATGCTTCTGCCTTGTGGTAGGCAGCTGCTACTCCTAATAGCCAGTGAATTTTCGTGCTTCGTGCACATATTGTTCTTTCGTGTGTTTTATCATTGTAAAAGTAATTGAAGCGTAAAGTGGAAAATGGTGTATACGGTGTCTAATCTAGGTCAGCACTGCTCTGAAGAAAGATAAGTAATTATGCAACTTTCCACGGTGCCTTTCCACCGCAAACTCTTTCTCGGGTAGATGCAATCGCATTCGGGGCAGTCGCTGGAAACTGTCCCGAATCGCTCGATGCGTCTCGCCCCGCGAAGTGCACTCGACAACTTCGGCATCTGCAATTTCAATTATGACGTTGCACAGCGCCCTCTCGCTCGGTCCAGGTGACGTGGGTTGACCCCAGACTCGCTGGAGCGAAGTTTTCTAATTGCAAGATTAGGCAAATTTTGGGGTCACCAATTGGGGCGATCCTTGGGAGTGAAGTTCCTACCGGTACCCTTTGAATTCCAGGATTTCTTTCCAGGAATTTTTTTTCCAGTAGATATTCCAGTAAATTTGGCCATTCCAGGGAGGATAAATGCCTAAACGTGGATTCCAGTCGTTACTTTCCTGGTCAAGACCCACCTCTCAGTCAATCGCGCACTTTCAATAGAGAAAGAAAACAAAAAAAAAATAAACATGTTTAACACTATGCCGTCCGGTGGCACCACGTTGGTGCCATGCGAAAACTATCGGGCAAGCGCCGGTGGCACCACGTTGGTGCCATGCGAAAACTATCGGGCAAGCGCCGGTGGCACCACGTTGGTGACATGCGAAAACTATCGGACAAGCGCCGGTGGCACCACGTTGGTGCCATGGGAAAAGTATCTGACAAGCGCCAGTGGCACCACGTCCTTTTTTTCTAAAAAAAAATTTCAGAATCATGCCCAAGGAGGAGAGGTGGTTGGTAACCAAGGATCCCCGGGACTTTTGGCCGGACATGGACGGAGACGAATGAAAGTCCACAAGTCTAACATCGTTCCAATATTTATTTCGTTCTATTCCCCCGTTGCTGCCGCTCCAAAGGACGAATTTCGTCTCGACGCTATTCCAAACCACCAACTAACCACCACCGGCGGGTGTCTTCTCCAATCACCTTTTTCCAGCCGATTTTGGCTTGGAGGGAACGAAGGCTCTACTACCGGGCCTGGCTGATTCTGGAGTTTTCCGCTCGACGGTGGGATCACGCCTGGTTTTCCCCGTTGCCGTCTCCGGGGCTGTCACTGGGCCCCATTCGAATCCATTAAAATCGCAACCGTCTCGTCTTATCTTTTGCTACATTTCTCGTAACCTCTGTTTTTTTTTGTCCTGCCCGGCTTTGTCTCGCTCGCGAAATACCTCCGTTGTTGGCATTAATTTACTAGAAAGAAAAACATACAGCGACTGTACAAATTAAGGCTGCCTGAGGACTCTCTTTGTCGTGGGGGGTTGGTTTCGTCTCGTTGGTGCTCCTCCTTCGTTCTGCCGCCCACTCCTCGATTCTTGATAATACTTCTCTGCTTCCTACTTCTACTGAAACAGAAAAAACGAGGACCGAAAGGTTCACGTCCGTTTTCATTTAATTTATTATTAAGGGAGAACACCACTGTGACGTAGCGTTTTCAAGTGCTTTATTCGGTTTTTTTTTGTTTTGAGGAATTGGTTTGGTCAAGGGAAAAAAAAACTTTTAGGCTACATTGGACACGTATTAAGGTATAAAAAAACAATTTTTTCATTTAAAAAAAAATACAAAATGGCGGCGTGACAGTAACTTGAATATAAGTGATTTTTACTAGAGTTGCTCCACTGCGAGCGCTAGAAGTGTCTAAAATTTGTTCGTGGAACAAAAAATGTAATATTTTCATGAAACATATTAGTTTCAGCGTGGAAGTACCTGGGGAAATTAAAAAATTAAAAAAAATAAAAAATAGAGACGAGTTTGAAAAAAAAGTTTCATTTTTTAACAAAAATTTTCGTATAAAAAGTTGAATAACTTTTGAAATTTTCAATAAATCGAAAAAAACTCGGGTACTCCTCTTTGAAATCTATCGAAGAAGCTACGGTTAAAATTTCAAGTCGATTCAACAAAAATTGATTGAGTTCTACCGCTTGCAGATTTGCAAAATACCATTTTGAGATAATCGCGTTTCAAGTTTTCGGTATCAATAACTTCTCAACGAAAACTTCTTAAAAAAATGCTTAAAATCCACCTAAAAAAATTTTTTTTCGGCTATAAACGAATTTGCATCATATTTTTGAGGGTTTATAGGATTTTTTTACGTGAATTAAAAAAAAATCGATTTTTTTCAAAATTTCACAGTGGTGTTCTCCCTTAAATCTCGAGGAAGAAAATGGGGAATGGGGAGAGCTCAGCTCGGGAGGCGAAATTTCCCATCCCGAGGAATTCCAATCGCCGGGATCGCGTTCCTTGCACGAGGCGAGATTAATGGCCCCGCAGGACAATATAAATACTCAAAATCCCCCAAGAATGGATGATAGTCCCTTGAAAAATGAAGTTTGCCGGGACATTAGGGTTGTTTGATACCGAAAGTGCTTGGCTGACTGGCCGGAGATTAATGTACAGCGGCAGCTCCGGCTGGACCGTTCCAGTTTAAATCCATACGGATGGAGAGAACCCGGAGGCTTGGAATTCAGGCTTGACACACGCGAGTTCTCTCGGGGTCGCCCGATACCCCTATCGTGGTACATGTGTACTCCTAAACTGTTACAGAAACGCGAGGGGTGGATGTTCGGCTCAATTTTACACGGCCCGGGGGCGGAAATCGCAACGGCCGTTGGCAATTGTCCCGACGGCTCTCGCGGGCCACGAGGCGTTGGAATTAATGGGAAAGAATTCGATTTTGGAGCGAGGGGTTCAATTTCAGGGAGTTCTGGAGGAATTCGTACCGGGTGGACACGGTCCGGGGGTAGGGAGAAGAAAGTGTCAAAGGGATCGTCGAGATTGGTGGTTTCGGGGACGTTTGACAGATTTGATTTTTTTTTTTCTTTTTTTGGGAGTGAGGTTCCTGGCTCGAAATAAAATTTTGTAAAATATTGAAATTGATAGGGGGGGGGGGGGGAACTTGGGGTTTATCGACGGGCCAAAATGGGAACTTGTATGAGTTTTGGTTCCAAAGTTACAATTTTTTGCAGTTGCTACTTGGAAATTTTGGAGTTGAAGAATTTTTGAAAATTCTGCAATTGGTGTAAATATTTTTTGACGCCAGGGAAAAATGTAAGGAAAATTTGAATTTTTCTTGTACCCTAATATTAACCCAAACGGGATACAGTATGATTATTAAATTTTGGAGAAACGAGTTTTTGAAATTAGAACTTGAAATTTCGAAAGTAAAGGAATCTTGGAGGGTCCTGACCCCTTTGGTTGTGAAATTTTAACTTCGAGAGAAAATATTTTTTAAAGTTTGAAATTTGTAGAGTTAAAAGAGGAAAATTTGAGCTAAGGAATGAGCCAAAGTAAACCCTCCTACGATTTTTGGTTCCAGAGTTACAATTTTTTCACATTGTGTCTGGAAATTTCTGAGCCCCAAAAAATCTCGAAAAATTCTACCATCGTTGTAGAATTTTCCAATCGTAAGCCAGGGGAAAATTCGAGAATAATTGGAAATTCTTGACTAATTCTCCTTGACTAATTTAAAATTAGCCAAGGGAGAAATTGTATGACCTTGAAATCTAAAGAAATGATTTTTAGAAGTTACGATTTGAAATTTCGGAATTAAAGGAATTGTGGAAGATTCTCTCTGTTGGTTGTGAAATTTTAACTCCAAGAGAAAATTTCGTAAAACCTTCAAATTAATAGGCTGGAAAGGAGAAAGATGGAGCTTGGCAGTAAACCAAAGTGGAAAATCCCATGAGTTTTGGTTCCAAAATTACCGTTTTTTGAATTCAGAACTTGAAAATCGCGAAGTTCGAGAAATTTTTTAAATTCTGCTATCGTACATTTTTAAAGCCAGAGGAAAATTTAGGAAAAATTTGGAATTTGTGGAGTTGGAAGTAGAAAATCGGAGTTTTATAATAAACTAAAATGGAAAATCGTAGACTTTTTAGTTCCAAAGTTATGATTTTGTCAAGAAATGACGTGAAAATTAAGAATTCAGAGAATTTTAAATGACTCTTGTTTGTTACAAAAATTCAGTACATCTACGGAAAAACTTAAAAACTGAAAATTATATAAGGTGGAAAGAAGAAATTTTAGACTTGAAAAGGTACCAATTGGAAAACCGTACCGCTTTGAATTTCAATATTACGATTTTTTTCAGACACAAACTTGAAGGACTACAATTTAAAGAAACCTCGAAAAACTTTCTTTTATTTTATCAAACTTTCCTTGTCGGTTTTCAAACTCAACGAAAAATTTCATAAAATTGTAAAATTTATATAAATAAAAAAACAGACTCTGAGCGTGAAAATGAAGTAAAGTGGAACATCGTATGATTTTTTATTTCCAAGCTACGATTTTTTTTCACCCCTTCGGACCTGGTCTACGTTTTTTTTGAGATTAATTTCATTAACTTTGAAATTAAAAAAACAAAATTAGTAGATAAAATGCCGTCAGACAAAAATGTAATTTTAAAAAAAAAAACAAATATCGCAATTTTGTTATTTTCCAAAAAAGAAAAAAAAAATTCGGGTTTCAAGGGGTTAAAATTTTGATTTACGAAAATTTGCGGAATGCAAAGGGGAAACTGTGAGTTCGAAAATGGGTCAAAGTGGAACACGGTGGCACGTTTTTCTTCCAGAGTCACGAGTGTTTCAAATTCTGAATTCAAAATGATTTTCTAATTCCCCTGAATTTATCGTTCATTTCATTTGCTCACCAACGAGTCGCCAGCTCCGAGGTATATCAAGCCAGCGGCTCCTGCATACGCCAGCAAAGTGTCTACAGCCTGCTGTGTCTCCAGCAGAATCCTCGTCTCATTCATCCAGTCCCGAGCGACGCATCTGGGTGCTCCTTTCAGGAGATTCATGTACTTTAGTGCCATTTTGAAATCCCCACGATCTAGCCAGTACCTGAAACAAATGGGAAGGAAGTTGAAAAATAAAGTCTTGTATCTTGAAACAGTAAAAAGTCGAAATTTATTGCTGCCATAAAATCTGCATTTCTTGAAATTACACGGAAGGCAATTAAACAAATGACGGAGGCGATTAAATAAATAATGTAAAATAAAACAGTAATTTTTAAACATTGGAATTGCAATAAATGCGATTGGAATTACTATAAATCTATGAATATTTTTTAAATATGGTTAGAATTACCATATTCTTATTTCGAATTCTGCTTAGAATCAATTTTTACTATTATCTGATCTGCAAATAATTATTTTCAACGTATCTCTAATTAACCCTAGAACAGCACATGGGGTCAATATGTCCCCACGCGATTTTCCAACTCCATTGTCCAAAATCGAAAATTGTCCGAACTCCAAATCGGTAATTATGTGCGATATTACGAAAATTAGTAATTCTCTAAAAATCACACCCTTCATTTTTCAAAATAAATACCTTTTTTTTTTGGAAAATCGATTATTGGGACAAGTTGATTCTCACGCAATACTATCTCTTACGTAATGTCTACAAAATTTCAATTAAAAATATCGAAAATTGAAAAACTTACGAGCAAAAATGTAATAAAAGTCAATTTAACTGTTTTTTTCCGAATTTTTTTTCCGAATTTTTTGTCAATACCTTAGAAAATTTATTTTGATTTCCAAGTAACGAAAGATTATTCAGGGAATGTCAAAATATATCTCTAAAAATGCTCAGCCTTAAATATTGAAAATTCGCGGAGAAATTGATATTTTTTCACGTGGGGTCACTGAGCCCCCAGTGTGCTCTTTACGTTCGAGTTTGGAGGTGTGCTGTTCTAGGATTAATAATCTATCATCGTCCAATTTGTGATCGATAAAACGCTAGAAATATTTCGAAAGAAAATGAAGGGGGTAAGGTCACCTGTAAAAAGAAAAAAGTATATAAATTTTTTTTTACAACTTTTATTATAAAAATACATTTTTCAAATATACATTGAAAATTGTACTACTAAATACTTACTAAATTATTTTTTCGAAATCCCTAGTATGTAGTATAAACGTACTAGAGATTTGTTAAAAATTTCCATTTGGCGCGAGGTTCGAGGAGCACCGATTGATCGATTTGCCTCGACAAGGTCTCATTTCATTCGGAGGAAGACCCTTTACGGCATGAATGTGGGAATTTTGGAAGAAGTAAGTAAACAAAAAGTTACAACACTTTTTATCAGATACATATACGTAATTTTGGTTTTTGCTTTGTTTTTGGGTTTAAAAAATTCAGAACTTTTGTAATTTTTTTTTCTTTCCAAATTCCCACATTCGTTCCATAAAGGATGGTCTTCCAGAGAAAATGAGCCATTGCGCAGTCAAATCGGTCAATCGGTGCTCCTTGAACCTCGCGAGAAATGGAAATTTTTAACAAATCTCTAGTATGTTTATACTACATACTAGGGATTTCGAAAAAATAATTTAGTAAGTATTTAGTAGTACAATTTACAATGTACATTTCAAAAATGTATTTTTATAATAAAAGTTGTAAAAAAAAAATAATATACTTTTTCTTTTTATAGGTGACTTTACCCCCTTAATGGAATTGGGATTACCACAAATGTATAAATATTTTTTCAAATACTACAATTAAAATTACTATGTCCTTGTGTTGGAATTCCATTTAGAATTAACGCACTAATTTTCAATCTATAATTAATTATTTACCACTTGCCGTACTATTGGAAATAATTGGACTCTCGATAAATGTGATTGAAATTACACTATTACCGTGACAATTATTGCAACTCAATTTCAAATTACTACATTTTTATTGAAAATTCCATCAAGAACCACAATACTTTTTTTTTCCAGTCGACAAAAGCATAATTCGCAGGGTTGCAAAGCTACCCACAGGAATTCCCTGTAAGTCCGGACGAGTAGTCATAAATCCCACAAAACAGCTAAAGTCATTTACCCGGTAAATAAAAACTCGCAGCTTTTACCCTATACCGGGGAACGAAGCAAGACACTGGCGGGAAATGAGGTTCCGTAATTGAATTCCGCGACGGAATATCGCATTAAAAAAATCATTCGAGAGACTCCGGCGCTACCCCCTGGTCTCTGACTGCCGCTACAACCCCTATTTTTATTTATGAGGAGAAATAAAAAATAAATCCGCTGCGTTCCGACCTTCTCATTTTTATGGAGGAAAAATTTACTTCCCTTATCTTTTCGCCCAGGTATCTGCAAAATCAAAGGGCCGGAAGATGCGCTTCCGTTTCGCTCTTTCTCGGCGCCTTGTCTTGCAACTTTGCAACCCCTTTCGAAGGGGTTGCGAGCGCAAACGTGTTTCCAAACTCCGCGTCAGCTTGCCGAGCTTCGAAATCAATCGAAGCTCAGTCCAGAGAACTCGAATGGGGTTTCCGACAACATATTTTCGAAGTTTCATTTTTTCTTCCGAGTGTCAGCTCTACCCCAACCACCGTGGCCTTTCGACCCCTTGACACCCATAAAAAAGAAATCGAATAACTTCGAGTGATTTATACTCTTGCTCAGTTTCAATCTCAAAGCCTCTATGAATTTCAAGATTTTATGAAATTTTCCCATAAAGATGAAAATTTATAAAGGAAAAAAATTGTTATGGATTTACAATTTTCGAATTTTCCAAGCTTGGAAAATTCTAACTCTGCAACCAAAAATCGTACGATGTTCCACCTTGAGTGATTTTAAAGCTCAAAGTTTCTACTTTCAACCCTGTAAATTTCAAGCTTGTACGAAATTTTTCCTTGGTGTGCAAAATTTACAACGAAAGTAGGATTTTTCGAAGTTCCTTCAATTTGCAATTTTTCAAGCTATGTGGCAAATTCTTAAATTTTCCAATTTGGAAAATTCTAACTCTAGAACCAAAAATCGTACGATGTTCCACTTTGAGTGATTTTAAAGCTCAAAGTTTACTACTTTCAACCGTGTAATTTCCAAGCTCGTACTAAATTTTTTCTTGGTCTACAAAATTTACAAAGAAAATAGAATTTTTAAAGATTCTTGCAATTCACATAATTTTTAAATTTCAACTTCGAAAAATCATAACGTTCGAACAAAAAGTCATAAAACATTCCTTCTTGAAATATTTTCAAGCTTGAAGATTCTACTTTCAACCCTGTAAATTTCAAGCTCTTACCAAATTTTCCCAAGCTGTACAAAATTTACAAAGAAAATAGAATTTTTAAAGATTCTTTCAATTTGCAAAATTTTTAAATTTCAACTTCGAAAAATCATAACGTTCGAATAAAAAGTCATAAAACATCCTTCTTGAAATATTTCCAAGCTTGAAGATTCTACTTTCTACCCTACAAATTTCAAGCTCTTACTAAATTTTCCCAAGATGTACAAAATTTACAAAGAAAATAGAATTTTTAAAGATTCTTTCAATTTGCAAAATTTTTAAATTTCAACTTCGAAAAATCATAACGTTCGAACAAAAAGTCATAAAACATTCCTTCTTGAAATATTTCCAAGCTTCAAGATTCTACTTTCTACCCTACAAATTTCAAGCTCCTAATAAATTTTTCCAAGACGTACAAAATTTACAACGAAAATGGGATTTTCTTCAATTTCCTAATTTTCAAATGTTAGCTTAATAAAAATCGTAACGTCCAAACGAAAAATCACAAAATATTCCTTCTTGGCTTATTTTCAAGCCCACGCTTTCAATTGTCTACCCTACAAATTTCAAGCCTTTACCAAATTTTCCCTGGGAATAAAAAATTCACCGGCAAAGTGCAATTTCTCAAAATTCGTCCAATTTACAAATTACGGCCTATTTTCCGATTCACGAAATTCGAGAACAATTTCGAAAGCTGAAAATGAATCCTCCAACGGTCCCGATCGATGGAGCTCGGGCCGATTGGACTCGTAAAAATGGCAATCGGATGATTACAATTTATTTCGCGGATAACGTAACGGCAAAACGTGCGTCGGGAGTATCAGAGACTTTTAATATTTATGACTCGTTGCGCGTTTTTACACGAGACGAGTATCTCATGAATATGTGACACGCGTTTTAGAGGGACGACATGCCGGATATTTATCTCATTTTACCTGAATCTTCCACCTTAAGCGAAAATATAGAGTCGTGCTTCGGCCGTCTCTGAGATTTTGCTTTTTTTTCCCCCTTTCTCTCTCTCTCTCTCTCCGAAAGAAGAAAGGGTTTCCTTTGAATGGGAGTAGATTAAAGCTCTAAAAGGGATAACGCGAAGAATGCCGCGGGTATTATATTTCCACTCGGAAGGAAACTGCAAACAGTGCGAAGAACCGACTCGCCTCGGTAACGAAAGACTCGGAGATCGCCTTCCCTTCAATCTTCCATGCTAATCACCGCGTTAGGGGCTATTAAAAAAGCTTCGGAGACCGGAACGAAATGTCTTTGAAGCCAGGGTAAAGCGAATCCGACGATATCCGGCCGGTAATTCATTATCCAGGGTCTCGCAAGATCCCAGGAGTTGGTATCCAAAGATCTACGTTCTACGCGAACTTCGACCCCATCCCTCTCCTTGACTGGTTACTTCCAAAAGACGAGAGAACCGCTCCTAGGGAGTCCAGTGATCCAGTGATTTCCCAAATGGAAATGCGGAAAAGAAAAATTTCCCCCAGAGAGAAAGTAGCGAATCGGGAAATAGGATCAGAAATTTCCTAAGATCCGGTTTTACTTGAAAATTTTTCGCGCCCGGGGAAAGTTTGGCAGAAGCTTGAGATTTTGAGGGTAGAAAGGAAAACCCCCGGGCTGGGAAATTAGCCAAAATGGAACATCAAAGGATTTCTTGTTTGAACGTTACGATTTTTTTTTTTTTTAGAAGAAACGTGAAAATTTGAAGGTCACAAAAAATGTAGAAATGGCCCCTTTTGGTTTGGAATTTATAACCCCGTGGAAAAATTTTGTGGAATTTTGAAATTTGCAGGGATAAAAGTAGAAAGCTTGAGCTTGAAAATTATTCAAAGTAGAAGATTGTACGATTTTTCGTTTTTGAGTTATGATTTTTTTTTGCTGAAACGTGAAAATTTGAAGGTTCAAAAAATGTAGAAATGGCCCCTTTTGGTTTGGAATTTATAACCCCGTGGAAAAATTTTGTAGAATTTTGAAATTTGCAGGGATAAAAGTAGGAAACTGGAGCTTGAAAATTAATCAAAGTGGAATATTATACGATTTTTCGTTTTTGAGTTATGATTTTTTTTGCTGAAACGTGAAAATTTGAAGGTTCAAAAAATGTAGAAATGGCCCCTTTTCGTTTGGAATTTATAACCCCGTGGAAAAATTTTGTAGAATTTTGAAATTTGCAGGGATAAAAGTAGAAAGCTTGAACTTGAAAATTATTCAAAGTAGAAGATTGTACGATTTTTCGTTTTTGAGTTACGATTTTTTGAAGCTGAAATCTGAAAATTCGCAATTTGGCAAAATTTTGAAAAAATTGAGAAATTAATAGGAATAAAAGTAGAAAGTTTGAGCTTTAAAATTACTCAAAGTTGAACATCGGGCGATTTTTCGATCCGGAGTTACTATTTTTTCACGTTGAAATCTGGAAATTTGCAAATCGTGGAAATCCTTCAAGTTTGAAATTTTCAACTCCATGGAAAATTTCATAAAATATTCAAAATTACATTAAAATTGAACTACTGAAAGTGTAGACTAATTAAAATCATCCGATTTTCCTTTTTCAATTCAAATTTGCAAAAGTACCGATCGTACCGATCAGGAATTAATCCGGATTCCAAAATGACTCCCAAAGTTCGTAGGTCGCTTTCTATTGGGAATCCAAACTATTACCGATCCGTTGAAATTCGACCGATCGCATTTCAATACTCGAACCGGTAATGTGGTGCTTCCGAAACGCGGAAAATCCGTTCCTATGAATCCACTGATCTCCGAATGGGGAAATGAGGAAAAGGGAAGTTGTTTGACGCCAGTAGCTTACAAATCGGGTAATAAGATGGACCGGAAATAGACACATGCTTTTCCGCCGATGAGAAAGGGCGAAACCCTCTATTTTGACAGGAAGCAGGTATTTCTTTGTCGTAGATAAAGAATCAGCGGAATGACGGATCACCAATTCCTGACTTTGCCCTATTTTTGTTGAAATATCACCCGAGAATTGGTGAGATTCTTTTTTTATTTATTTTTTAAAAGCAATTTTCTTTTCGTTTTTTTGCTGAAAAAAAATATTTTCCAATCACAAGTTCAGATTTTGAAAATGTCAGTCGTTTTTAAAAAAGAAGCATCAAATTTTTCATTAAATTAATATTAATTAAAACATTAATTTGAAAGTGCAGAAAATTTACGCAATTTTCTTGGATTTTGAAAAATCTCGTTTGCTAAATTCTCAGGTCCTATAAATTTATTTGTATACACACAACATTGCTTAATTAATCACATACGTGTGTATGAAATTGGAAGATCGGTTTCCATTATCCTAAAATTAATATACATTATTATATGAATATTGAATTCATATTGTTATATTAATAATTGGAGGATTATTCATTTTGTTCCCATAATTCACTGGAATCTGCTCAAAAGAATTTAATAACATTTACAAGTAACATTAATTTCATTTTGCATAAAACAATCTATAATTTTTCATATTTTATGTATACAATAATGTTAATATGAAACTGCAAAAATTAAATGCAATTTTTCTCGATTTTCAAAAATTCTCATTTTCTCAACAGGGAATCCTATTTGTTTGTGTGTGTACACACAACATTAATTAAATCTACACACACCCGAAGAGCCACATTCTGTAATTTAACACATGCATAGGCATTAAATTTTAAAATCAGTTTTGTTTATGGTTAAATAAATACGTTAATATATTAAAACGAAACTCCAAAAATTAATGCAATTTTCCTCGATTCTTTGAAATTGGTGAAAAATAGGTTTTTCGAAAAAATCGTACCTCTGATGGAAATTTTAATAACAAAATTGTACCTCTGATGGAAATTTTAATAACAAAATTCGATTCCTCCGGAAAAAAATAATACCCCTTCCCTCAAAAATAGGGAAAAATTAAAGTTTGAAAAATGGCATTGGACAAATCATTTCTAGGGATAATTTTTCGCGTGGAATTGATTCCAAAGGTCAAATTTGACGAAATCACAACGAAAACTGGTAAAAAGTAGGTTTTTTGCGGAAAAATCCTATTTCCCATAGGATTTCAGGAATTTCAATAATAGAATTGGATTGCTCAGAAGAAAATAACAAAATATATGGGATAAGGGTCTCCCGAAAGTCCCCAATAGTTATTTCCAAAAATCCAATTTTTTTCATTAAATTCCAAATTACAATAGCTCTAACACAATAAAAAATTACAATAAAAAACAATAAAAAATTACAACTGCATGTGCATTTCTGGTAACTTCTAAAAATGAGAGTCCAGAAATTGGTGCAATTTCCCTAAATTTGAAAAATTGTTCATTTTCTTCACAGGGGAACCTATTTATTTGTGTGCATACACACAAGGTTAATGAAATCCACACATACCCAGAAACCCACATTCCTTAATTCAAGGCATACGTATGCATTAAATTTGAGGATCGGTCTGCCTGAAACATAAATGACGAAACCGCAATGCGCTTTACGCATTAAAAATTCAGCAGTTCAGACTCTTACCGAGTTTCTTCTCCACCCTTTTCCAGCCTTCCGTCGTTGCTTCTGGAGTCTAAAGCCCAGCTCCGGGTGGAGTGTATGCATGAAAATTCACCTACACCAGAGGGAAAGCTCCGGTACGCGCGCTCGTCTAAGGGGAAATTCACGGAAAGGGCTTTCGACGTGTGCTGGAAAGGGAGATTTCGGGAAGTGGGTTGCTTTCTGCCGGCAACTCAAGGGTAGCGCACGTAGGGAAACCCTACTCTACGGTTTGATAACTCCAAGTCACTTGCACACAAGGGAAACTTTGCCAATCACACCTGCAAGAACCTTATTTACATTTCCACTTTGTCAAACGGTGCTTATGTTTGCATATCATTGGTACTTAATTGCAGCGGTGGCTGAAAGAATCTCAATCCGCTCGAATTCACGGTAATAATGCAAAAAAATGTTGCATTATTTCCGGAATGCTCGGAAAAAGGTATTGGAGGAAAAGAGAAAAATCGGTAGTGTCTGGAAATTCGTAAAAGGAGAAGAACACCCATTTCTACCCTTTTGTCATCATCCCCTTGACGAGGATGCGTTGAAAAAGGGGTTAAAACTTTGACTGCCACGTTGGTCCCCCGAAAAAATTGTGAAGTTGGAAAAAGAAACGAAACCGATAATTTTCTTACAAAAGTTCCTTCAATTTGCAATTTTTCAAGCTATGTGGCAAATTGGTAAATTTTCCAATTTGGAAAATTCTAACTCTAGAACCAAAAATCATACGATGTTCCATCTCGAGTGATTTTAAAGCTCAAAGTTTCTACTTTTAACCCTGTAATTTTCAAGCTTGTACTAAATTTTTCCTTGGTCTACAAAATTTACAACGAAAATAATAGAATTTTTAAAGATTCTTTCAATTTGCAAAATTTGTTAATTTCAACTTCGAAAAATCATAAAGGTTGAACAAAAAGTGATAAAATATTCCTTCTTGAATTATTTTCAAGCTTAAAGATTCTACTTTCTACCCAATAAATTTCAAGCTCTTACTAAATTTTCCCAAGATGAACAAAATTTACAAAGAAAATAGGATTTTCAAAGATTCTTTAAATTTGCAAAATTTTCAAATTTCAACTTCGAAAAATCATAACGTTCGAGTCATAAAACATTCCTTCTTGAATTATTTTCAAGCTTAAAGATTCTACTTTCTACCCTAGAAATTTCAAGCTCTTACTAAATTTTCCCAAGATGTACAAAATTTACAAAGAAAATAGAATTTTCAAAGATTCTCTTTCAATTTGCAAAATTTTTAAATTTCAACTTCGAAAAATCATAACGTTCACAAAAAAATTGAAAAAGGGGTTAAAACTTTGACTGCCATGTTGGTCCCCCGAAAAAATTTTAAAGTTGGAAAAAGAAACGAAACCGATAATTTTCTTACAAAACCTAAAACCGATTGAATATACAAACGTCCTAGAAAAATCCGAATAATGAAATCCTCAAAAAGGAAAAATCCTAAAAAATCAAATCCTTGAAGGAGAAAAATTCCCAAAAATAAAAATCCTGAGAAACAAAAAATTTCCAAAAATCCTAAAAGTCCTAAAAAAGATCATTTCCGCAAAAAAAAAGGTTTCTACTTTTCTATGATCGTCCCTTCGGCGAGAGCAAAGCTCCTTTGCGAGAAACCCCCATCGATTTGGAAGTAGTTCCCCATCGCCAAGAAAATGGGATTTTCCAAACTTCCTCCTGATGTTCATCGGGAGAGACGGAGGCTACGCATTTCCATAACTTTGCGAGACACGAGCCATCTGCATCTTTCCACAAAGCGACTTGTTATTCCGATTTCCTTAATGGATATCAATATTCACCCTAGACAGTTTCCTCGATACAACCGAGAAAGGGGTTGGACCAACGAGGAACCGATAATTTTCCTACCTACCCCACCGCGTTTCGCAGTTCTTACTTTCTTTCGCGAACTTCCCCCTCCCGGGGAATTCATTTGCATGAAATTACCAGAAAAGACTCGAGTTTCCCCAGGAAAAAAAAAAAAAGAATTCGGGGGTTGGTAATTTTGCCGATCGATATTTGCCCAGTTTCGGACTTCCCTGGCGTTAATTCGCTCGAAAATTGGAGGCAAATTTTTTTTCCTCGCGGGGTAAAAATTGCAAGACGCCGAGTTTCTTACGAGGGGTATGTTATGTAAATATTGTAACTTCGTTGCAGCTCCGGCTGAGACAAAAAGTTCCCTTGGCTCGGCGAGGAGGAAGATGCACAATTCCTTTATACCCCCGTGCCGTTAGAAAACAAGTAAAACGAGCAAGCAGGAATTTACGACGTCGGATCGGAAGGAAGAAATATCCAAAGTCGTTTTAGCTCGCAATAAGGTCTTGTGCCTTCCTCTCTATCCTCTCCCCTTCAGCTATATCCGAGAAAAAGGCAACCGATAAATAAATAAGAAAAAAGCTGAGAAATCCGGGAAAAGTTTAAGCGGGTTTCTCGAGGGAAATGAAGAAACTACCGCTTGGAATAAACTCCACCGGAAACCGGTGTCTTAACACTTCTATTCTTCTTGGTACCAGCCCTATCATGAGGGTCGTGGTATCCTTCCGGTCAGGCCTTTTGCCAAAGATGAAAAAAAAAAAAAAAAAATCCGATTTGAATGGTCAGAAAAGGGAATCGTAGGACACGAGGCTTCTGGTTTTGATTCTGATTTTGATTTTGATTCTGGTTCTGGCTCTGATTCTGTATCTGGTTCTGGATTTGGTTCCGTTTCTGGTTTTGATTCTGATTTTGGTTTTTATTCCGTTTCTGGTTCTGTCTCTGGTTCTGGTTCTGGATTTGGTTCCGTTTCTGGTTTTGATTCTGATTTTGATTCTAATTCTGGTTCTGATCCTGGATCTGGTTCTGGTTCTGGTTCTGGTCCTGGATCTGGTTCTGGTTCTGGATTTGGTTCCGTTTGTGGTTTTGATTCTGATTTTGATTCTAATTCTGGTTCTGGTCCTGGATCTGGATCTGGTTCTGGTTCTGGTTCTGGTTCTGGCTCTGGCTCTGGTTCTGGTTTTGATTCTGATTTTGGTTTTTATTCTGGTTCGGATTCTGTCTCTGGTTCTGGTTCTGGATTTGGTTCCGTTTCTGGTTTTGATTCTGATTTGATTCTTATTCTGGTTCTGGTCCTAGATCTGGTTCTGGTTCTGGTTCTGGCTCTGGTTCTGGATTTGGTTCTGTTTCTGGTTCTGGTTCTGGTTCTGGCTCTGGTTCTGGATTTGGTTCTGTTTCTGGTTCTGGTTCTGGTTCTGGTTCTGGTTCTGGATTTGGTTCTGTTTCTGGTTTTGATTCTGATTCTGATTATAATTCTTTTTCTGTTTCTGGTCTTAAGTTTGGCTCTGGTTCTGGCTCTAGTTCTGGTTCTTGCAAATTCTAAATTGTAAATTTCGGTTCAGATCCTGCTTCGTTTTTTAAGTTAGACTTAGACTTAAAATTATTAATTTAAAATTTAGGAAACAGAGACGGTATATAAAAATTGGACGTAGCTTATAGATTCTACTATTTACATTATTAAAATTCATTTTCAAGTAATTCTGGTTCAAGTTCCGGTTCCGATTCTGGTTCGACGCAGTATTTAAATAACGATTTTTTCATCGATTTTCGAAATTCCTTCTGTTCCAATGTTGACTCAATTATAGTTTTGTGTGTCTTCGATTTAGGTACAATTCAGACTCAATTAAAATTTGATAATTTAAATTTGTTATTTAATACTAACAAATTTAAAAAAAAAACGACTAAAGACATGGAATAAAATGTAGATTCCATTGGAACAAAATTCAAAAACCTTCTCATTTCCAAATTGGATTCCTTAGAAAGAAATTGAATCGTCCGGTTGCAGTGTTTCTAGTTCCTAGTTATTTTAGGTTCGGACCCCGTCCCTGCGAGTGACAATTTGCAATTAAAGCTGACGGTCAGGAAGAAGTGAAATGAAATGAAATGAAATGAACTGAAGTGAAGTGAAATCCTGCCGGACGTCGGGATGAAAACCGGACGATCCGACGCCATCCATTCCGGGCAAATCCCAAGAGTTGAAAGAAGGTTCAAAGCGAGGCTAGAAATGCCGGATGGATGAGTTGACTGCTGCTCCTTTGTCAAACGAGAGCAGCTTGGCAGATATTGCAGCAGGTGTTTTCCTCTCGTTGACGGCCACACGACGATATTGCAGCGGGCTCATTTGCAGCGGGCGATTTATACGCTCGAGGAGGACAAGAGAGGTCCTTCCGTAAATCACCCTGTTATTTTTCTACGGCTTAGTCCTCTTTTCTTGCGAATGAAGATCCTTCTTGATACTTTCCAGGCTAGACTCTCGCCTCAGATAATTTTCAGCTTCGTTTCTGGTCTTTCCTGGTATTCCAGTTTCGTGGGATGAGTAGTTCATTGATGAGACCAGATCCACCGCCGAAATTTTCCCTCCAAAATTATTTCTGTGTTGTTTGGTCGCAGGACAGAGTGGATGTACCATTTGGGGAGACTTTGAGAATTTCGTGGAATTTTCAAGGTTTCACATTTAGAAAATTAATATTCCTTTAAATTTATTATTAAGTAGATTGTAATTTTTATCATAGAATTATTTTTTTTTTAAATATTACAAATATTTATAGTATAAAGTAAATATTTGGAAAGTCGAGACTCTGTTTTTCTTCCAAAAGCAGTAATTGGGGTATGTGTACTATTCGTCGGTATTAAGAACTAAACATGGGATACCCATTTTTAATTATCAGTATTTTAAAAATATATTTTTTTATATTTTAAAATGCCCATTTGAAAATTCAATTGCGAAATTTCAAATCTATTGGAAAATAAAAATGGGATGCCAATTTTTAGTTTTTAATTGTTATGTAAATTTATTTCTAAAAGCTTCGAAATTTCACAATTCGATTTCAAAATATTAGAAATAATTGTTAGTTCAAATGAAATACATCCAGAACTTGCTCCTCACTTTTCTTTCAAACCTCATCAATACTTTTTCCTTGAACCAAAAAGTGTAATAACTCGGTACAATTATTAATCGAACGACGATACAACAAAACCATAAAATGCGTAAAAAATGGCACCAATACAACCCCGCCATAGATAAGAACCATTTGTTCCAACGAAACTAATTCGAAAAAAGTAGGTACCTAATATATATTGGAATAAATAAGACAGTGGCCCCAGATGGTGCATTTACCCTCATCGCAACGTATCTTTGTTACCCCCATACGTGAAGCACCGCGAGGATCCATTTCTCGCGTATCGAATGGCACTAATGGATCGACTAGACCTAAAGGAGATACACAAGGAGCAACTCTTTCGCCACGTATAAGTGTCCTGAAACACTTTTGACAGGCACGTATCGTTTACAAACTACTTCTGCGGCGACTCCTGCTTCCACCGTAGGAAGTAATAGAAGAGTATGGATGTGCGGCAATGGAAATGTGGAAACGCGATTCCATTTCTAAGATTCTCCATTTCGAAAACGCTTCCGTCTCCTCTTTCAAGAAACACCAAGTGCGAAACGACGTAACGGCACAGGTGCAATCGGTAACCGGATGCTGGGTTCGCATCTTGGAGTCTTATTGTTAGTTACGGCAATTTCAATAATAATAATAATGACGATGACGATGACGATGACGATAATAACGATGATGACGATGATGACGATGATGACGATGATGATGTTGATGACGATGATGACGATGATGACGATGATGACGATGATGACGATGATGACGATGATGACGATGATGACGATGACGATGATGACGATAATGATAATGATAATGATAATGATAATGATAATGATAATGATAATGATAATGATAATGATAATGATAATGATAATGATAATGATAATGATAATGATAATGATAATGATAATGATAATGATAATAATAATAATAATAGTAATAACGAAAAATATGGAAAAAAAAATCAAATTTTTCACACTATTGACTTAGACCACTTTCACGATTACCGACGCAAATAATGACCGATGCGTTTCTTGAATTGCGGGATTTAAAGGGTCAGGGTAAATCCCGGAGCCAATATTTGCAGTCGACCAACAACTCGAGTTGAAACAACCTAAACCCCCTCTGGGGGGGGGGGGGGGGGGGGGAGATGGCAAATTGCTTAGCCGAAAGAGATTTCTTACCTTGCCCGATGAAGGATGTCATAGGTATTGAGGGATTCCACGTCGATGGGTTCATCCTCGAGTTCCTTTTTGGGTATCGGACTGGCGGCTTTGATAAGCAGAAAGCTTTGAAGGTAGCTGAGGAGGTAGACCGGCAAAGACGCTCCTTCCTCCGGTACGAGCGCCAACCTTCTCGCCATGTGCTCTACCTGACAACAATGTACTTGGTGATTCAGTGGATCGTAAACTGCGGAGCTATTTTAGAAGTAATTACCACACCTATCCGCGCTCTAACGAAATTGGAAAGCCGTTACTCCGACGTCTTTCCACGGCGCCCCCCCCCCCCCCCCTCCCGGAGACGAGGGAATTGTTCCAGGAGTTTCAATTACTTAATTCCCCTCGAACAGTAGCGCCAGCACCGACCGTTGCTACTGCTTTTATTTATTTGTTTTTCTTTTTTATACCTTGCCCGCTTTCACCAAGAAACTTATAATCACCTTAAGGAACCTCTCGCGGAGAGCATTTTCCGGGAAGACTCCCCTTTTGGCCGCTTCCTCCGGGATACCTTTAATCGCCGCATCGATCAGGGCATCCTTCTTCGCTGGAATCATACGAATAAATAAATAAATGAGTGAATAAAATAAAACCAACGTTGGAAGTCCCAGTCCGGGGTCAGGAATTGGGTATTCCGTGCGGGTATCGTCCCCCCATTTGACCCCTTCAGGGGTGGTACCACACACTTGTGGACGCGAATTGGAAAACTAATTATTTACTAACAAACTAATTAGTAACTCACGAATTAATATTAGGTTAATTATTTTAATATTAAGTATTTACTTAACATTAATTCATGAATTAATAATTAATTTGTTGGTAAATAATTAGTTTATACTGGTACAATAAATAATATTATTATTTCAATATAAGCTAATTATTAATTAGCATTTTTTCCTGAAAAGGTACGACTTGGGGCGGTAGAAAAATAAAAATTGTTTTCTTTGAAAAATATTTACTTATTTGATTATAAAGGTGCCTTCACACCAATTGAAAAATAGTCGACCTGCGGGTGCGGGTGATTCTGACCCTCCTAGATTTTTGAAAGAGAAAATCCAAAGAGATTCTTAAGCTGCGTCAAAAATTGATTTTTTCGCCCTCGACGCATTAGAACATCCCCTTAATCTGAATGAAATATCCCCCAAAAAAAGCTCTTCGGTACCAAACACCATAAGAACCCTTCATCCCTCTCCGTTTCCAAAGGAAGCAGGATCTTGTTTCAAGGTTGGAGAACCTGATCCTGCGGCGTCAGTGGATGCTGGATTCCAACAATGGTCCATTAAGGCAGACAATGTCTGCCTTATCTTGAAACCATTCGGAAGAAACGGAATGATTACCGAGTGGCTTCGCCTTACTGCCTCCGTTGGCTTATTACGACACCCATGAAGAAGTTCGGTGCTTTCGCGTCTCGGGTCTGTGGAAACCTTAGCCGGGACGTGTTTGCAAGGAGAGGGTGTGTTATTCGGGGTGGCTGGGCAAGGAAACGCGTGTGAGTAATTGGTCGCGAGGCTCTTGCAACAGCTGACGAATGAGCACTTAACTTTGCACCCGCCTTCGAACTTGAGAGCAGCTCACCTTTTCTCGGCATACACTTTCGATTAAGTCGTAAATCTCGGGCCGAGTAGGAACAACTGTTTTACCCTACAAGAGGGGTTGTGACTTCCACCCCCGGACTCTATCTTGTTCTCCTCTTACCCACAAAGGGTGTAAAATCGAAACGAATGCACGGCGGAAAATTATTCTTCCTGGGGGTGTCCCGAGGCGCTGTTTAAAGCACTTGTAACGACCCCCAATAAAAGCCCCCAGACGCGTCGATTTAAAAGATGCAGCTTTTAACCCCCATTGGAAAGGGGAAGAAAAGAAGGCTACAAAAGAAGCAAGTCAATGGCATTTCAAAGGGACGTTTGTGGGAGTTCTGTGGTACCTGGAATTTTACCCCATGATTAGGGGTGTTAAGATTCCCAATAATATTATACGATGTTAGGATAAAAAGGGGTGTTAGTGATTCCAGTAATATTAGATATATATTAGGATAGAAAGGGGGTTACGGAGACAAACCCTGACTCTGAAATTGGGACGCGGGGCCGAAATCTCAATAGGAACAAAGATATCACGTTTTTTTCGACCAAAATTGGGGTTTTCGGGGTAAAAGGGCAACTTCCTTTGGGAAATCGGGGATTCCGACGGTGCCATTGAATTTTACGCGAAAAAATACGTCGAATAAGCACCTGCGGGAATCCCTATCTCGATTAGCCATCGCAGGAGGGTCGATCTTAGGCCGTCCAAAATCGTGCAAAAAGGTCAATTTTTGGACCTACTTTGGGCCACCCCAAAAATGGGTCAAAATTAAATATTCAAATTCGATCGGGATAAGGTCATTCCTAGGGGTAATTTTGCGCGTAGAATCGATTTAGCGGGTGCTCGGGGCCGAAATGTCAATAAGAACAAAGATATCACGTTTTTTTCGATCAAAAATGGGGTTTTCGGGGCAAAGGGGCAACTTCCTTTGGGAAATCGGGGATTCTGACGGTGCCATTGCATTCTACGCGCGAAAATACATCGAATAAGCACCTGCGGGAATCCCTAGCTCAATTAGCCGTTGCAGGAGAGTCGACCTTAGGTGGCCCAAAATCGTGCAAAAAGGTCAATTTTTGGACCTACTTTGGGCCCCTAATTTTTCCTATAATGAGGGTGCTAATACTTCCAACAGTAATATACATTCATATATATATAGAATATTAGGGGTTGTAAAAATATTTTTCCTTATTATTAAGAAAAATTGGCAGGATAAAGTAGAACCGTAGAGTTTTCATTGTTAATCATCGTGTTTCCCGCTACAAAGGCGGTCGCCATATCCACCCTCGGACTGCCTTTTATTTTCCTTGTTTTCCACAAGGGGTGTAAAATCGAAACGAATGCACGGCGGAAAATTATTCTTTCGGTGGGTGTTCCCAAGCGCTGTTTGAAGCACTCGTAACGATCCCCAATAAAAAAAAACCCCAACATGTCGGTTTAAAAGGTGCATTTTTCAACCCCCATTCCAAAGGGGAGGGGAAAAAGGAGGCACGCGTTGGTACAGAAAGAGCTACAAAAATCAGATCAATCGAATTCGAGTGGGACGTTTATAGAAATTCTGTGGAAATTGAAATTTTACAAAAGGGGTAGGTTCTCGAATTTCCCCATACATATAAAATCAGGATGCTAATACCCCCTTGTATTAGCGGGTAATTTTTGTGTTACAAAAATAAATACTTAGGTTACAAAAACAATCCTTAGTTCTGAATTTCGAAAAATGTAAGAAAAAAAATTCAGAAAAAAAAATTGAAGGGGTAAAATAAAGATTTAGTTGTTCGTCATCCTACTTTCCCCTGCAAAAGCAGCCACAATTTCCACCCTTCGACTCTCCTTCATTTCTTTTGTTTTCCACAAGGGGTGTAAAATCGAAACGAATGCACGGCGGAAAATTATTCTTCCAAGGGTGTACCGAATCGCTGTTTCAGGCACTTGTAACGATCCCCGATAAAAAGCCCCGACATGTCGATTTAAAAGCTGCGTCTTTCATCCCCCATTGGAAAGGGGAGGAAAACAGAAGGCACGCGTTTGGCACAGAAGTGGCTACAAGAAACAGATTAATCGCATCCAAATTAGACCTGTATTGAAATTCTGTGGTGCTCGGAATTTTATAGGAGGGGTAGGTCCTCGATTTACCCCATAATTAGGGGTGTTAACACTTCGAATAAATAATTAATTAATGGATTGAAGTTGTATACGACTTTTTGGTTGTATACGACTAATAATATTAAATCTATGATATTAGAAAAAAAATAGGGTTACAGAAACTACCCTTGGCTCTAAAATTCAAAGTGCAAAAAATACTTATATATTTATTTTTTTATGGTTATTAATAACAATTGGAGGGACAAAACAAAAACCGAAATTTTTTGTTGTCAATCATCGTGTTTTCCCCCACGAAAGTAGTCACGGTTTCCACCCTTAGATTCTTTTATTTCCCTTCTTTTCCACAAGGGGTGTAAAATCGAAACGAATGCACGGCGGAAAATAATTCTTCCAGGGGGTGTTCCCAAGCGCTGTTTGAAGCACTCGTAACGATCCCCAATAAAAAAAACCCTCCCCCGACATGTCGGTTTAAAAGCTGCATCTTTTACCCCCATTGGAAAGGGGAGGAAAAATGGAGGCACGCGTTGGTACACGAGTGACTACACGAAATAGCTTAATCGTATTCGAATTGTACTCGAAATGGTACCCAGAATTTAACAGAAGGGGTAGGTCCAGGATTTTCCCCCTAAGGTCAGCACGTTCGAGGTGTTAACACCCCCCATCATATATTTGCGGGTTTTTGTGGTATTTGGACAGAAACGAATTTGGGAAAACAACCCTTGGCCTCATCTATTTTTTTTTTCTCGCCATTATTCATACGAAAAATAAGAAGGTGAGGCACGAAAAAAAAAAACCACAAGTTTTCGCTGTTCATCATCTGGGGGGTAAAGAAAAAAGGGCTGGCCCTTGCTACGTACAATCGCGAAATTCTCAACACTCTCAGACTATTTATACTCTCGAAGCTTTGTTGATTTTCGCCAGCCCGGACGCCGACGCGGCTCTTTGGAAATTTAATTTAACAAATGTAGAGAAGCCTCCGAGCCTCTCGTGGACTCTGTAATCGCCGGAGCAAATATACACCCGGGTTTCGAGTGTTCGGGAAATTCTATCTCCGCGGATGAGTCTCCGCAAACAGATACCTTCCCTTTTTCCCGTTCTTTTCTTTCGCAAAACACCCTTACGGCCATTCATCCCCATGTGTTGCAGACGGGACACTGGGAAAAAATTAAAACCCCCCTTTTCTATGCTAGAATCCTTCACGAGGATTTGTTTTATGAGGAAAGTGTGGAAAACATACTGCAGCGTTATGGGGAGGGTTGGGGATCGCAATAGTACCTTAGTGGAATAACTGGGGGCCAAGGTTCAGTGCCCCTGAGTCTGGCACCCTGGCTAATTTGTTCCATAATAATGATAATAATGATAATAACGATAATAACGATAATAATGATAATAATAATAATAATAATAATAATAATAATAATAATAATAATAATAATTTTTATAGTAGGAAATGCCTGATGATACTCACGTGCCACTTTGGAAACAGCCTGAATTTCTGGCTCCAAGGGCCTGACGGCCTGGTCGGCCGATACTCCGGGTGGTGCAGCTTTAACGGCCCTGGCCAGTGCCTGACATGCCGACCAAAGTAACTGCGCGCTGCATGCATCTTTCTCCTGCTCTAAACGAGCTGGAATAGATAAGAAGTGTCAATTAGATACAACGGTATCGGGACATAAAGAAATTTTCGTCACTTCCCAAAGCCGCGGTCATTGCAAAAATTTGATGTTCCCCCTAATTTATAATATCCATTTTAACACGAATTAAATTTTTGCAATGACCGCGGCTACCCACTGGCCGGGGCTAACCCGCTTTCCCCTCAATAAAAAACAAATCCACCTGGTCCAACCCAAAAGGAACTCCGAATGGAATACGTCTGTCGCATAAAAATGAAGTTATCAAGCTCCGAAAGGGACCGCGCGAATAATCTCCGGAATTGAGAGCCGGGGACACTTGTTTACTCATCCACGTAACAATGATTTGACGTAAAGATTGGGGAAAAAGCGGGATAAAGAGGTAAAGCCGACCGGGGGGGTTGGGGATAACTCTGCAAAGTGCACGGGACATCCAGTTCGTGAAACTGGCGCAAGCCTATCCATAAATCAGGATCGAGCGGAGGGGGTTTGGACGTACGGGCAAACAAATACGAGCGGGTAAGAGTGAGTAAGTTCGTAAAGTCAGGGGGTTCGCAACTTTCCGCTCGAGAATGTCAAAGGGAGAGAAGTCTGGCTTCCAACCGCTGACAAATGTTCCTTGCTCTCGTTTTTCTTCCGCACCGACCCGACTTTTAACCCCGACCGAAATTGACTCCAATGCCACCAAGGGCAATTAATGTCACCGATCAGGCTATCAATTTTATTTAATTGATATCTAACTTCGGCAGGACTCGCTCCTCTCCAAAGACTCCTTCCGTTTCCGTGGTCCTTTTTATTTTCCGGCTGCCCGGGGGAGAAATCCCATTTCCACCCCCGCCCCTCCCGAAAACAGCTCGTCGATAATAACTACAAAGCTTCTCTGTCCACGGAGATAAAGAAAAAAAAAGCAAAAGGAGGGGGAAGGTGTTCAATTCCCATCGATCGGACCATCCAATTATGCTGAAAAATTTATCCGGGAGTACATTTGACGTTGATGGAGGTGGATAAGCCGTTTATTAATTTCATCGAGCAGAATTTATGTGGAATCGCATTG